>JANFCV010000027.1:2495000-3095000 GCA_024500475.1 Phthorimaea operculella
GTATCCTGCCAAAGGTCACTTTATGCGGTCAAAACGAAAATATAGAGTTCTTTATCCAGCAAGATTGAAAAGATTTCGTGCATACGTAAGGCTTTGCTGCACCACTCTGAAATGGCATTGCATCTTCACCTCTTCGCGTCTATTGCGTTGCGTCTCGTAGAATTTCGTAGCCATCTCGTAGGCACTCGTAGCATTTCGTAGAGCGATAGTAGTTTTGTAGAACGACGGTGTAGCATAATTTAATGCAACTGCCTTGTAATGGGAGACATTAGAATGGGAGTGTGATAAAGATAATAGTTTGACACGAGCATTCAAATGTCTGCTTCTTATTTTTATCAACATTAAAAAAATGCAAGTACCACTCACGCAGTGACCCACTGATTGAATTTTGTAATGAATGTAGATAAAATAATTATTAATTTTATTACAGGAACAAAATACAAAATGTACAAAGAGCTGAAGCAGAGCCGGACGTGTTAAACTCACCGCAGTGATATGAAACCTAACATCCAATTTTAACCACTTAATTATTCAGTACGGTGCGGCCATTACGACTAACCTTTGAATTAAATGAACGTTTTCATGCAGTAGATACGAGGAAAAAGCAAATGGTTGTTTTTATTGTCCACAGCTACGTAATTGTTGTCTGTTCATTGAACAGAAGTAGGTTACCTCAGATAGAGTGGATACGGCACTTCATTTGCTTTACACTACTACGAATACAACGTACTTACCTACCTATAACCAATATGGTTATACCTATCGGAAGGAGATTAACCTGAATATTGTTTAGGAAAACTTAATTTAAAATGTAGGTATGAAAAAATCAGTCAACAGCTCTCACCATCAATAATAGGAATCAGTTTTTTTAGTCATTGATCTAGAAAATTACTTAGTTTCATAATAAGTCCCTTGACATACTTTCAGGTACACCCTTTTTGTTTCATTTCATGTTGGTGCACGACATAATCTTATCAATATATTGAAAAAGGATGAACAGGGACAAGACAGAGCCTTGAGAGACTCCTGCCGGAATTGAACGTGAGAATGACAGATTGCCTTTGACTTTGAAGCGGAACGGATGCTGTGGCTTGAGTAAACCAAGGACAAAACATTACGCAACTGGAAATAGGTTAAGGGGAGAAGTTTAAAGCTTATTGCAGACAGCAGCAGGCGCAACTGTACTTATAAGCACCATGAAGATAAAGGTAACTAGAAATTGACATATTTTCACCCAATCACAGAAGATTTTATTTAATCGTATGACATATTGTACATTGAGTCGATAAATAATCGAGATTTTTGGGGAATGAATTATTATTTTGTTGGAATTAGTTTGATCAATCAATATACTTGGCAAAGTTTGTCTGTGATAAAAAGTAATACGTAGGTAACCATTGTATAACGCAAAACACACACTTATATTATTCAACTAAGAATTGCAGTATTTTGTCTCTGTAAACGTACCTATAACGCTAAACCGGAAAATATTATTTGTGAAGCCATTTCACAAATAAAAAGGTTGACAAACAATACAAAAATAAAATTACACGTTCAATGGAAACCAACAAACAGATAAAGCACGAACAAAACTGTTTTAATTACTCAAACAATGGCTCCAAAACAAAGCAAATTCACATCAAAGTGTCGATGTTTCGTCTGTAAATTGAACAATAACAGACGACAGAAGAAATACGATACAATTGAATACGCTCAATCAAATGGGCATGCATAATAATGAGAATTGAATCGGGCGAGCCTACGGCATATTGCGGGCGCCATTTTAATTGCCAACGCGACGCGACGAAATGAAACATCGCATCCATTGCTCTTGCTACACACGGACTGACAATAGATGTCGCTATTAGTTGTCTGAAAATAGTCTTATATTAAGGGCACCATTTTAATTGCGACGCGACGAAATGAAATTAAATATTACCCTCGCTATATACGGACTGTTTACGACGCAATTATATTACACGAGGCTATTGCGCTTTTCATATAGATCCCCCGTTTCTTACCTCCAGTGTTCTGTATCTGTTTATCATATCTGACATAAATTATTATCATATTTCTCGTATATATCTATTGTAAATCTGAATCCATAGTTGTTATGCCAACGCGACGCAACAAATAAAACATCGTATCCATTGATCTAGCTACATACGGACAAATCAAATGGTCACTTTTCTGTGACATCATAAATATACTTAACTTACCTACCAGTGCCAGTGCCCTATAAATAAAAAAAACAAAGAGCGCTGATAAATTACAGTCTTAATTGCCCAGCTGAAGCAAAAATTCTTTAGAAACACATGTCTTGTAAATTTACTAACATTCCTAATAACGTGAATAATCAAATTTACATACTCTGAAAGTGTGAAACTAATGAATAAATTAGGTATACCTACTAAAGTAACCTACTTTAAAAGTTTAGTTGTTTGCTATCTTTCTTTTCACCGTAGGTAATTAATTAATTACTTTTAGGGGTCGAATGTTTCCAATGGTTCTCGGTGTCCTTGAACTCTTACCTGTAACAAAATAAGACTCATGTTAGTTCCACGAGTTCAACGTTCAATAAAATAAAAGTATTAGCATCTATACATATAATAAAGTTGTAGAGGGTCGAAAGTCTGTACATAGAAGATTTTCGAAAAAAAAACTGTTTGGTGATACTTAAAATTGATAACAGAACACGTTTCAGCAATTTTTAGTTTTTTTTCTGTTTAGATGTTTATCTGTTTATCTGTTTCTCTGTTTAGATGTTTGTATGTGAAAGCATCACGCAAAAACGACTGAACCGATTTTGATGCAAATTATACCAAAATGTTGGGAAAGTTACCGAGCAGGTTATAGGCTAAAAAAAATCACCCCTAAAGGGGGGGTTGCCACTATACTTGAAATAAGTTTGCACGGAAATCGATATTGCCTTTTGGTAGAGCAATAAGTACCTATAAGGTGAAAAAAATCAACTGAAATTATTTCAAGGGGTGAACCAGTCCATGAAACTGAACAACTTTCCCCACGGAACACAGGTCAAAAAAAAAAAAAAAAATTTGGCATCCGTACAAACTGATCCTGCCGGCCAACACATTTTGTATGGGAGGTCCAATTTTTTTTCATATTTCGACCTATGTTCCTTAGGGAAAGTTGTTCAGTTTCATGGACTGGTTCACCCCTTAAAAATTTGTATGGGAGTGAAAAGGCAGGTTTTTTTTTCATAATATGTTCCTTGGAGATTTAGTTTCTCGAACCGGTTCACTCCTTTACTTTTTGTGGTTGACATCTGTCGCAGGAATGTAGCGAAATCCGGTAATTCGCGAAATCCCTAGGCCCTTCGCGAAGAGCCGGATAATAGCGAAATGCATCGGTTTATACGCACATTTCCCGGAAATCTGCGAATTCGTTATTTGCATGGACATAAATCCAGGAAAACTGCGTATAAGGCGACACGCGGCTACGAAGCCGCCTACGCACCTGCTACGAAAGGTTCCATATGCTGATCAGGTAGTACAGCCTGCAATTGCCTACTCATTCATGACCATGACCATGCCTAGACTATGACCATGACTAGACCATGACCATGACCATTACCATGACCATTACCATGACCATTACCATGACCATTACCATGACCATTACCATGACCATTACCATGACCATTACAATGACCATTACCATGACCATTACCATGACCATTACCATGACCATTACCATGACCATTACCATGACCATTACCATGACCATTACCATGACCATTACCATGACCATTACCATGACCATTACCATGACCATTACCATGACCATTACCATGACCATTACCATGACCATTACCATGACCATTACCATGACCATTACCATGACCATTACCATGACCATTACCATGACCATTACCATGACCATTACCATGACCATTACCATGACCATTACCATGACCATTACCATGACCATTACCATGACCATTACCATGACCATTACCATGACCATTACCATGACCATTACCATGACCATTACCATGACCATTACCATGACCATTACCATGACCATTACCATGACCATTACCATGACCATTACCATGACCATTACCATGACCATTACCATGACCATTACCATGACCATTACCATGACCATTACCATGACCATTACCATGACCATTACCATGACCATTACCATGACCATTACCATGACCATTACCATGACCATTACCATGACCATTACCATGACCATTACCATGACCATTACCATGACCATTACCATGACCATTACCATGACCATTACCATGACCATTACCATGACCATTACCATGACCATTACCATGACCATTACCATGACCATTACCATGACCGATGGTAATGTACATGGTACATGGTAATTACACGGTAATTACACGGTAATTACACGGTAATTACACGGTAATTACGTGGTAATTACATTGTAATTATATGGTAATTATTACCATGTAATGGTCATGGTAATGGTCATGGTAATGGTCATGGTAATGGTCATGGTAATGGTCATGGTAATGGTAATGGTCATGGTCATGGTCATGGTCATGGTCTAGTCATGGTCATGGTCATAGTCTAGGCATGGTCATGGTCATGAACGAGTAGGCAATTGCAGGCTGAACCACCTGATCAGCATATGGAACCTTTCGTAGCAGGTACGTAGGCGACTTCGTAGCCGCGTGTCGCCTTATACGCAGTTTTCCTGGATTTATGTCCATGCAAATAACGAATTCGCAGATTTCCGGGAAATGTGCGTATAAATCGATGCATTTCGCTATTATCCGGCTCTTCGCGAAGGGCCTAGGGATTTCGCGAATTACCGGATTTCGCTACATTCCTGCGACATATCTATGTCATTTGACCATTTTCTCCGCAGTTATAAGACGGATTGGATAAAACTTTTTTTATACATTAGGTACCTAAATTAATAACACTACAGGAGCAGCCTATCAAGTCGTAAAGATTTTTCATTGATACCGTATTTAGTACTTCTGTTTATACTTCTATGTATATCAGGTACTCCACAGCTTATAATAGATACCAAATCAACCATCTTTGAATGCGCGCGAATGAGTGATTTTCTGTAATGTGATGAAGTGATGATAGCTGGTAGCTATAGGTACCTACACAAAAAGTTTTATCCAATCCGTCTTATAACTGCGGAGAAAATGGTCAAATGACATAGATACAAACCACAAAAAGTTTCATTCACGCCCGTCATAACCGCCTGCTATATGAAGTGGGGTACCTACGTTTTCTCCTTCCAATCCTACTTAATATTATAAAGGCGGATGTTTGTGTGTGTGTTTGTTACGACATCACGCTAAAACGGCTGATTAGATTGACATGGAATATAGCACAAATATAGAAGAGTATCTAGAATAACACGTAGGCTACTTTTTACCACGGGAAAATGTCTTATTCCTATGGGATCACGCATATTCCAATATTTTTGCAAAGGTGGCTGAGCCGATTCGCGTTTTAAATGTTTTCGCCGAAAACTAACAGCGACATCTCCTGGCGAGTTGCTTTTTCCCGCGGATTATTAGGTTGCAGCGGGTGAAACCGCTGACGGGCAGCTAGTAATCAATACACCAGAATCACACATAAAAAGGTAATATTTTATAAATACACACAAGATTAATGTACCTTAGCTAGCTCATGAAACTGAAGAATATCCATAGTAAATTGAAATAGAAAAAATAATCACTTTCCATCCGAAACGCATCGGTTGATATGTTTTTTTTTTAATATCCATGCGCTTAGTTTCTTGAAAAATTGGCAGCCCTTGAAATAATTTCACCAATTTTATTTCAGAGGCCAGCATTGCAATTATGTAACCTGACCAAGTCAGACAGTGTTGTGCACTCATAACAGGTTCGTCATGTTTCGATTCTATTTCCATTGTTCTCCCGCTCTCTGGAGACCATTGTCGTTTTGTGTCTGAAGTCGGTTCCTATTCACCATTCCACAATTTTGTACGATAGTCAACACTTCAAAGAATGAATAAGTTATTTAGGTACATTTCTTTGTTATAAATATTGATTAAAAATGAAATGCGATTGCTTTTGCATAATATTAGCTACATTAAAAAAATACTATTTAAACGTTTTGATTGATAATCAATTATTATCAATAGTCACACACAACAGTATATTTACTGGTCACCACGCTCGGCAGGCGGAATAGCGGACGAAGCAAAAGTGTTTTATTTTACAGGATTCCTTGGACAACTTTTTAGTCTCCTTCTGCTTATCATAACATCACCGATAGGTAGCAATAAGTTGATGCTATTCTTACCAGTGTTATCACATGGCTTTGATTGATGAGATCATTAACGATAATTTCGATAGCAGATGGGACGAACATCAATTTAAAAAAAGACTATTTTATTCCCGTAATTACGCATTTCATACCAAAGTCTGCGAAGTTCAGGCCAAGACCAAAACTCCTAATTGAAGACCTTCGCGTAATTTCGAGTCTTTGCATTTTGAGGAACTTTCTGAAGGGCAACCCGGACCCTTATTTGCAAAGGACCTTTCCGATTCAGTTTGAATTATAACTCTGATAGGGGAAACTTTTTATTACGTTTGCAAATTCCCTTCTCGAGTACGTTGTAAGAAGGATACTTTGTCGAAGTCTTACGAACAGCCTCATTTGTTCCTCTGAAGAAACCTGCATCATTAGAAAATAAAGTTTTAAATTTGTGTTGATTGTTTTATAATTTGCCATTATGTACCTCACTGGCGGTGACCGGTCATAACGCACAGCTAAAATCTTTTACGACTGTTAGTTTGTTTTAACTGATTTGGGATAATGTCAGGGAGATGATGAGAAGGTACCTGACTAACCTAGGAAAAATTAATATTTGGCCAAATAATAGTACCGCTAGTTATTTGTTGACTCGGTGTCCCACCACAACAAAAAAAAGTAGAGAGAACTCAAAAATAATGTGAAATAGACCAAAGTGTGTTACACACAGTCAACCAAACGTCAAGTTACGTGGCTACGTCCTACTCAATGTCCTGCTGATATTACCAACTAAGGACTGAAAATATCGATTGCAATGCAATGGGCCACCCCCATTTTTATGATAGTTTTTTTTGACAATTAAATCAAAAGGTGATTGGCCTGACCTTCGCTAGTTTTAATTATACTAATACCAGATGTTCGTTTTCCCAGGCTTTTCGCTTTGGAAACCAGTAAAGGGCGGCTTTAATAACATTTGGCTGATAGAAAGGGCGATGGGCAGACAGCAAACATTGTTAAAAAGGCGAGTCATTGATTTACCAAAACCAAATATTATTATTTCTCTCTCCAATTTCATATAGCATTTAAACCCCAAATCAAATAAAAGATACTTGAACCGTGTTGAAATATTGAGTAATTCTGCGTAATGTGGGTTTCTCAAAACCCCTTTGATTGGCCCCGATTTGAACAACCCGTGGCCACAGTAGAAATAAGTTACAGTATACCATGAGATAAAGTTTAAAGCTGGAAATCTCAAAATCACTTAATGTACATATTATTAGTGCACGCATACGTCACCGCTTTTACTTGCGTCTGTTGCAGATTGACATTGTTTACTGGCTGCAAAGAACCGCCGTATCGTACGGTGTACCTAAAATTGTCTGAGTCTACGCCTAAGCTTGCTTTTAACTGTAGCTATATTAAACAACGCTTATCGCAACATCATTATGCTTTAAGAATTGTGTTGGTACCTATTCATCAACGTCATACAAAAATGAACGATGCCGCATCAGATCAGAGCATACCACCGCGCCACTAAATAGACTGTTTACAGAAGGTTCACTCGACCCTATTTAGGATTTTCGCGATAGTCTCCTGTTACATAGCCAGGGTTTATATACTACAGCATGTCGAAAATCTCAAAATATAAGAATATCAAAACAGCAAAATCTGACTGATAGAAGAATGTCATATGACTCTGAGCAAATTTTAATCCAAGAAATATGACGTTCGTGCCAACACATTCTTAGTTAGTTCCTCTGAGATTCCAGTTATTTCTAGTTCAAGTCAGTAAGCTTCAAAGTCGTGGCTAGTATTGAGCGAGCCATCTGATCTGTATAGGCGCGGCATTTGTGTCACTCATTTTCCTTTACTATGCTATGGCGATTTTGTTACGAATCGATGAACTTGAGGTCTGATTTGGCTGTGCCAATCATGTGTGTGCAAATATGTTTCTTGTTGGCTCAAATTGGGCGCTATAAAGACCGTTTCTCTGAAGCGCTCTTAAGTTAGGTCCTTCAAATGACTTTAGCCATATTTGTCTTTCTCGTTTGTGTTAATTTGCTATTTTAGTCTCTATTAGACAAAGGAAAGGCTCCACATTTGTTTTTTGAGAAATATGATAGCATGATAAGGATAGTGAATTTGCGCCGTAGATGTGGTTAAAAATGTAATATCTCCGTAGATGATGTACAATTGTGATCTTGGGCCTTCTTCTAACTACTTTAAGTATTGTATTATGAGGAATAAGAACCTAAGAGGTAATTTTTGAAATAAAGTAGGTATAATGGGAGTATTTTTCTGTACCTATCTGTTTTAAAGCCGTGTGATGTCGGCTTAGAATAGCATCACCCCATATCTTTCCCTTGGGCGTCGTAAGAAGAGACTAAGGAATTCGAGAGTTGATGTGACGGTATTGCAATTTTAGGCGACAGGCCGACCACCTGACACTATGGTGATAGTACATAGGGTTCTAAATGACTCTTAAATACCAGTTTTTACAGCCTTTTACGCTCTGCCTACCACACAAGAAATGTAGGCGTGATATATAGGTATATGTACGTATTTTAACTGAAATAAAATCAAGGTTCCCCGACTAGCTTGATTGCTGTTTTAACTGCTACCCAAAAAATGGAAGAGAGAAGTATTATTTTACTCTGCATTTTCATTTTTACTACCGTATTTTTATTGCCCAAATTGTAAAAACTCAGATTTCGGACGATCAAAAATAACAGAGAATTGACTAAAAGAGAGTACCCAAGTTGGAAATAGGCATATCTACTCAGACATCAAACCTAACTAGTTACATTACCTATTTTGATAGGATCCAGTTTTGATAGTCTAACAGAAAATTTCCATTACCTTTATTTTTAAATGCTTTATTTTGGAATAGAAAATAAATTTGTTATATAAATAACAAGATATTTCAGCATCCCAAGATAATAGCGTGAAGTAAACTGGGATAATTGTAATTAATTATACTTCTGGTAATTTCAATTTTATACCCAAACTGGCCATTTTAGCCACTTTATAACCTACTCTTGTGTGCCGTACCCCTCTAACCGACCCTCGTAATTTCTCGCTTCGGTTGGTGGTCGGTTCTATAATTTACTTTTGTTTCAATTCTTATGAGTTTAAGAAGAAAGAGAACAAAAAAGATTTATTCCACAGTTTCCCGCCGCCATTTTTTCTGATCCCCTCGTCCTGATTTGATGAGTTTTTCCTGTAACTGTCTTCTATATTTATTGCGAGAAACTAACTTATAATCGTTTGAGTGATGTACCAAACTCATCAAAGTATTAGGTATAAATGGTTGGTAAAATGCCTACATAAGTTCTTGACTTTACTACGAGAGCCGTAGCAGATTGTTCATGCTACGATAATTTTGCTACGTAAGAATGAGCTATCTGCTTTGGCTTAATTATATTATGGTACCTAAAAAAAACCATAGTGATAATAACCATCCAACCTGCCCAGTCATCTCTATCAGACCTATCTATGTAATATTCTTTTCTTCAGGATTAGACCCCGTGCCCTAGAGGATAAGCTTTTCTTAGTTACATTATTAAACTTCAGGAAACTCCACAAACACTGTCTTTACTTTTCATTAAGGCAAAGTTTTCGGCAAGTTTGAGTAAGTTAGCTGAAAATTGTTCCCAGTCAAACAATTCTCGTTAGTCACCTTTACTTAGTTTTAGACCTAATATTTTATGGATATTAATTTTCTTATGAACGCCGAATTCCTCGAGAACTTGTTATTAGAATACATATTTGTACTTCTTGTGTGGTTCAAACTAAGCTATCATACTGACTAATACCTTTTTAAACTATAGTTCAATTACCTACGAAATAAATCTCACTCTCATCATCGATTATTTTTTACATCCTGCACACTTACCCACCTACATCGTTGGCAGAACTTTGGATACGGAAATTAATTATTCATAGACATTCTAACTCCACAACATTTTAGCTCAAGTCTTATTAACATGTTAAAATTTCACTCCAAAGTTTGCTTCACCTTTGACCTCAAAAGCTAAGTCATATCCCGAAGTAAGCTACCTTAGGCTTTGACTTACCTGTGTCAGTTACGGAGTTTGATATAGTATTTTAGGTGATATAATATTATAATACCTATCTTCTGTCATATTACAAAAACTAGCGTGAGTACCCAATACTTAGACAGTGAGTGTTACCTTTGTGTTGATACAAAAAAAGTGTATCCGACCTTTGAATCAGTCAGTTAATGTTGGCTTACTCGATTCTTGTGTTGACTATGATGATAACTGATTAGACATATCTAAAGGAAACTCTTCGAAAAGACTCTTTATCAAATCACGTAAGAAGACCCATGGGTAGGGATGAAAAGCGGTAAAATTACTTTCGTAACTTTCGGTAAAATACGATATAAAAAATAAAATAAAATACGATACGTAAAATATAAAATAAAATATTATATTTTACGGTAAAATTCGGTAAGATTGGGTAAGAAACGAATTAAACTACTACTACAAGATTCCGAGTCCGTGTAACAGATGGAACCAGTATACACCCATAAACCATACGCTATAGTACGGTCATTCGAATAGGCCATATTTGACAGCTGTCGAATCCATACTAGGAAACATGTCAACAAAAAAAAAGACCTCATGTCATAGCATTAACATGATTTTGACAGCTGTCAAATATGGTCTATTCGATGTATTGCGCTGTCGCGGCTTTTACTAACTTTTTAGATTGCGATGGCCCTGCAACACCATACATAAGTAGCCGGTAATTTTACCGTCATTTATATAAATTACCGTAAAATACGCGTATTTTACCGGCGTTTTCGGTAAAATTACGTAATTTTGCAACCCTACCCATGGGTGGGTCTCAGATCCGAATTCAAATTATCATCTGTAGTAATAGTGCAAAATGTTAACTATTTTGTAGGTAAGTCATTTTGAAAATGGAATTTTCAGCTTAGGTATTTATTATATGACATAATCGACTTCAAAATCACGCCAATTACTCTGAATACATACCTCACGCTTATCTGCCCTAAAGACTACTGTATGAAGGCTCTGAGTAGGGGTAGCTTTTCCATAAGCAAAGTTGCGTTACGATAAGTGCTATTGCATTTTCAATATACTTCTGTATTACTCGGTCACGTCGCGCCGTAGAAAATCAAATAAACTGAACACCAGATTCCAATAAGTGGACAGGACATGCGGAATGCTGTATGCTATTCGATATCGCTTGCTCAGAGCTTGGCTCCGGAGTTCGACTTTTGAAACGGTGGTTTATGAAAGCGTGCACGGAAGTCCATCTTAAACGCCGGAAGCGACTGGGTAACACACTATCTACTTCTCAAATTTGTTAATATGAGTGAAGAATATACGATTGATAAAAGCATAATTAGTAGCCAGCCGCTTTTCGCAAGCCAAAATTAAAAATGGAGCTTTTAAGCTCAATTTCTGACAGTGTGATTTCTGATATCGTGTAATACCTATCACCTGACCACTTGTACGGATCACATTTTTTTGTATTCGAAATTGTAAATGTTAAGGGTATGTATATGTATGTACCTATGTGTAGAACTTTAGTGTGACCACAAAAGTAGTAGACACCCGTATTACAAAACTCTAAAATAGGGCTCCAGAGTTCCCGTTTGAAGCTTGAAAAGTCTTCCAAATTCATTTTGGGTAAATTTAATTCCTGTTCTATTTCCATGTCAATAAGGTAGGCAATGGTGTAAAGGCAGTGCCTATGCCTTAGTCACGTCGCATGGAATCAAATAACCTCGCACCTGATCCCGATAAGTGGACATGGGGGGCTTGAGGGGGGCTTAAGGGGGGTCCTGCCCGCAATTCGATATCGTTGAATTCCTAGTTTGAGGCAGGCATGTGACTTTAGTTACGGAAATCAATTAGGTCTAGCTAGGAAAACAAATCGATTAAAAATAACTCGATTTTGTTTAAATGCACAAAGATTTACTTACATTCGTTTTTCATATATTTTACCTCGATTTCACAAAATAATATTTTTCAATCAATTGTCGATACAGCTACAATAAAAATCACACTACCGTGTGTTGAAAAAATATATCAAGGTATCAAAAATAAGTTTCATGCATTTTATTGATTGTCTGCAAGACCTGCAATAATTCTATTGTACGAACACGTGGCACAAAACAAATCATTATATATATTTTTTGATATTATACATTAATTGATTAATGAAAATTACGTAGTCGAATATTAAAAAATCTATTAAATTACTTCCGTAATCGATTGTTTTATCACATCCCTAGTTTGAGGTTCTGGGGTAATAGTCTCTATTGGATTGTTACAGTGAGAAATCTTGTCTGGCCAATATGCAATATGAAACTTCAAAGGGTTCTCAGTGCGACCTTTTAAAAGTCTCTCTATAATTATTATGAAATTTTACTAGTGACCGATAGCGAAAACTCAGAACCGGCTAATGATAAGGAACAACTTTCCCCAGCGAACATAGTTATTAATTGAGGATATTATAATTATTATTAACTGCTCACATTTAAGGGGTGAACCCATGAAGCTCAATAACTTTCCCTATGGAATACAGGTCGAAATATGAAAAACAATTTCACCGAGCGAGTCATTGGTATGAGAGGTCCAATTTCTTTTTCATTTTTCCGCCTATGTTTCTTAAAATATTTGCAGTTAAATCTTTTTTACATCTGATTATTTTCATTCACACGAATAAATATGTTTGCTACATTGCAAACATATTTATTCTGCTATCAGTAGCAAATCATCTTTTGAATTTATTACAAAAAACCAGTATAAGTAGATCTGTCCAAAAGGGTAGGTATGAGGAAAAAGGATTACGATTACAAACACGACCTCTCCACGAGGTCAACCAACCAAGTGTGCTTTTGCCGCTTTAATTAAAAAGGGACTGTTAAAATAAAAGTTCTTTTGCTAAAGTGGTTCCCTTTTTCATTGCAACCTATCTTTACTGAATATTGCAAAACTGAAATTCGAGTGTTATAGATTGAAAAAAGAAATGTAGCAGGTACCACCTACCTGTACCTACTGTTAAGTTTTTGCCGTTGTTCTTCTGAAGTGTTAGACTCTAGGTCAACGGACTACACAGTTATTTATAGGTAATTAATCTGTATAATAGCAACAGTACATACCTAAATGTCAAGTTGTCATAATATTTCACGTATGTCGAGATGTGACAATTAGAACGGAAAATCTTTTATGTCATATTACAATAAAACATCGAAAATTCTCCAATATATATTTACTAATATTTCGTGAACGCACTTACCTAGTATCCGACCGTCATAAATAATTAATCTTTTAATTAGAAATATCGTTCAAAAAACTTTCGTTGCACAGGAACAGAATCTTTTCCCCATTGAAATCACACAAAGTGCCAACCGTTTGCACCTATTAACGTTCACCCGTACAAATGAAAAGTCTTACTTTGTAATTTTTCACTGGCAGAAGTGAAAAGGCAGGGCTTTTCTGCAATTTACGAGGTCCTAATTCTTTAATATGAACGTGGTTAAGATGGTAATGTCAGCAGAATAACCCGTTTGGCTGGGTTTTATAGACTTTTAAAAACTGAGTGCCTGCCAGGCCAGACTTGTGCTCTCGATAGTACCTACTGCTTCAGTCGTTGACGCAGCTAGTAGGTACTTACCCGGTTTGCCATAGTCCCAGTTTGCCACGACAAATTTTATACAGGGTGTTAAGGACGGTGTACCGAAAACTTTGCAGGCATGATCAGACCATCAAACTGAACAATTTTTACTATGGAGCCAATGGTGAGAAACGAAAAAAAATCCTCCCATACAAAATTCACGATCAGCTGACTGACTTTGTATAGGAGGTCGGAATTTTTTTTTTCTTTTCCCACCATTAGCTTCATAGTAGAAGTTGTTCAGTTTCATGGTCTGAGCACGCCTGCAAAGTTTCCGTTACACCGTCCCTAACACCCCGTATAAGTACCTATACAAATGGAATCCGATCCAGTTTTATTTCTACAGCCACACCAGTCCACGAGTAGACGTGGGCCTCCCCCTTTAAGGGGGTTTTGCCAAACCTACTCCCCACGGTGTGTTTCAGTTAGTACCGTTCTTATTATTTGCGACTTATATTGCTAAAATAATTAAAGTAAGTTGTAGTATTATGCACATCTCACTTATTTGCTCAATCTCACTTCTATAGAAGCTTCCTATAGGTCTACTGCAAGAAATTTCTTAATAAATAAGCATGCAGAGCTTGTTGTACTGCTGTTCGTAATGCCATGTCTTTAGTTATTAATTGCCTGTGAAATAAAATAAATACCTACATGCTTTAGAATCTTTACGCAGATGTTGTGATGATACTTAGATTTTTAAATATTATGTGTAGTGACGAATTGGGATTCACTTTTCATGGGGCAAACCGGGCCTAGCTCCTAGCAGCTTCGGTCGTTATTTGGATTTCCCAAAAGAATTGTCTATTCGGTGGATACGAGTGACCTATATTCTAGCGAATCCTGAGCTCTCCTACCTAAATAACTTTCTACAAAAATGGGTAAAAGTTTACTAAGCAAAAGCATGTTTTGATGGAGTATAGTTTTTACAGTTAGGTACATGATTTGTAATTCAGTTTCCTTTTTCATTATTGAGTCTATGTCTCTCTTATGTTCGTTTGTATAAGGTGAATCGCAAACGCTACGGACGATCACTCACTCTCTTCGTGTAGGACATCGAATCATCCAACGACCCGATGAACCCTGGTGTTAGAGTTTTACTAGCATCGTCAACTTATTTTGTGAACTTCTTTCGACAAAAAACCGATTTGAACTAGCTCACGTACCCATTAATTTTTTGATTGGCCGGGTTGATATGAAATATATGAAATGACAGAATCAAGTTTAATTAATCATATGTTATTACTTCCCTATTATGTTACAAATTAATCCGTAAATATTCCAATTAAGAGAATTTCTGATTTAAGTTTAATTTAACGCAGGCAAACATATTTTAATACCTATCTGAATCAACTTGATTGAATATTGAATATGAATTAATTTCGGCAGTGCACAAATCAATCGGATCTCGATTAAATATACTCTTTTTAATCTGTTTTAAGCATTATTTTAAGCATTAATATAATATATAATACCTACAATCCACTTACTTAAATAATAATATTTATAGCATTTAGTAATAGAAAGGGCATAACTAGCTGAAAGGTACCCATGGTCAAAGTCAAGGTACTCATGAATTTGAACATCTTTTCCTATCAAAAATGGGTCGAAATATGAAAAAAAACTTGACCTCTTTTCGGCTTGTTATACCCTCTCTGTTACTCCCGTATAGGGTGTAAAGGATGGTGTGCAATGGTGGGAAACGAGAAAAAAAACCGATCACCCATACTAACACAGAACTACCTATCTGGCAATCTTAACCTTTTCTCCACTAACCCACTCTCTGCAGAATACCATATGAATTTCATGATACCACAATGTCCTATGTTATGAAGTTATCGCTAGCACCAACCTACAGGGTCCCACTTTATACTGGTTTTTAATACAAATACTAAATAAACAGTATAAGCTAATCTCTTAAATTGATAGATTCATGTGCTGGCAATAGTACATAATACAGTACCTTAAACAGTAGATAAATCATCCTCTCCCCGCTAGCATTAAAAGGAAGAGATTTATCGTATCTTTGTATCATACACATACAGGGTGCAATATTTTAATCATATTATATGGTAACTGTTAAACAAGCGTTTTTGGCATGTATGTAAGATAAAGTAATACGTAACTTATACTTTTATAAAGCTATCCAAAGCTTGACAAAAATCTAAACAACTTCTCAGTAGAGACCTTAGGTAGAGGCAAATTAAATCATTTTATATTCCTGAAAACTGTCAAATCATTTTAATAAAATGTTTTGTGACAGGATGTCGATTTTCATTTCACAAAAAAATCCGTAACTAAACTAAGAGCAGTTGAAATTCAACGATGATTTTCTAACTGCTTTATTTTATAAAATACTGCATTTGCCTGCTTTATAACGTGTATGTGAGTATTTTATACCCCTAATGACATTTTCATAAGGCTGCAACATCCTGTAGAATGTAGATCGTATTTGGGTCACGTGATGCGGAAAAAATAGATTTGAAAGTATTGATACTCTAATGTACCTACACAAATGTATGAGCCGTGCGCATATTGAACGGTTGAAGGCCTTTGAAGTGCTTCAGCTTTTATTTTGCAATTTCACTCCCCATCATCTGAGATTCTTTCGGGCTCTTGGTAAAAAGGATTAGGGTATTATTAACTAATGTCAATTTTTTTTCAAATATTACGTCATTTAATTGCGCGATTGTTTAGACATCAGGGGCCTTACCACAAAAAAGTTAGACCAGAGTCGAACGCGTGTTTAAAATAAAACTTCATACAAAAAAAACGCTAGACACGCGTTCAACGCTGGTCTAACTTTTTTGTGGTAAGGCCCCAGAGATTTTATGCTCATTTTAGTAATTCTGCAATAGAACTATCTAAAGGTTGTGTTGCTATCCTTATGTACATTTTCAAAAAAAATAGGTTAAAGTGGAAGCAAGGTATTCCAAACTTACGTCCACGTGACTGTAGTCCATTTCATAATAAGCTGCAGATAGCTTTGTACAATTACAATACAAAAACTGCAAACACAAACCGTAATACACCAGATGGTTGCATTACCTTCTACGTCCAACAGTCCAAGTTTTCAAGGCCCTTCCGGCGCAAATAGCGGTACAGCTTTATAGTGGCTGTATAATAACAATAAGAATAGCACTCTTGATAATACTCTTGTTTTCATAGTAAAACATACTGCATTGGTCTCTAGGTATCTGTTTATTCAAGTAATATACTAGTGTCATTTTTTTAAAGGGATATTCATTTTTACATCTACTTCTTTGTAAAATCTGTTGTGGCTGTTTATGCCTTAAACGAGAAATTAGTGTCAATATTTGTAATGACTTGAGAATCTTGAAGATAAGAAGCGCTTAACCTTAATCTGGGCAAAGAAATATTAAATTCCCGGCGTTCAAATTTGTTTTATCTTATCTTGATCTTTTTGTCCTTAAATCGGTTCTGTCCAAATATTTCTCTGGTAAATCCGCGTGCCCATTACACAGAACTATACATCTTCCCCATCTAGATAGAGACTGAGAAAATTATCACCTCATTTATATCTTCAAGCGTCTCTTTGGTGGAATATCGGACCGTTATAGGAAATTGGTTTTATGGTGCCAGAATCTCTGATTTTACGACCGCTTGGACTTATGATTTTGACCTACATTTTTTGGGCTCATACAAATAGGTTTATTTTATAATTAAACTAGCTGCCCGTCAACGGTTTCACCCGCTGCAACCCATCTTTTAAATCCCTGAAACACAAACTCAATTTTTGTAGCTGTTTGATTGCAAGTTTTGAAACAGATCGCATTTAAAAATCATGATTTTCCATACAAACTTTTAACCCCTTTTTTGACAGCCGATGTGGCGCAGTGGTTAGTATGACTGCCTGCCACGCAAAGGTTCCGGGTTCAATTCCCGGTGGGGTCACTCACAAAGTTGATATTTATCACTTTGTGAATTTGTTCCCAGTCTGGTTAGGACATTGCAGGCTGAACCACCTGATTGTCCGCAAGTAAGATGGTTCCGTGCTTCGGATGGGCACGTTAAGCCGTCGGTCCCGGTTGCTGTCTATGATGGCGGTAATTACACAACCATGTCAGAGGCCTGCTACTTGCAGTAGGCGGTTGAAAAACTCTGACACCAGGGTTCATCGAGTCGTTGAACGACTCGGGGTCCCACACGAAGAGAGAGACCCCTTTTTTACCCCTTTAGAGGTCGAAAACCGAAAACCCCGGAAACACGTATTTCATTTTTTTAGCTTTTTCATCTAATCGCAAATTTTGAAACATATCGCATTTTAAAAATATTGATTTTCCATACAACTTTTAATCCCATTTTTACCCCTTTAGGGGCTAAAAATCGAAAATCTTTGAAACACGTATTTCCTTTTTTTAGCTGTTTGATCCAATCGCAAATTTTGGAACAGATCGGATTAAAAAAATAATGATTTTCCATACAAACTGTTAACCCCTTTTTTACCCCTTTGGGGGTTAAAATTTGAGGTAATGAATATTTACAAACCTGCCCCTTTACTTACTCTATATACTAAAAAACCGCATCAAAATCCGTTGAGGGGTTTTAAAGATATAAGGAAACATACATACAGACACGGGAAGGGACTTTACTTTATACTATGTATTGATACCTACATTATTTTTCTTCTTCTTAAGTTGGTAAGTTAAAGCAGCTATTAATAGTAGCCATTATAATTTAAATATTCACACTTTTTTCATAAATCGCTGTGAAAAGCATTTTTCTGCTCGATTTACAAAATTTAATAGGCACGTTAAAAATCTGTTAAATTCTTCGAAATGCCAGGTATTGAAAGTATCGACAAAACGATTGAATTGAAATTGATACTATCAATTTGATAGCTCGAATAAAAAGCGCAAATAAAATAAATAAAGAGGTAAGCAAGCCTGAAATACACACTCGTTGCGAATAGTTACGTCGCAGAAAATGAAATATGACATCAGAAGATTTTTCCATGAGTTGTCTTAATTACAATCTTGACGTGTATGTATTTCGTTCGAATCTTCATGACATTCATCATCGCCAAAATAGTATCAAAGATTGAATTTAAGTTAGTAGGATTTCTACACTATTTTATGATGCAGTTAAAATTACAAATTAATATTTTCATTTGAACGAAGTGCAACTTCAAACAAAAGTGACCTCGTTGACATAATTTTAATTTATATCAATGCATGCTTAGATGCATTAGCATAGAACATGCAATTCTAATGAATGATATTTCTACTTGTTTCATTAAATTAATTAAAACTGTTTCTAATTACAAAGTAGAAATATGCACTGTTGATTTATTTCGAAAATTAATAGTTTAACTATTGCAGCAAAACTAATTGTATTATGAAAACGAACTTATATGGTTTTCATACACTGAATAAGTTTGCTTCGAAATGTCATACAAAACCGAATCTCAAATAGGTACATCAAATCGCGGCTGTTACAAGTTGACATAAGTATGAATGGTGCCTGTCATGGGGTATGTAATGTTTGATATAAATATTTTTAATATAATTTTTTTTTGATATAACAACAAATTATCTAATTTCGTTTAATATAACGTCTCATTTAATATAATGCACATTTGTTATAATTTTACTTCGTATAACGTTATTTCACATAACAATCATTTGATATAATTATTATTTCAAATAATTTATAAATGATATAATGATTACTTGCTGTAATATTACATGTTATAACGATAAGTTGGTATAATGCGTGGTATAAACCTTATATCAATTCTTTGTAGTTTATAGGCCTTGTAATACAATCACTTCTTGCAGATTATTACCGAAAAAGTGGCGACCAACAATTTTTTTCTTGCGGGGGGCTTCGCCCCCCGAGCCCCCCTTTGTGGGGGGCTGCGCCCCCCCGTCCCCCTGCTTGCATGCTTGCAGGCAAGCAAGCAGCAGGTATGCATGCAGGCAAGCAAGCAGCAGGCATGCATGCAAGCAAGCAGCAGGATGCATGCAAGCAAGCAAGCATCAAGCATGCATGCATGCATGCAAGCACAAGCAGGCATGCATACATGTCAACCTAACCCGAAGGCTATGGCAGTAAGCCTTCTGTAGCCTTAAGTAGCCTTCTGAACCTAACCTATCCGAAGTCGGGGTGCCCCGAACTCCCGTGCTCGCTGCGCTCGCACCCGCCCTTCTTGCTTACGCCCTGTTATTATGAACCAAAATTTAGCAGTGGATTATATCAAAAATGCATTATATCATTAATAAATTAGTTCAAATGTTGGTATATCATCAGATAATATATTATCTGAGCAGTATATGAAATAATATTATATCAAATGTAACGTTATAAGAAATAAGCAGTATACGAAATAAATTTATACAAAGTTAGTATTATATTAAGTGAGTGTTATGTCATTTTAGCGTTATCACAAACAAAAATATATCATCTATTTTTATAACAAAAGTTACGCACCCCCGTCATGACATCACTGCGTAATAATAACAACTATAGTCGAATTTTTAGTTGTATGCACTAAAATGACAGATGCCGACCAAATAATGACTCCATATCACTAGTGATGTACTTAGGTGAGCTGATTCATTCAAACCTCGTACTCAGGTCACTCTTATTTATTGATACCCTAATTAATTTGTTGACTCCCAATACAAAAATGTTGAAAAAGTGTGTCAGTAAGTATGGGGGACCCAATTTGTTTATTTTCATATTTTTAATAAAAGTTTCTAAGTAATGATATTCAGTTTTGTGAGTAAAACACGCCCTTAAAATTATTGTACTTATATTGTAACCGAATATATTTAGTAATTTAATTATGATGAAAATATCTATCACTAGATGACTGATTTAATTGAATCTTTATAGCACGTCATTATTTATTTTTCCCAAAAAAGGGACTCCACTCACCGAACGTCATTTTGGTGCATACAATTAGAAATTCGACTGTAATAATATCGTATAGTGTGACATTGTAATGATTCACCATATTTCACTTAGGTAACACTTTTTAAACTATACAATAAGATGGAGAACTTTATAAATTCTTTCCACGTAAAGGCATTTAAAATCAATTCAAGTTTGCAGACAATCTCGTCAGATTTACAAAAAACTAATGCTTTACAAAACGGTGGGGTCTAAACAATAGATAAGAAATATTTTCTAACGAACACTAAGGTACTTGACCTCTTCGTAAAGTTGAGTAATGAATTTTGTAGTAACATCGCAGTTTCATTAGGAATGATGTTGATAAATTATGTATTTTTTCTTCTGCTGAATAACGACGCTAAAGCTGTAATGAATAATGTACCTACTTCTAGAAAGGATTTAAGGTGGGGTCAAAGTATTTTGGAAAAGGTTATTTTTATTTGGAGTAAAATACAAGTCAATTTATTTTGGTCTGAAACGTAAACTCTTCTTATCAAATCAGGTACCTAGAAACACCGTACAGTACAAGTACAGACATATAAACTTAAATTTAGTTAATACTTTAGTAGTTGAGTTGTGGTATGGTAGCTTGTGCCCAATACGTTTTTTGTAATATTGTTATCAATATAAATACGTCGAAACGGAAGTTATGAGTGTAATAAAGCGCCTAAAATTACTCGGACGTACTTAGATTAGTCAAAAACTAGGTATCTATCACTTGGTATAAAGGCAATTCAAAATGATTAACCTAAATCCGTTCTAAAATAAGACATTTGCTGGTATGAAAGAATATTTTAGTATTGCTGAACTCAAACTTTGCTATATTTAATATCTATTAAACCACGTTCTTATGTCATACGTAGTAAGACTCACAATGACTCTTCGCATAAAAAGTAATAAAATAAGGTAGGTAGATCACTCTGCACATGCTGCGCACGAAATCGCGGATTGTGGCTGCCACTATACAAATGAAAACTTGTGACAATTAGAATCTGAAGCGGTGATTTGTGTCATGCATGGGAGTATTTCTAAGAGGCTTTTCCGAATCTTCAAAAAAAAACGCTTTTTCCCCGTATTGTAACTGGAACTGACTGTACAGTCAATGTCAGGCAAGGTTACACAGTTCGGACTTTAGATCGTTCTTATGCCGAACGATTAAGACATACATTGACGGTTCGAGTATTTAACCGGAAGTGGGCTTGACTGTACCCGCCTTCCTAGCTAATCCAACGGGGATTAAGATTATTCATTCGTTTGAATTACCCCAATTCAGGGCGAGATAAATTACTAGCTATTAGAATTATAATGAAAGCAATCGGATTCAATCAGCTAAATAGATATCCCAGGCGTTCGATTATCTATCAAACTCCACTGACTGCAAAACATTGTGAAAATACATGGAAGAGGCTTAGAAAATGTTCTTATTATGCAACTCAAATATTACTTAGGTATAAAAAGGTCAATAGGTAAGTGGTAATAAGGGCTTCTGGTTAGAAAATCCTGGACCATGAATTTACGACAGAACTTTGTTTAGACTCCAAGGAAAACAAACATTTACTACGATACCTTACCTCTCCGAGGCTGGGCGACTTGGGAGAAGCACAAAGATTGGTCCAGGATTTTCCAAGTGGAATCATTTATTGACCACTCTATTACTTCATTTTATGCCCATTCAAGGCTTTGTGTGCAGCATCGAACAATTTGATTTTACATAATGTCAGGATTTTTCATTATAATAATGTTAAGGCAATTTTATGAGCTATTTTGTTTTATTTAGGTAGTGATAAAGATCTTGAGTCATGCCGTATCATTAATACACTATTATTACTAAATTAATAAACTAAATTCAAGGTAGCAAAATGTACTAGAGATAGAGAGAGAGCGAGTGAGATTGATAGGTATTTTCATCAAACTTACTTAGCACTTCCAATACACAATCAAGTAATACATTTATCAAATTATTTTTCCGGTAAATTACAGAAAAGATGGGATAAAACTGTTCCCCTTATACCCCAAAATCATTAACTTCCGGATCAGTCTGTCTGTCACTTTGAACTATAGTAGCTGTCAGTTCGCGACAACCCCACCCTTTTCGCGGCGGCCCTTTTGATTCAATAAACAAAACATCGTCTAATTACTCGATATTGCGAGCGAAGCAAAGGATTTGTGAAGATGATGCAATGTGTTCTTTTGTTTATACATAATACTAGGTATATTAGTTAGTAAAATATTCTCCCATACATATAAAATGCAATATGTCATGCCTACCAAAAAGTATTAAAAGATTGTAAGATCCAAAATAAAATCAAAATCTGTAGTTCGTTACCTATAGCAATTTCGTGACTTGTTGGTAAAAATGGAGTCATGTGAATCTACGAGTAGGTATACAGCTGCGTTACCCTGTTTAATGTTTTATAATAATGATTTTTTACCATGTATTGTACTTTCACAAGAGATGAGAATGATAGATGACTGTTTGCCACCAGCCAATCAACATTTGGAAAACTTTCAAGCGTAAACAGCCTTAAAACAATAGGACAGACAAAACCACTCGTTCACAGGTAATAGGCACCTTGACAACCAAACAATTCCCCTTTGAAAGCTCGTAACTAATTATTTATTTCATTATTTAAAGAGCGTGCCGATGTAGTGGCCACGAATTGTGTTCCGTCACGAACACGTTGACTATATTTTGTTTGTTTGATATTTGGCTGCTTTATAATTTTAGTGCACGTAATCTGTGTATCTTGTCTTATGTATGTTGCTCTTATGGAGTGTAATTTTTAATCATGACAAAGCTCCATAAAGATTAAGAAAAAAATAACTAGTTGCACCCTTTGTTGCAACTGTATCTATAACTGTATTGTATCTGTTTCAAGTTTAATGTTGTACAAAATATAATATTTTAAATAAAGATGAGACTTGATAAACCACATACCTACTTACTTTATAATAATTATAACCTGTTACTGTAGTGTTACCTACATTATTTTCTACAATCATACTTATATATTTGTCGGATAAGGCGATAAACCCTTACTACACGGGATATACGCATGATGTGCGTATAGGTATGTGTAACCTAACAAAAACACTTGATGGACAGCAAATAGACAGTGAGATGATCTTGATCACTGTTATGTTGACTCTAGATACAGTTGGCTTCAAATATGCCATGCCATACGATTAGATAAATAAGTTGGCATAAAACCCAAAATTGTAAGTGTTCAAAGTGAATAAGTTAATCGCATCGGTTGGTAAAACAAATAATTGCCACTCCATCCCCGTTTTATTTCAGTATTGGGCAAATAGATAGCATCGTAAGCATAATTGAAGTCATTCGCCTCAATATATGAAGCGATCATAAAGATTATTCTCTTTATATAGTGAGTGGCCAAATAGATTACTTATAGAATCTACTTCAGCGTGTAAGCAAAAAAAGCTAGAGGTAAATCGCATCGGTTGGTTAGACAAGCAAGTAGGCATACCGCTCCAACCCGGTTTTATTTACGTAGCGCGCAAATAGATAGCACCATAAGCATACATCTATGGTGTGTACCTGCGGCCTGTGGTTTCGCGTGGAATAGTTTATGGCACGACCATGGTGTTTCATGCGAAATGATAGGTGTACTTCCCGGAATGCGATATCTGATGGAAAATGGAATGCTCGGGTGGAATTTAACCTAGTTTAATGGTCTGGCAAACTGTGCAATCTGATCGATGAGTACAATAGTTTGAAAAAAAGAAACTATATTTATCTGCTTTATTATTCAAAAGTCGCTACCTATCTATTCACTATCAAACATAAATCAGACATACTACTCGATTCGATTGGGTATCGATGGAATCCTTTCAAATTTCCAAGGTTCACAAGGAAAAATTATTAGCAGTAAAGTAACTTAGTAGCAAAACAAATATTTTTAATGTAATAACAATGCAGATATTTGCACCTTCTTGAAGTATCAATAAGCTTTAATAGATTGTTATTTGTATAAATTACCTATAACTCACTACAGCAACACAAAACACGAAGACAAAGTAGGAAAGTTGTGCCGTGTTGTTTATCCAAAAGCAGTGGTACAAATTATGTAGTTTTGTGTTCGGAATGTATATTGTACATTCAAGTTCCGGGTACAGACAGCACATAGACTGTTTTCAAAAGACTAGGATCAAAAGTTAGTGCTTTTTTGCTGTGGATTTTTTCTTGATTTAGTTGATGTGAAATGGGGTGGTGTGAAATTGCTGGTATAAGCACTGTTACTTGCGAAACATTTCTTTGTAACATAGCCTTTTCAGTCATGTTTAATACCTATTAAATGAGGTAGGAACTGCTACTGACAATTTGCGCAAAACATCTTTGATGATTCATTTTACATTGTAATATTCAGTTATAGGGCTTCAGATAAATTTTTATGCTTATCGTCAAAAAAATTATAAATCAGACACTTTGATCAAAGTACGGACACCACCAGTGATCATGATTGACAAAAAAGTCAAATCACAGAGAGCCTGCTGGTGTGAAATTAGGATGCTGACTCAGTGAATCTTTCGTTCATAATAATCGTTTCTTTTCATCTTTTCTGTAATCGTATCTATTTGGATTTACGATTGATTTAGTTTATGGAGATAGATAGCTCTAGCCGTGTGATATCGGCTACGAACACTATTCGACCCCACCACCCCTATTCGACTCAGGGTGTTTCGTAAAAGGCGACGGAGAGTTTTTGACCTCGACTAAATATTTGACGGCTATAGCCATGGTGTGCTGCATGGCAGTATGATACCACCTACAATAGCATTCTAAAAAGAGTTGATGTCAGGCACGCGGCCGGTCATAAAGCATTGCCGAGTTCTTTTGCAATATGATTTTGAGCTCTAACAAAAGATGTTTGGGATAAGAGCCAGCAGGCAGATGATGATGTTAAATAGATAGATATTGCTTAAGTCCGCAAGCGATCTGATGTCGGCCGTTATCATACAAAATGTATACTTACATAACGATACAATACATTTCTTTTTAAATATTTTATTGTTCTATTCTAATTAGAGTAGTAACTAATTTATGTAGCCTTGTGTAGGTGACTTTTAGTGTACAAAGTCAAAGTCAAATTCGTTTATTCAATGTAGGATAAAAGGTTTTATCACATATTGACGTCATGACATGACACGTTATTTAGTATTTTTATTTTAAGCAACTTGTATTAGATAAAACCACTGTATCGGGGGCTGCCAGGATAATCACACGGCATTTAGGTACCTTACTTTACACCTATCACGTAGATACTTTGATTGATTTACATCACTTCAAAACAAAATAATATGTGATGAATGCAAACCAAAGTACTTATATTCTATTCTTAATACAGTCTATGGCAGAAAGTCTCCAGGGGACTTTTAATTCAGTTCGGAACAATCTGTTTGGCGATGCGGATGGATTTTGTTTGTTTCCTTATTGTTATGATCACGTTTATTGTTTTGGGCCACACGGCGGATACGAGACTTTATTGTTTTAGAGATAAGAGTTATTTTTGCAAGGGAATATAGGGAGAAACTTGAAAAATAAAAGATGGTTTTGACATTACAATTGTAGCTGGCAAAAAACCTGGTATTATATATAAAAAAGGGTGAAATAAGCGCAAACATTCCAAAAGACTTAGATAATTTTAACAAGCACAAAACGATCATCCGATGTTTTTCGGATTTGATTTTATACCCAACTGAAGGGAATCCTAAACAAAATCGGATACCTGTGATGGCACGTTATGTCACCGTATTAAATTGTGACTCTCGCAGGTTGTCGTTCTTTGTTGGCTGTCGTAAACAGCAATATGCGGATGTACGCATAATTCATCATCTTTCTGCCCTTATCCCAATTGCTTGGGGTCGGCGCAACATGTTTTGTTTGAACACAAAATCATGTTGCAATAGGATTTGACATAATTTACGACGGGCCGCCTGCCTGACGTCAACCCTCGTTGGGAATGCTATCGTAGGTGGTATTACCGCCACCTTACAGTTGACCATAGTTGGCGGATATTGTAGTAACAAAGCTCTACGTCGCCTTTTACGCAAGGCCGTGAGTAGAATAGGGGTGGCAGAATTCTTAGCCGCTACCACATTATGTACGCATAATTTTCAGATGATTTTCCGGATCCAGTGTTTTAATTATATGAGTTCACAAAAGTCCATGGAAAAATCGGATATCATTTATCACCTCATCAAATAGTAGCTGTTACAGTAAATACTGATTTTGGCACAAACATCAAAAATCGTACGCCGCATATAAGATTAGGTAACCTTAAAAGACACGCGTTGCAAGTTACATAATTTTCATTTGACACACCAGAATTAGTAACTTGTTACAAACAAACTTAGCAAAGCAATGTATTTATAAGTCCAACCCACTACCATTAACAGTCAAATAGCTTTACTGCCATTTGGTTCCTTAAATTGAAATTAAGGTTAATCTGATTCCAAAATGACCTTCATGTTGAAAACCTTCAGGTTGAATAGAGCCATTTACACTCCTAGTATAAATAAAACCATGCCAATGAAAAACAGTTTGTTTTTTCTTTGTAAGTTTTGATTGACTACTTTGTAGGTAAAGAAAACACATACCTATTAGGTATCTATTCATATCCACAAAGTATAAAGAATTTCAGAAATGAGCAAACTTATTTCACGACAAAGTAATCTCAAGAAAATTAACCGTAGCAACGTCTACGTTATATTCTACGCCGTAGTAAAACTTCGTAGCTAAAATGTAATAAGCTAAGGCGCGTAGAAACCGAAACTTGTTAGGCTGTATGCTACAAAGTGTGCTTGCCAATTTAATTATGTTAAACATACACGCGCGCGCGTAAATTAGTTTACAAATGTCAGAAGTCATATTATAACTACTCTCAAAAAGATTCAAAAAACATCTAGGTATTAAAAAACCAGATATAAAGCATAATATAAGATGCAAGGGACAGCTCTTCTTATACCGATAGGCATTTAGACCGTTATCCTGAACAACTTTCTGTAAGATTTTCTTTCAGGAGACATACATATTTTTATGATCTCCCATACATAATCACGATCAGATGACTGCATATTTTTATTAACAACATTAACAATATATTTTATTTTATTAAATTTATGAAGCAACCTACGACATTTAAACTACTGTTCTAGTGCAAATAATCTGTACTTCTTGGAATATGTAAATTTTTGAAAAATTTTAACGTGTACAAAATTTTCATCATATACCTCACTCAAGAAACTAAGTAAGTATTTATGTAGATTATAGACAAAAATACTGCCAGAACCACATTGTACGGGAAACGACAGAACCATTATCTTCTTAAATGACAACGGCAGGTTATGAAAACTTATTTTGAGTATCAGTAGTAAAACGGCCATGAATGCGTTAATGTGTCTGCATACTTAATGCTTTATGCAGTCAGTGGTTAAGAGGGTATTCAAACCTGTCATTGAAACTCCAGTGTTAGTTTCAAAACACCGTATCATAAACACTTTTATGTCTTCATGTTGAATACACGGCAAGTTTTTATGTTGATTTAGGCAGATCTCACATAAATATAGAAGTTAGCTGAAACAGACATCGAAAGAAGTTTGTTAAATACCATACAAAAACTGGATATCATGGCATGTGTCAGGCGAGAAACATGTGTAACGTCCGTATATTTGCGCAGCACACAGCATGCGAAAGCACATAGCATGGAAAATGCGAATTTCAACCGTATTTTCATGCAAAAACGGTTTATGCCAAACGATTAGACAGACAATGCTGCGTCGACGGATACGATATCAAACCTTTGACATAAACCGTATTTGTATGGGATTGGAGTTAGAATTCGTATTGTTTTTACGCATGCGCTTCTCGCCTTACCAAATCATGAATAATATTACTGATTTCACGAATAGCAATGTATTTTGGTACCTATGCAATTCGCCTAACAGTATAAATTTTATATTTATATCCAAGCTCTACACACAAATCTAAAGTTAAGTCCAATCTTTTAAAAAATAACTCCACAGATTTCTTATTGTTGCAAAGTTTTGTAAAACAGTCAATGTTTTGTTACAATGAGCTATTAAAAACTTCGAATTGAGGTAGGTTAGTAGCTTATTTTTACCTATACCTAGATCAAAGACGCAAGACAAGCGCATGATCTACTCAAAAGACGCTGTAAGAATTTTATCGTAAAATTACAGTTAGAAGCGGTAAACAAAGACGCAAGACTCAAAAGACACTGTAAGAATTTAATCGTAAAATCACAGACATGGTAAACAAATCTTAATTTTTTATTGGTTTCGTAGATACTTTAGTCAATGTAGAAAAAATCAAGCAACGAAAAAGTTATACGGGAAAACAATCCAAATCCCACCAGTGTTCAGCATTCCAAAGCTGAACGTAAACGACTTCCGTCTTTCAAACTCGTAAAACAGACTTCTCTATTTACGAATATATAAAAAACAACAACAAAATAAGCATTCCATTTCCGTCAAGGGTCCATAAATATCCTTTGTAGACCTGCACGAACTGACAACGTCATTACTCCACGTCAACCAGTACGAACGAGGCACGAGATTGTCTGTTTACAAGTTTTGAGTTATAAATTGGCGGACGTCCTCAATATGAGACTGTTATTACTCCGAAGTTTAGGGAACAATGGCATTTGCAAACGTCATAAAAATTTGGTTTGAATAGTAACGGTATATCGCGTGTAGAGATGGGCGGTGGGTACCTATATACCCAATCAACCCATTTGGGTATAAACCTGGGTAATTAGGTATTTACCGGTTGCTGGGAATAGGGACGAATGAAGAAAGCGTGTGTTTGTTGGGCGTAGAACTCACGATGATGCCTGGTTCGCTGGTCTCGCAAACAACAGGCAAAAATGACATCTAAACATGCATGTGCCAGTCTCCAATTCCACCTTCACTTGTAGAGCGTGCGGAAAGTCATGCCGCTCCCGTATCGGCTTAAACAGCCATAAAAAATCTTGTCTCAGACACTGAATAAATCGTCTGTCCCAGACGTATGAGGCTAATGATGATGACTACCCACGTATGGATATTTACCGGGTAGTGGGGTAAATACCGTCGTACATGCCTATCTCTTCGCATGGCGTCTAAGGTAACGTAGTTTTGCCTACGGTTAGCGACTACATCACATTCGTGGATACCGCGGGCGCCGTGCGCGGATGGGGGAGACATCTCCACTATTCTACCGGGGGATCTATATAAGGTCCTATTAAATTCACTGCAAATATTTTAGGAGCAGATCAAATAAAATATTGCTTGCATGTACTTGGCAAATTTTTAAAGAAATCTACACGCTAGTTTTCGAGAAAATTGCATTTATTTAAAAAAACACAAAACGAAAAAAGTGCACAAAGTGCACAAAAGCAAGTGGACAAACAGTTGTCCTAGAAACACACACATCGATAAATTTGAATTACGCGCCGAAAAAAAGTTGCTGTGATTGGTTGGTTGCTAGTGTGCGTGCCGTGCAAGTGAATCCTGTCTACGTGGCGGAACGTCAGTCGGGTCAGTCAAAGGGTGTTCACATAATTAATTAAAAAGTTTGTTTGAAAATGAAAAAAAAAATCTAGCGTGTAGATTTGTTTTCTTTTTCTTATACATATTTACGCATGCCCTTAAAATATTTGCAGTGAATTTAATAGGACCTTATAGACACTTAAAAATATTGACTCGTAGAACGCACTCCATACAATTTTGTATCTTTGAAATATCAAAACGTATTATTTTCAAACCCAGCGTCTTTTTTTATTTGAACACTCCAGCAGCATTCACACAACACACCTACTCTTATTTTATCTTATTCCAAGAGGAGCCTTTATAAAGTAACAATTTGACAGTTATTTGATGTATTTAAATTGAATAATTTTCAAAATTTTTATTGTTACATTATGGATGACAAGGTAATTTTTCTTTGATGTCACATTTATACATCTTTACAAATCTGGATATGAATTTTTCACAGTTGAATTATTTGAATCTTCCGTGAAGAGTTTACGACTCTATGGGGTGAAATTTTACTAGTGACCGATTGCGAAAGCTCAGAACCGGCAGGTGATAAGGAACAACTTTCTCCAAGGAACATAGGCAGAAATAGTAAAAAAAAAAATTGGACTTCTCATACAAAATTGCCGATTTACTATGGGAAGTCAATTTTTTTTTCGTATTTCGGCCTATGTTCCTTATCACCAGCGGGTTCTTAGTTTTCGCTACCGGTCACTAGTAAAATTTCACCCAATATAATTGTGAACGACGCGATGAACCTCTTTTGATATTTTTGGTTTTATAGACTTTACCTTTTGACTCATTGCTTTTGTCATGTGATTTTGATATGGTTTCTTTGTATTTTTTACTGATTTTATTTATTATAGACATTTACACGCTTCAGATCTTGTTTTCCATTTTTCTTAGTGATTATGATTACCAGCTCGTCCGCTACATTTTTTTGGTCCTGCCGAATTATATTTTCATGAAATCGTAAAATTGTTTTGGTCAAAATCTGACAGATAAAATATTATTTGGAAATATTTTGTAGAACAGAATCTAAAGCGTGCTGAGTTCCAGGCTAGTATAATGGGCAAGATTGGAGCGGAAAAGCATAAATGGTTGTTCGTAGGTTTGTAGATAGGTAAGATAACTGGCGGTTTTCGTCCAGCCCTTCCACGACAGGAGCAGCAAAATACGTAGCTTTTTCTGGTCTTGTTGTGAATGAACCAGACCGAGGGGCTAGACGACCCGCCAGCTTCATAAATTAATTAATTGTACGTTTGTTTCTCCAATCACCTGGAGGTTTTATAGGTATTTGGGTTAGCAACCGAAGTTCTATACCTAAAAGGTCTGAAGCTTCTCCGCTTCGTTCAAGTTACCCTGTGTTGCTGCTGCAGGCAAAAGACGCCGCGAAACGCGGTATAGAATTTAGATAAGTGTAGCATAAGCAGCAGAGATTTATTGCAGCAAGCAGCGGCCCGCTGTAAGCAGCACAGATTTTGTAGCTAATGCAGCATAGATTATTGTAGCAAGCAGCGGCCCGCTGTACGCAGCGCAGATTATTGCAGCAGTAGCAGCAAAACTATAGCAGCCAGCAGCACGCCCTGTACTTAGCACACCGATCGCACACTTACTAAAGAATTTTCTCCACAGACCGAGTGCAGTCAGTGGAGGGGGTGACGTGCAGCTCCGCATTTTTCTTGACTCACTCGGTCAACAAAGAAATAAGAATTTAAATAAGAAATGTTTTTAGATGATTGTATATCCCGCCACCTTTATTTTGTATTTAATTTTAACTTCTATATAATTTTGTATTTTCATACTTTTAGAATTTACCAATTCGTCGTTCGCACTCCCACTGCACCCCACACACGCGCCAAGAACCACAATCAGAGACAAACCGCGATGAAACATAGCCAGATTACCCGCAGATCTTAGAAGTCAGCCGTGCCATAATAAGCAATCGAGATGCTGAATTCAGCAAGAAAGAAGATGCTGCGTTTGGTATAACGGCACTGCTGCAAGCGAGAGGCGCCGTTAAACGCGGCACAGAATTTAGATAAGTGTAGCACAAGCAGCACAGATATGTTGCGGCAAGCAGCGGCCGGCTGTAAGCAGCAAAGATTTTGTAGCGTATGCAGCATAGATTATTGTAGCAAGCAACGGCCCGCTGTACGCAGCGAAGATTATTAGAGCATCAGCAGCAGAGCCATCGCAGCAGACGCATCCCAGGGATTGCAAGACCTAGACAGACCCAACAAGACAATCAGCACGCAGCAAAGAATGGCACGGCAAGACACACGAATGAGCAAGACACGCCAGACACGCAAGACAATGGACAAGACAAGCCAACCTGAGTGGTCGTAGCGTCCGTCTAGTCGCCGCTTAGCACCAGTCCCAGATGCCAGCGCGTCGTGAAATGTGTTGGGGTGCCTGGACCAGGCACTGGAGGGGGTGTGAACGACGCGATGAACCTCTTTTGATATTTTTGGTTTTATAGACTTTACCTTTTGACTCATTGCTTTTGTCATGTGATTTTGATATGGTTTCTTTGTATTTTTTACTGATTTTATTTATTTTAGATATTTACACGCTTTAGATCTTGTTTTCCATTTTTCTTAGTGATTATGATTACCAGCTCGTCCGCTACAATAATAATCAATCTTTAAAACCACTTTTTGGTTGCTATTCTAAAGAAAACTATAGAGAAAAGAGGGTAGCCACAAAGTCTACAGGATATGCAGTCAAATTAATCACCCATTTCCTTAGATCTATATTAACACAGATAACCTATGAGAGAGTATAATATGATGTCGATACCAAAACCACTTTTTGTTTGCTAAATGTAACGTTAGCCACAAAGTCTGCAGGATATCCAGTAAAATTAATCAACCATTTCCCTAGACCTAGGTTGTCAATACCATAAATAAAATTTGTAATGTACATAACACATTTGATTGTTTTGGTAAATAAAGACCTGCGACACCAAAACAACTTTTTGTTTGCCATTGTAACGGTAGCCACAAAGTCTACAGGATATGCAGTAAAATTAATCAACCATTTCCCTAGATCTAGGTAGACATAGATAACCTAGATTGCAGCCTAGAAGGAGCCCTGCCCTTCCGCCCGCTTAGCTCCACCGACCCATTTGCTCTTTCAACTGGAAGGGATGGGGCGATGAGATCGTGGAAAAAGCAGGATTCTATTTTTATCTTTGTTGTGCTTTTTTACGTTACTAGGAAAATGTGAGTGTAATTATTTTAGAGATATAATTTTGGAGGAAAACGAAATAGGTAGCTACAGATACTTGTGTATATATTTATACGATCAACGTTTTTTTCTGACTCAATTCTGGATATTCTAGTACGGAGCAAACATTTTATTTTTAATGACAATTTAAAATTGTACGGTTTTACAATATCTATTCAGTTGCTGGCTTTGGTCCTGAAGAGAGATTAGGTACAGTAAAAGTTCGGGACGAATTGAGAACCTCCTCCTCTTTTGTTTTTTCGTCGGTTAAAAAGAAGAAATATAATAAGCTTACCTACTTCAAAAAGAAATACATGATCTTAAACTTGCCGACCATATTTAGCATTTTATATTATACTAGCTGCCCGTCAGCGGTTTCACCGGCTGCAACCCATATTTTATCCTTTTAGGGGTTAAAAATCGAAAATCCCTGAAACACTTGCTCGATTTTTTAGCTGTTTGATTTTTTTGCAAGTTTTGAAACAGATCGCATTTAAAAGTCATGATTTTTCCGTACAAACTGTAAACCCTTTTTTACCCCTTTAGAGGTTGAGAACCGAAAACCCCGGAAACACATATTTAATTTTTTTAGCTTTTTCATCTAATCGCAAATTTTGAAACAGATCGCATTTTAAAAATATTGATTTTCCATACAACTTTTAATCCCTTTTTTACCCCTTTAGGCCTTTAGGGGTTAAAAATCGAAAATCCTTGAAACACGTATTTCTTTTTTTAGCTGTTTGATCTAATCGCAAATTTTGGAACAGATTGCATTTAAAAATAATGATTTTCCATACAAACTTTTAAACCCTTTTTTACCCCTTTAGGGGTTAAAAATCGAAAATCCCTGAAACACGTATTTCCTTTTTTTAGCTTTTTGATCTAATCACGTATTTTGAAACAGATCGCTCTTTAAAATAAAGATTTTCCATACAAACTTTTAACCCCTTTTTTACCCCTTTAGGGGTTAAAATTCGAAAATCCCTGAAACACGTGTTTAATTATTTTAGCTTTTTGATTTAATCACAAATTTTGAAACATATCGCATTTAAAAATAATGATTTTCCAAACAAACTTTAACTTTAACTTAACCTTAAACAAACTTTGAGGAAGAAAAGAATTAAAATAGGAGGTAAAAAATATTTAAAAACCTGCCCCCTAACTTACTCTATATACTAAAGAAAATGCATCAAAATCCGTTGAGGGGTTTTAAAGATATAAGGAAACATACATACAGACACGGAAAGGGACTTTACTTTATACTATGTATTGATGATGGTGGTGGTTGTATTCATAAAAATTGCTCTCACACATAAATGAAAACAATATGACACATTGTATAAATCATAATTCAGATTTAGTTTTAGGTATATGCAAAAAAGTAAGAATTAGAATTGATCCAAATCTCAAAATATCTTTTTCTACTGGAAAGATCCATTAAACTTGTGAGTGACATCGGAGTAATGTTTTTGCTTCATGAATAATACATTATGAGTTGTATGTAACGTAAGTAAAGCATGTCAGAACTCTTCTAGTTAACATTTGGCGCGGATTACACTTGCGCAGGTATACATTTCTAGTTCAGTCGTACGTAGAGCTACTGTTTCATATGAAATACTATAAGAAGATACTTTACATTAAATATTTTCTAAATATCAACTGCCAGACACCTTGTATTTATCACGTGAATAGATGCTTTTTCAAAGCTGGCAGATTTTGTCGACGAATCGAATTTAATCTTGTCTTTGCAACACTTTATGTCCCGTATTACAAAGGAAATAGATGTAAATAAATTATTTGGATACATTGTTCACGACATTGTACTGAACATATTCCACTACGGGACCAATACTGAAAAACAAGACAAGTTTTTCGACCGTCGACCACCGTCATCAAATTCAATGCAATTCTTCTGAAACACGGTGTGTAGGTTAAAAACAGTAAGATAATAAATATATTTTGTGCAGCAAATATCTCTTGACCATAAAAAACTATCCAGATTCATACAATAGCCTCCGAGTGCTACGCTGGCTACAACAGAATGCAGGTGCGTTGGCACCACTCCAAAAATTGTAGGTCACTTTTACACCCCGCCGGCTATCAGATTTTGAGCAAATAGAAAAAGATTTTATCCAAGTGCTTGAAAAGTTTGCTAAAGTACCTGTGGGCTGTGCCTGAGACCGGTAGATTTATGGGCTGTTTATAAGGTTGTTGCCATTAGTGGGAAATTTATTTGGTTACGCCGTTTATGGCGGTGGTTCTAGAATATCTATGGTTTAGTTGGGATCCAACCATGCAAGTAAGGCGTTATTACATACAGTATTTTGTTGGATCCAATACTTTTGATAAAAGATGTTCGCGATATCTTATAAATAAGTATGTCACACGTTGCCCGGTGCGTATGCATTCACTAAATGATCCGCTTATTTTTAAATTTTATTTGTTAATGCACCATTTAAATTTATGCCTACGTTAAACACATAATAGTTTTATACTTACCACGTTCTTTTTTCTGTGCCTAAGATAAAAAAACTTTGGACAATGCTCAAAGAAGGTAGTTCGTACATTGTCACCCAAAAAGTTTTTGTAATATACGCCCATTTTTTCTATCGACGTGACCGTACCCTGCCATGACTGTATGTGAATCCACGTTTCGAATATTTTACTGTTTTATTGAAATCCATTTTATTTTGGCCTTTGTATAAAACGGACTGTAATAAGCCTAAATTGCCCCTATTATAATCTTGATAAGCGCTGTCAACTGCCTCTCATGTTATGGCCGTAATTATTGTTGGTATCGTACAATAATTTACTATAAAATTTAATCATAATACGAAATTATGTTTCATATAAAGTCTTTGAAATGTGCAATTAAATTTTACGTCTACTTACTAGACACTAATAAAATTTTATTATATTAACTAATAAAACGAGTCGCATAGAAGAATGTCAGTTACGTAATAAGCTTATTTTGAAATAACTTGAAAAAGCTTTGAAAGAAAACTATAATTGAATCAAAGCTTCATAAAAGTACGATCTTGAGAAAATTTAGGCGCTAATAGAAGTGGTAATTTTCGACTTGTTTGAAAAAAATAATACGAAGCGTAGTATTCATACCTAAATAGGAATAGGTATCAAAAACTTTCAGCAAACGGTAATTTATTTGTTACAACACAAATCTTAATTGTTTTTTATGTCGAACAACACACGTGTCATATTCATATCACTCACACTATCAATTATATCTATTCAATAATTTGGTCGAATGTCAAGGACTGTGATAGGTTTATTATTTTGTCCGCGATATTTTTATTTTTATGGCTTCATTTTTGTTTTTGTAGAATAACAATTTCTAAAACTACATCCATGTGAGCCTTACCTACTAGCTATCAAATAGTCGTGTACAGGTTTTGAGAGCTAGTTTTGTGTTTGTTCAAACATCCAGCCCAATCACGCCCTTGGGGCCAGTCTGGGCTTAGAAGTTGTTCTAGGAAGAACACATCGGACTAAATTCACCCGGTACATGCCGGTACCGCCCGAAGTGGGGCAGAGAATGAGAAAGTACATGGTATACTTGTTCAGTTTCTGTTTGGCATATAACTTGTATTCCCAGATGAATACTACCTACCTATTCATAGGAATTATAATGCATTACCTTGCGCCCTGTAGGTATAGAAAGGTAGTGACAACACTCAACCTGTTAATAACATTTAACGTTAGGCGCGCATTTGGACAGTGTTTAAATTAATTTTCCATACGATTTAAAGTTGTTAAATGACTTTAACCATGTCTAACTTTTTATTGTAATAACATGGTAGATTTTTAAATTAGATTTCAACCGACATACCTTCCTACTATGCTGTAACCTAATGAACACCGAAAGCTTTTCATAATCCCGTGAGTTTAAGCGAGTCCATGGATTCTCTTTACGGCTGTAGAACTTACTAATTAGGTCCCGAACTCCGGTAGCGGTTACATACTTTCTAAAAGGGTTAAATTACATAAGGACTTTATTATCTTGAAAAGGTTTTAGAAAGCTTGCGGAGTCTAATGGTATCCGAGTTTTACAATAAAATTGCAGGTACGAGAAAAAAACCGCCGCTACGCTTGTGCTAATTAAAAATTTAATAGCCTTTTTATAGCCGAGTGTAAGTTTCATTAATAGCTTTATAATAGAAGATTGCGTTAATATTTCTTGGATAACAATTTAGGGACAAATTAGAAGAGCACTAAATATCTATCCACGATCCCAAGATCAATAATATTGACCTCAATTTACTTACTTACCTTAAATTATTCGTCAAAAAGGTTTAGACAAAAAAGTAGATGTCTTAAGATTTGATGCAGATGCGCATTATCTGTCAGAATATGGCTACAATGAAAGAAGAATGGCGACTTATTTAACTAGCAATAGCGAAGCATTCATTGTCATATTTAAACATTATCAGGACTTAGAAAATCTCCTGTCCTATTCTAGATTTATTTGGCTGAAAGTGACAACGCTAATTAAAGATAAAATAAGAGAATCTATTCCCAGAATAGGGGCCATTCTCTATCGATTCCTTGTTAAATTCAAGCGGAATGTCGTCAAATTGAAACAAGGTACATTCCATACCTACCTATGGAATAAGCTTCCTGTTTCAGTTCAAGTTTCCACGAAATTGATTCAAGTAAGTTCAATTCAATTCATACAGTTGTGGAATACATCAAGCAACACGTAACTATTTACGAGAACACTCTGTGCTGTTGGCTTTGACTCTACGCATGTCTCAAAGGAACATTATAGGCCTGAGATTCAATACAGAGTCAACATAACAGGTTTCATCTGCCAATGATACAAAATATGAATTTGTTAATCTGAGAAGTATTAGCAGTTTTCATTCTATAGTAGTTCTCACCAAGAGTTATAACTTTTTAAGCACTCGCCCTAGGTAGCAAGCCTGGTGCCTGAATTTCTCGCATAAATTTTATCGCTGGCATGCATCAAAATGCACCAAATGTTAGCAATAAATGAGATCCAACTCCAATCTTCTTCATTTGGAATCCCAAAAATATTCGAAATCATCTAAAATCACGAACGATTGCAAATCTAATTTACAAAACGCAATCGTGGAAAATGTTCAAAGAGATCAAGCCGCCTAAATCAGAGATCGCAAATCAACAAAGAAAAAAATAATATCAAAGAGGCGTCCAATCCTAATAATTGACACTGCCACCGTCAGGGAATATCTGACCCAGCGCAGGAAATTATTCCATCAAAAACAGCAGCGAATGAAAATGTGACGAGAGATAAAAATATGAAAGGATTTACGGAATTACATTTGATTTTTCCTCCCCTCTGCATGAAAAGCCGAGAAACACACGTTAAGTCCGTAGTTGTATTATTTTTGGGCGATGCTATTTGCAAGCGCTAGGAAAATGGTTTGTGTCAAATGGTTTGATAGACGTATTTGCTAGCGCTTCGCATCGCAAAACGCTGCGTCGACAGATGCGTCTGTCAAACCATTTGACGTAAACCGTATTTGTATGGTAATAAGGTTAAACTTCGTATTCGCATCACGTCACGTCGACGCAGCAGCGTTGTGAATACCTATGTCAAACCGTTTGACATAAACCGTATTTGTATCGGACCAAGGTCAAAATTCGTATTGTCCTAACGTATGCAACAACGATGCGCTAAAATAACGCAGTAATGGACGTTTCTTGTGATTCTCGACAAAGGGGTGGGGGCGCGAAGTTGATCCCATAAAAAGGCAGCGTTGAAAGGCAGGGTGAAACTTGCAGGTGTAAACTTGGTTAACCATAAATACCAATGCTAGCAGTTCTTGTTTACACTCCCACTTTCACGATAATAATATCAAACTTTTCGCCTTTACCAACCGTAGGTACATTTATACAATTTCCTGTTTGCACTTCAGATTGCGTTTAATATATAGGCGCAGTCAGAAAGGGTATAACAACAAGCAATGGAGGTCAAGGTACTCATAAACTGAAAAACTTTGCCCATGGAACATAAGTCGAAATACGAAAAAAAAATTGGACCTCCCGTACAAAATCGCCGTTCAGCTGATTGATTTACAAATTCTTTTTCTCAAATACTGTGATAGGTTAGCAAAAATTACAGAAAGTAAAACGTTGTGTAGTAATGTGTGTAGTAACTGTGATTTTTCTGTCCTAATACCTATAGATTTTAAAACGTTTTTCAGATAAACCTCGTAAAACAAAATCAAAACCGTATAAGCTTTTTAGCACTAGAGGATTAGTAAGTACCTACTAGAGGTAGAATCATATTACTAAGGTTTAGGTGTTCCGTTGCGGCTTCAAGACGTATTAGGACATTAATACCTATCTATTTAATCGGATTACGGTGAATGTTAGCCTGTTTTATCGCCACTTGACAAGTGTGAACATAAAAGTATCGTTTGATAAGAAAAGGGAAAATACCTAATCAAATCAGACAAAATTCTACTCGGTCCAGTCTGTCTGAGTCATAAAACGTGATAATATAATAAATACTTCTTTGGATTTTATAACGAATTAATTTCAATGCTCAACAAGTCTGTTAGCCACTGTTGCTAAGCTTATTATTTATTTATTTAGGTCAGGCCAGGCCAGGGTAATATTTATTACTTACATCACGTTTTATGACCCCGACTGCAGCGAGTCGCTGACTATAGTTTTTTTACACAATGATCCAATCCTAAGACTGCGTTTTAAAACTGAAAACTAGTTTATTCAGTCATGGTCGTATTAGCTTTCTATCACTTTACTTGCTTATTTTCCAAAATTTTAGAATATAGACGTCAAATTCGTCACAATCTTACACCATAATCATCATTATACATACAAACACCTAGTAATTTTCACCGTGTACTATTGCCAGAAAATCCGCCTATCCATTTAGGGGCCACATAATACTGGTTTTCCTTAATAATTGTATGAAGGTCCAATATAAGTTGGTTCCTGAAGTGGTTAGGGTGAATCGCTGGCGATGTACGTATAAAATATGACATCAACTTCTACACGAGCTAATGATACCTCAAGGAATTCTCAAATGAGGTCGCCGGCCAGCCCCAAACACGTCACAACCGTTTCCAAAAGTTTCGCTCTAATGATGGATCGTCGAGTAAAATGTTTTGAAACGGAACGTTGGATGGCCATCGATCACTTCATTTTCACTGTGTGTTACGTGTTATTATGTTATGTTTTTTTTTTTATTTTGAGGTTAGTACCGTTCTTTAACCTACGAGTAACTAGGCCTTTTATAATAGTATCAAGGTTGATAGTGGTTACTAGATTTATTGAGTGTAACAAAACTGTGTAGACTTAAAAAAGAACGAAAACTGGGAAAAGTTAAACCTAAAAATATATTTTTTAGTACAAAATGTGTTACCTGAAAGAAGTTTTTTGTAATTGTAAGGAGTAATAATTTTATTTGATGTGGTGACCTATATTTTCCTTTCAAAATTTGTTACGTTTTTAATTTTATCCTCTGTATTTTGCAGTAGTGAATATAAATAGGTATAATACCATTCCACGTACCATAATCAGTAGTTTATCCACGTTTTCACACACACATACAGGGATAAACTTCTTTTCCTCCACGAGGGGTCACAAACTAAACCCATAGATTGATTTGACATCAACCAAGGGGAGGGTTCTATAGAACCTTTATAGTTCATGACAAGAAATGCATTCTAGTAAATCTTATCTATCTTTGAGTGATGGAAGTCCATTTGAGTCTTTAAGTACGTTTGATCTCCCTGGACTTTTGATATAGTATTTTTATGGATGGTAATAGACAATTTAGTGAGGGGAATCTAATAATCATAGTTATTTTTGATATTATGGGATAGCATATGACATTCTCGTGTAAGATCTTTGATGTCACATTCCCCAACATAGTTCCTGTCATTTTACTATTATCTCATTATATTTAATATTGAATGGTAGGTAGGTAGATGTATTTATGTGTGTTTTGCTTAACATGTAAGAATATAAATAAAAATTGATTTCGTGTATTTTTGATGTGAGCACATAATATTTTGCATGTCTGGTATCTAATAAATTTCTTTTTTCAAAAAAACCTTTTGTTGGTTGATGACGACACACGTAAATTTGTCGCAAAACTGTATACCTAAGGTCAAAAGATATTAAGTACTTTAGCCACAAAAAATCAAACGGTTTATTGCAGCAGTACCTCCATGTGTGTTCATAAAGTGGCGAAACGGATTTTACAGAAAAATCTGAAGGTTAAAAATTGAATACCAAATTTTAAAACACTTCTCGTGTTAGGTAAACAATTTTTGGAAAACTTCCAAAATTTTCACCGCAGGCAGGTCTTGAACCTGCGACCTTCGGCATCAGTATTGCCGACGCCCTAACCAACTGGGCTACCCCGGTAGCCTGCCTGTGGTGAAAATTTTGGAGGTTAAAAAATTATTTGTATTATTTCGCGAAAATGTTATAGAAACACGGGACTTACCGTCAAGTTTTTTATCATATTTTTGTCTTTTACAGACGTAACTCCATTAAACTTTTGTATAGAAAGCGTCCCACCTTAACATCAATACACCTTATTATTATCATCATATCAATTAACAAAGATACCATAAACGTGTATTTACTAATTTAAAGATAATAATCATTATTTTCACCAACAATAGCTTACGATTTAATTAAGAGTTCCTTTGTAAGTTATACTAATTACTTGATGAAATAGAAGGAAAGTTTCTTTGGAAATCCGTTAACTTATTAGCTATATTTCACCGTCGAGGCCTTGGTGCTGACATAGTGGAAACTAGGGAGGTGAAAAAATAATCGATTATGAAAATTGACGATGTTTAAAAAAACGTTTTCTAAAAATCGATCATACTTATTTATCGACCGTTTTTTCTGGTTGCTAAAATTTTTTTTTTCACCACGTTCTTATAAGCACCGACGATTTATTTCTGCTTTTACCCAAACATCAATTAAAATACTCGGTTACTTCTAATAATGAGTCATTTGTAATAACTATATTGTTTTGGCGGTATGTTTTTTACCTCAGTAGATATTTTTATGATTAAAAATTATAACTGCGTATGATTAAGGAAAATATAAGAAAACAAAACCTTCTCTTTGGATAATGTTTTTTTTTGCTGACAAAAAATAATCGATTGTATAAAGATCGAACTTTCTGTTACTGAAGTCACATCCCTAGTGGAAACCTTGAATTGAATTTTCCATTAAAGAAACAAAAGGACACAGTGGCCCCGTGGTGATTCATTCCCCAAGTTTTCTTAATGAAACTGTCTGTCCGCGATTAAGCAAATGACAAACTAAAAGATACTTGTGACAAATTAGTTTTGTTCTTCATAAGTGCTTACCAAAAATATTGTACATTCATTACATAGTTATACAATACAGTACAATATAGGTTTGTACAATTTATTTGTACATTTTTTTTTTACATGTGATGCAGTTAAAGAAACATTCTGAAAACACCTTAGTTGAAAGTGGTTATGTCATGAATTAACCCATCAATAGTGTATGTGCCATTTTAGGTACATATTTTTGGAACCAAGTCTTGACAGTTTAGGGTAAAACGTCAAAAGCCAATTTTCGGCTCTTACGCAGTTGAAGGGTCATAAGTCATAACATAAGTTTAGAGTAACCTAGTACAAAAGTACATTTTTTATCCGTGGGTTCCTACAACCCGATGCCACCTACGTAGCACAAAATACATCGCTTTCACTGATGAAAAATAAGACACAAAGAGCTAGTTACTTAATGTTTGCTGTGACATTCGGTTTCTTGTTCCCAATTTTTTAATGTTTCGTGATGAAGAAGTTTTGTTTTGTCTTAATATTTGGCTATGCCAATAGGCTATGAATGGGGTGGTAGGTAGGTATGTCTTTTTCTTATGCTTGCTTATTGCTTTTGTCGGTCATCCGCCTTCTCCTTCACCTCCCTTTATGACATGACCATCAATTTCTGCTTCTCTTGATCTAGATAGCTTATTCTTGGTCTTGGGTGGTATTACCCAGACGTGAAATGCGCTGTGGCACTGCTTGGAGTCTCTGTAATCCTACAATATCTCTTCGCGACGACCAAAATGCATTCTAAATCAGTTCACAGGCAAGCAAACCAACCATTGGAGATCGCATCCTGACAAAAGGTATCAAGAATACCTTCATACAACGTCAGCATTACTGTAAAATATTGGGTGAAATTTTACTAGTCACTGATAGCGAAAACTCAGAATCGACTGGTATAAAGAACAAATTTCTCAAAGGAATAAATGTCGAAATCTAAAAAAAAAGAGAAATGCCGATCAACTGATTTGAGTTACTATGGGAAGTTCACTTTTAATGCTTTCCTGTGTAGGTGCATGTTCCTTGGGGAAAGTTGTTCCTTATTACCAGCCTTTCACTAGTCACCCAATACCAATATATTTCTACAAGCATGTACTTGTCTGACATTAACCGACCAAGCGATATAGACCCTCAAATATACGTTAGGCCATTAGCATTTACACGAGTTGCATGTTAATAAATGCACTTTTGAAATTTCTACTCTGCCTAATTGTTCGATATTAACATAATGCTATTAACCTCTTTTTTCGATTTTGCTCCCTATTGTTACAGATTTTATAGGTATCTATCTAGGACCTATAAATATAGGTATCTAACACGCCATATTCCTTACGATTTTCAATATTATTGCTATTCTGTTTTTTCTACGAATAAACGCAAGTTCTTTTTTTTCTGTTTGTTGCAAAGTTGAAAAAAATAAAAACTTTTCTTAGTCACATAAAATAAATTCCGATTGTATGTACTCATTCCGATTTTTCTTGGATAATATAATATATATATAATTTTTTATGGATAAATTCTAGCACAATGTATTCCTGATGTAAAATGAATAGCGGCATGGAAACGTTAGTAGGCTATTTGGGTTTTACAGGCGGTCATTTGTTGAAATTCTAGTTCTGATGTTAGTTTTACTGCAAAAGTAGTAATAGTCGTCATATTAATTTAACAAATTTCAGTTTCATGGGTCGTTCGCCTGTGCAAGGGATCGTAATAAAATACGGGTCCACCATCACAATAATGACGTTAATTCTATAATAAGTTTATAACAAAATATTTTACTTAATAATACACAGTGTGCTCATTCGAGAAACACATGCAACGTCCGTTTTTACGTTATTTTTGTGTTGTGTAACACATGCATTGGGTCAATACAAGTTTTGACCTTACTCTCATATTCAATAAATATGGTTTATCTTAAATTGTTTGACAAATGCTTCCGTCAACGCAGCGTTATGCGTTATTTTTGCGCTAATAGATGCGTCTGTGAAACCGTTTCATATAAACCGTATTTGTAAGACGCAGCGTATTTATCAAACTCATACAATAGCTACATGCGAACGCATCAGCGCCGACTTGATCAGGAGTAGAAGTGGACGCCATGGCCGAAACCGACCGGAAATATCATTTGTAAGAAAATAAGATGGAAAATTCTATTTTTCAAACGCAACGGATGGTGCTGCGTAAAAATGACGCACCAATGAAAGTTTGCGCCTAGCATCTGTCTGTGCATAGCGCTTTAGAATAGCATCAGCTCTGATAATTCCTGAAGGTGTCGTTAGAAGCGACTATGGGATTTGAGAGCTGATGAGTATTGCAATTTAGGCGACAGGCAACCTGCCACTATGGTGACAGTTTTCTCTCTCGAAAAGACTATCTTATCAAAAACATTCTGTAAAGAACTAGACAAGTCTCGATGAAGCTGCTTGTTTATCTCTAAAAAGTAATGAAATATAGACAAAGTCGCGCCAAGTCTAAGGTTCCTTACTACGATTTCTTTAGTATTATAGTTAATGTTATACGACTGGCCGATGACTTGTACACAGCAATGTATAAAGAATATTCAACCCTTACCAGATGACGCAAATTCCTGCATTCTGGTCTTATCCAAAGGTTCTCAAATAGGGTCCTGAAAATGCTTCGAAATGATTCCAGTAAAAAATGGTAGGGTAGTGACGCAGTGTTTGCTTTGCGCTCGACTTGGCTGAGGCACTGCCGTGCCCCCAGATATCATAGAGAGGTTGTGTTCCTACTACTGCTTCCCGTTCTAACTTTTATGGCCCAATCTATTGTAAGTATATTCTAAGTTCAATGTACTTAGTTACCGTCACCAATTACTTTGTTACACGTGTAACTAGGCACAAAAGGTATAGTCGCTAATTAATATCTTTGAAGTTTTACTTGGAACATGATTTGCGCTTTGTAACTCCTGTTGCTTACTACCCAACCATTAAACTGTGAAAATTAATTATGTTTTGTCAATCAATCAACATAGTAAGAGGGTTTGTACATAAACATCAAAGATAAAGTGGAATGTTATGCCATAAGGCACGAGTAAACATAAAATTACAAAAACACAGAAAACACATATGCTATCTTGAAAAACGTGTCACACAAAAGATTATATTTATATACCTAGGTTGATTGTACAGTCTGTCTTTAAAACGTTGTTTAAATACATAAACTGATATTATTAGATCCAAAACTATATGGTGACGGCTTAGAATAGTATCTCCCCACAACTTTCTCGTGGATGTCGCTACCAAACTACCAAGGAGATACCAAGGGATTTGAGAGTTTTGTTATTAAATGGCGATACACAGTCTTCGGAATGACTCCCAAATTTTTTTCAGACGTGGTGTGAATGGCCGTTTTTACAGCCGTTTACGCCCTACCTTCCCCGCATGGGATATAGGCAACCTAGGCGTGACATACGTATGTATGTACGTACCTATGCAAAGCTACGTACATACTCAACTAGCAAAACCTATTGAACTCATAAGCCTAATTGCACCTTTAACGACACTAGTTTTACTTTAAATGCTCTACTTCAAATACATGTTGAAGTTTTAGACCACAGATGACATAAGTGTTGTTTTATAGCCGAAACTTCAGCCCACAACTGTGAAGTTCTAGTATTGATCTAAGCACTAATGTCTTTCGTTGTAAAGTGAATATTTCAGGCTTAGTAATTTTTTAACAGTGACAGAAAGTGAAGGCGCGAGTGAACACATAACCATTTGTGAGAAGCATAGGTTACGCCCGCGCGGGCAACCTGTTCCGTATTTAACTTGTTTCTTTTAGTTTTATAAGAGAAATCTGAAAGTGTTAGATGTAAGAAAAAAAATAAGGCAGCCTGACTTTTAAACCTTCTGAAATATCAGTCGCAAAACCGCTACAATAATCATGGAAACCATCAAATCATTATGCTTGTAGCAGTTCTCTTCTTAAAATGCACGGTCTCTTCTTTTTGCCGTACAGTCTCTAACCACCAATCGTTTTCTTCAATTCTTCGGTCCTTTGGGTTGAAGGACGCTCGAAACACTATGTTTGCCGAGGCAAGAATCCTATTAATACCAGAAAAACCTTATCAGTCTAAAAATCTATTCCGTCGCGAAAGTTTATGTACCGATGAAAATAATTTCACAATTAAATTATCAGTACTGATTGTTACAGATTGCTACTAAATTGGAGCAATTTTTGTGAATGCCGTAATAAATTCGTTGTCATGGGGTTAATTGTGATGTAATCTTTTGTCGATTGAAATAATAGGGTTCATGTGTATCTATTGTTGGTAATGCTTATCAAAACAGCACACGTTTTCATTTGGTTCATGCTGATTTTTGTTTGAAATAATTTTTCTTTATTGCTCAAAAAGTAGGAAAAATACCTACAACAGCAGAAAAACAAAAGCAAAAGAAACAGTTTAACAAGGTGGCCTTAATGCTAGGTAACATTTTCGACTAGACAACATTTGGGTGAAAGAGAAAGCTCGACAATGAGGCAAAGAATCGTACCTGTGGATATATTTCGCATGTGCCTATTCATTTATGTTTATTAATTTTTTTAATGTCTCTATTATAATAAATATTCTTGCATATAAATCATATCGTCAAAAATATTGTGGATGAATTATTACTAGCTAGCCGTGTGATACCGGCTAAGAAAAGCATAGCGATCCAGGGAATGAGCAGCAGCGTTCCCTGTAAATGCAACATCTTGAACTGCGCTCGCCAAACCGCCTGTCAAGCGTGGTGATAGGTACCCCCGATAGGGGGAGGCCCATGTCCAGCAGTGGACTGTTGTGGTTGTTATGATTATGGTTAATCATTATTATGCATCAAATGAACGCGAACTCTCTTGTGTTGTATTTAAGTGTAATTAAGTTATCTCCATACGTGTCGCATGATTTTGCGTTATTGGACAGTTTCACTAAATACAGTTTCATACAACTTCTTTGGCCAGTAACACTAGATCGAATGAAAACCGTAATATTTTGCGGCAACTGTGAAGTACTTCTAGAATGTACACTTTAATTGATTTAACCTTATAAGATTGTTCTACTTAATAGCTCTCTATTCTTGGAGTAACTATTTTAAAAATATTTTTTTAGATCCCTTATACTAAGATCGTAAAAAGTTGAATGATCTTCACTTAAGCTCACTTTTTATTTTATGTGTGTTTTAATAAGTAATCTTGTTTGAATTATGGGATAACCATCGGCCATTATTCAATGTATAGTAAAACGGTTTCCAAAAACTAGCAAATATAGCATGGAAAGGCGCAAAGAAAAGTTGTAACAAGACGTATCCACTTAAGACAATCAAAAAGTCTTATCGACCATCAGTTTGGCGTAGAAGTTCTGTAGAACAAGGAAAATCCATTATACACATTATACCGTTACAAAGTTAGAAAGAAAGATAGAATAAAACGAAAAGCGATTGTCATTTCCAACCATTAGGTTATTATCAGCTCCAAAGAACAATACGAAAAAAGGGAAATAAAGCAATTCAAATTCGGTCGCTCTTTATGAAATTTATGTAAATGAAACTGCAATATCGACACAACACAGAGCTATCTGAAATTCAGAAATATTGAAACGCTTTTCTCTCTCCAGATTGCAACGAATACAATTCAATTACTTTGCTCCCGATATGCGAAAAGAAATACATTTCTATGCTAATAACACGAAATAGCCTCTTACGGCAGTAAAGGTATAACGTTCCCATGCAATAAATTCAGATTATATGCCCCATTGAATATTACCCTGAATGTAAATTCTTACACGCAATATTAGCCATATTATAAAATTTCAAGGGCAGGTAGCCCCATGAGCCCCTAGCGGTTAATTAAAAACGGTATTCCTAATTTGAAATTAATTATGCGTCACAGCAAAAAAAGCGTTTTACTCCCGAAAAATTAACGTTCAAATTTCGGGCAGCAATCAAACCTTTTGTAGGCGAAAAAAAGTAATCATTTACCATTTTTCCGCAGCATGAACTGCTGTCCCGCCAGAATCCGAATTGCGTCACCAAAAAATCTCACATCACTCAGTACGTCACTGAATCCCGTTCCGCACTGAAAAATTAATGTATAATTCACAAATTGCTGCACTAACACCGATTTTCGTTCAAAAATTGTTGCTACGAGATGCGTAGAGGGTTCGTCCGCGCGGCGTAGTCGACCACACTGCCGCTACGGTGCGGCGGGGACGGCCGAGCGTAGCCGAGGCTTGCCGAGTGCGCGCTCGAAGCCAGGCGCTCGGGGAGCCTTCGCTGCCGCCGGAGCGAATTTTGCTCAGTCTTTCATATTTTATATCGGTAGGGACGAGACGGAATTACAGAGTTTGCACTGGTAGGTTTTTATAGCGCAACGTACCCGAGCTACCCTTCCCGTTATTCGGAAGGCAATTTTTTTTCTTCTACGCCAAATTTTTTATTGTTTTCTTTACCTTCGTGTGATTTTAATGGGGAGCGCGCGTGACTCGTTCAGGGGAATCATATACCGAAGTGAATGTTAAATAAACTCTTCAACATAAACCTTTTTTGCATATGTATGTGTTTTTTGTATATTTTTTGTAGCCGTTTGATGGTTGATGGCAGAAACAGAAAATAAACTTTTTTAATGTTTATTGTATTATTTTGATAACCATACAATTTGAACAAAAATGTGACGAAATTTTTGAACTAGCAGTCATTCTTTTGGTGATTCTGATAGTTGGTGATAATATGACAAAAAATCTTATCTATGTCATAGAAAAATACAAAAAAATATTAGCATTTCTTTTATGTAACAAACAAAACCAACTTGATGTTAATATGCATCTTTGTATAGTAAACTTACGATAGCCTATTAACGTCTCTGGATAGTAAGGCGAGGAACACACGCAACGTCGGTTTGTGCGTCGTTCATTCGATTCTCCACCTACCTGCATATGAATACGGTTTGTGTCAAACGGCATCGCACAACGCTGCGTTGTCTGTCAAATCGTTTGACATAAACCGTATTCGTATAAAAGTGGAAAATCGAACAAACAACGCACAAACCGACGTTGCGTGTGTTCCTCGCCTAAAGATGTAAGAGTATCATTGTCAATCTGGGTTTTAGTTCACATTTCAAAGAAGAAACATAAGTTAGCTGTACGTTAGCGGCTAAGAATACTATCACCCCTAGTCCACTCAGGGTGTTGTGTAAAAGGAGACGTAGAGTTTTGTCCTTAGTTGAATATCTGTCGACTACCTATGGACAATCTCATGGTGGCGGTGATACCACCTACAGTAGCAATTCCAAAGAGGGTTGACGCCTGACAGACGGCCGGTCATAAAACATATCAAAATCCTTATGCTGCTTAAATGATTTTGTTTTCTAACCAATAATGTTGCTCCGAACAAACTGAATAAGGGCTGGAAGATGATCTTCAAAGAAGAGACAGCATGCACTAACTCACGGTCTTACTGTACTTACTTACGACAGCCGATGTGGCTCAGTGGTTAGTATGCCTGCCTGCCACGCAAAGGTTCTGGGTTCAATTCCCGGTGGGGTCACTCACAAAGTTGATATTTATCACTTTGTGAATTTGTTCCCAGTCTGGTTAGGACATTGCAGGCTGAACCACCTGATTGTCCGCAAGTAAGATGGTTCCGTGCTTCGGATGGGCACGTTAAGCCGTCGGTCCCGGTTGCTGTCTATGATGGCGGTTGTTACACAACCATGTCAGAGGCCTGCTACTTGCAGTAGGCGGTTGAAAAACTCTGACACCAGGGTTCATCGGGTCGTTGAACGACTCGGTGTCCCACACGAAAAGAGAAGAGACTGTACTTATGTCTGGTATGCCAGTCTCAGGATTCCATGTTTCGCTTTGTACTGTATGATGTTATAAAGAATTGAGATTGAACTGGAATTCCAAGAAACCTGAACGTGCTGTGTCGACATCGAGTTGGGATGCGTTAATGTAAAATCCTGCTAGAACAGAAATAACCTAATTTCTAGAAGAAAGCTTTGAGCAAATTTTTTTAACGCTGTCAATTGAAGGCCAGTCTTCTTGTCTATTATTATGTCAATGGTAAACTCACGAATTCACACTGTGAACGGTAGTTTTCTAACAAAATTGGCTACAATAGCCACTTGTAGAGACTTGGTTAGGAGTAGATGTAGCAGCCATGCATTGCCGTGTGATGCCGGCTTAGAATAGCATCACCCCAATTCTACCCGTGGGTGTCGTAAAAAGCGACTAAGGGATATTCATCCAGGGAATGGGCAGCAGCGTTCCCTGTAAATGTAACATCTTGGCACTGCGCTCGCCAATCCGCCTGCCAAGCGTGGTGAGTATGGCAATACCCCCCGATAGGGGGAGGCCCATGTCCAGCAGTGGACTGTTTTGGCTGTTATGGTATGGTTATGGTAGCAGCCATAGCCGAAATCGGTCAGAGAGATGGTGATGCACCTTGTTAGGTACTTATTACATGACTGAGTGATGGAAAAAGTCTGTTTGTCTGTTTGACACATTGCATACATAATCAACTTAATACTATAGTTTTAGTTTTAGTGTAGTGAACCATATCTACACAAACGGTCCGTCTTGTACCCGGGTTCGTATATACGGAGCCGGGCTTTAGCCATGTCAGCTTCGTGGTTATAATAACGTTGACATCTCGTATTAGCTTTACATTTTGATTTAATAGTTGACATTCGCATTGAATTAGGTAAGGAAATTAGGTTCTGGGAATTGTGGTATACGAGTATTGTGTTGATACAAGGCAGCTAAGATAGATATAACCTAAAGAACAAATATTATTTCTCATGAATGCCAAATTTTTGTGTCTTTGATACTTCATTTACTAGACTGGTTTTCGTAGGTATGTGCCGTAAGATTTTAAGGTATTTTCTAGTAAAGGGAATAGTATATGTAACCAACCACAACCAATACCACATCACCATAAGGCTATCGAATACCACTCTGGCTGTCAAATATCACCACTTCGTGTATCGAATTTGAAGACACTAAAGTTTCGCTGCACGAATAAGTCAATCTTGGCACCTGTCAAGCCTGTATAGCAGAAGACAAAAAATAGGTAATCCATATTATAAATTTTATTACTGTCAAACATGAATTTTATTACTGTTATTCGAGCTGAGATACTGTAAATGTAATAGAGCTAAATAGAAGTTATAATGAGCATAAGATATCTTAACAAGCGTATTTCTGTAGTCCTATTTCTCAAAACGGCCGGTTTGACCTGACCTGACCTTCCTAAAAGCTAGATCAGACCCAATCCTAGATTAGGCTATTGACAGGCCTGTGACCGAGCGGCTTTGTAAGTTTTCAACTTCTAAACCTTTCGGTCAACTAACTTAACATTACAATTAAACATTTTGACGGATCTAAGTTGCGTTATGGTTTGAGTTGATGAAAATTGCAATTTTAGACAAGTGTTCTTGAAACACGTTCGACACTACGACATGCTGTATTCAAACTGATGAATCTAGGCATCTACACACATCTCTGAAAAAACGAAAATAAAAATAAACTGTTCCATAGAAAAACCTAGATCCACCATTTTGAATAAATGCCCACTTGCCGGTAACACACCGTATTTGGCTATACAGGGAGTAACATAAATGGTATAACAAGCCGAAACGAGGTCAGGGTACTCATAACACTGAACAACTTTCCCCATAGAACATGGACCGAAATATGAAAAAAACATTGGGCCTCCCATACAAAAGTGCCGATCAGCTGATTGATTTACTATGGGAGGTCCAAATTCTTTTTTCGTACTTTGACCTATGTTACATTGGGAAATTTGTTCAGTTTCATGAGTACCTTGACCTCCTTTCGGCTTGTTATACCTTTTCTGTTACTCCCGGTATTCCGTCCCTTTTCAGCGCGCCCTGTCTGTACGGTGCAAGAAACTATGATGATGGATCACTTACCATTACGTGACTTGTCTTCTGGTGAACACATTTCCAGCGCCTACAGAAAACACATTTCATGAGGAAGATTTGAAGCGAATGTTTTCAAAATTAAAGGCTGAATATGAATAGCAGTTAGTTATTTAATTATCAATGGCAAATAATTATATGGGATGTAAGAGACAGATCTCCGAATACTGATAGGGTGCATTCATACCATACTGCACCTGTCACTACCAGGGCAGGCAGGACTGTTAGATTTAGGGACATTTTAGACTTATAATTGTAAATAGAATTGTTATTTAGTTAGTAATTTTATTTTCATCACATTACATACTTATTGTAAAATTGTAGGTACAACTACCTGAGGCGTACATTTTATCTCTTTTCTTAAGATTGTATTCTCTTTCATTATTTTAACCTTTATTTTTGTAAAATCTTTCATTCTCCGTAGGGGGGTGATGTGGCTTTGCACTGGCAACACCACTATATCTCATTCACAGAAACTCCCGTGAACAGTGTTCCTTATACGGAAGTACTACCGTGAACACTACCTAAACCGGAAGCCTTCCGCTTCCGGTATAGAGAGTCCGCCATATTCTTTCTACATTCTCTCTTCTGGCTCGACACGCGAAAGAGCATACACGCAAGTCCGTCTTCTTACTGTAACGCGCATATTTATAACTTTATTATAACGCTAGTCTAGTTCTGTTCTATACTACGACTAACTGTATTTAGTAGGGAGTGTGTGGTTAGTGACACGAATAAATCTGTGAACTTCATCTTCTTGGTTTCCTTCCCTCGTCACCCACGCCTTCCTATACCATGAAACTGACCTTTCTGAACCTGAACCGATTTTCATTATTTTCGTCAGCGTTTTTCGACCGCCTATTACAGGCCACTGATATGGTTGTGTAACGACCGCCGTCTAAGTAATCATAGACAGCAGCCGGGAGTGACGGATCAACGTGCCCTCTGAAGCACGGAACTATTTTTCTTTTCGACAATCAGGTGGTTCAGCCTGCAGTGTCCTAAGCAGACTGGGAAGAAATTCACAATGTGATACTCGTAAATATCAACTTTGTGAGTGCCCCGCCGAGAATTGAACCTGGATGGAACCTTCTGCGTCGCAGGCAGGCGCACTATCACTGCGCTACATTGGTCGTCAGATTTTCGCAATATCATGCGGTTGCGATTCTCCTCAAACATTTTTTGCATAAAATACAAAATGTAGACTCTCATATTTATTTAGCCAAAACACCAATCACGAAACTAAGTCAGTTACATAATAACTTGTTTGGCGAAGTATCAAACAAGTCAGCAACTAATTGTGAATTATAAGGAGGTTCCAAAAGACAGATGGTTCTCTTCCGAAAGGGGGTGTAACTTAAACGGACTTACAACAGCTCGGGAAAATTTAACTTGGACTTTATTTATCTTGCTATCCTATCTTCACGCCGTTTTGAAAGTGTTTCCGAAACTCGTTAGTGCATTATACCTAGACCTAAAATTTTAAGAGTGCAGCAAGCAGCATTTGGGTTGGTTTTGTTGCTATCTACCTATGCATAATATAAAGTGAAGTCACTTTTGCGTTTTTTTGTCTGTCTGTCTATCGTGAGATTCGCCAAGTCCTCCTAAACTATGCATTTTGATGCGGTTTTTTGTAATAGATAGGGTGATTCTAAAGGAAGGTTTATAGGTAGGTTTACATGCTGATAAAATTCCCAATTACGGCAGGAAAATGAGTTTCAGTGGGTAAAACCGCTTTCAGGCCGCTAGTTTATTCTCACTTCCACACTTATCACGAGGATAAATTATAAGTATAAAATAAGTACCTATAACGGCAATAATAGCACTATAGTTAGTTACCTTAGCTATTTTATTTATAGAAACAGAACAAACCTATTCCAATCTGATTTGGCAATTGACACAAACGCGATAACGCGTTTCAACGATATAATATCAAAATTATAAACACATTATAAAATTAAGCAATAGTGAAACTAACTTAGCTATAAAATATTATATGCCCTCAGCCAGTATTTGAATAGGCGCTCGCCTAATAGAAACGAGATACTTTCCTACAAAGTCATCGTTGCTTCCGTGCCGACTTTAAGTGAGAAACACATGTAACGTTCATTCGTTAGGCATAGCATTCGTTGAGTAAATGACATTTTCCACCTTTTTTTGTACAAATATAGATTTTGTTTCATGGTTTGACAGACGCATCCGCTAGCCTTGCGTATCGTACAACTGTCATGCAAGCGTTTGTAAAACCGTTCCGCATTAAGGGCGCTACATATCGGGCCCGTATGCGTGACGTGCACGTAGTCACGGCGTCACTACGCGGGTAGAGATGACGTTGTATCGTATGGGATTGTATGAGAGGCTACACACCGCGCTACGCGCGGGATTAAGCCGTGGTTACGCGTACGCGTGCGTATTCAGTGTGCAGCCTCTCATACAATCCCATACGATACAACGTCATCTCTATGCGCGTGATGACGTGCATGTTACGCATACGCGCACGGTGTGTAGCGCCCTTTTACCGTATTTGTACAAAAGTAAAAAATGGCTAACGCATGCAATAGGGCTGTGCAAAGAAAACGCACAAACGGACGATGCGTGTGTTCCTCACCTTAGTGACTTGCTAATATTGTTTTGAAAATGTTTTCGGCTCGGATAACGTTCCAAATGTTGCTTTTAACGGTATCGTTTAAATTCCCGGCGTAGAACTCGGCTCGTTCCGCTCTCTCCGGCGAATAGGTGGCAAATTCTATCTCTTTATTTAGTTCCTCGCATTTTGCGTTCGGAAATGTCGATCGTTACGCTTCATTGCGTTTTTTAAGTTTCAGTTCTGAATATGTTAGAGATATCATTATGTTGTGCATTGTTCAGCTGTAGAACCTGGGATGATTTTAACTTGACATACAAAAATACATATATCATGCCTACATTCCTTGCGAGGTAGGCAGAACGTAAACGGTTGTAATAACGACCATTTACATATACAACGTCGGACAAAAATTCGAGAGTCCTGACGAGTTAACTTGAAATTAAAGATTTTTCGATCTAGATCAAATTCATTATTATCATAATTATCAAACATTTTTATAAGTATCCTTTTTTTTACCAGCTAGCCATTAGATAAGTTGTTCAGTGTAATGCTGACACGTTGATTCGAGTTTTTACGCAAAGCATTACAATAACATGCATTTAATATAAGTACTTAGTAGGTAGGCATGGCAAGTCAAAGGTTCTTCTTCTTCTAAGGCGTTACACTCTTGACACAGTGGTCGTGGTCATCGGTTGAGGGTTGGTGGCACGCTTCACTATCCGTCGCCAGTCTTCTCGCACTGCCGCTTTTCTTGTGCACTCATAAAGAGGTACATTAATTGCAGCTTTTACTTGGTCGGTCCAGCGCATAGGTGATCTTCCTCGCGGTCTTGTGCCTTCCATTCTTCCCTGCACCACAAGGCGTTCCACAGAGACATTCTCACGACGAGACACATGGCCGTAGAAAATGAGGATTCGAGCCTGTACTATAGATGATAGACGCTGCTTGACGCCGAGTTCCTGGAGGATGGATTCGTTGGTTCGGAATTCTGTCCATGACACTCCAAGCATTCTTCTCCAGCACCACATTTCCAGGGCGTCTATCTTCTTCTTCTCAGTCTGTCTCAAAGTCCACGTCAAAGTCAAAGGTTAGATACTGTTAGATATGGCTTACCTCTGACTTGACTCGTCTAAGACTTGATTTAATATAAGTACTTAGTAGGTAGGCATGGCAAGTCAAAGGTTAGATACCGTTAGATATGGCTTACCTCTGACTTGACTCGTCTAAGACTTGATTTAATATAAGTACTTAGTAGGTAGGCATGGCAAGTCAAAGGTTAGATACCGTTAGATATGGCTTACCTCTGACTTGACTCGTCTAAGACTTGATTTAATATAAGTACTTAGTAGGTAGGCATGGCAAGTCAAAGGTTAGATACCGTTAGATATGGCTTACCTCTGACTTGACTCGTCTAAGACTTGATTTAATATAAGTACTTAGTAGGTAGGCATGGCAAGTCAAAGGTTAGATACCGTTAGATATGGCTTATCTCTGACTTGACTCGTCTAAGACTTGATTTAATATAAGTACTTAGTAGGTAGGCATGGCAAGTCAAAGGTTAGATACTGTTAGATATGGCTTACCTCTGACTTGACTCGTCTAAGACTTGATTTAATATAAGTACTTAGTAGGTAGGCATGGCAAGTCAAAGGTTAGATACTGTTAGATATGGCTTACCTCTGACTTGACTCATCTAAGACTTGATTAGTTACTAAATTACGGGACATTATTGTCGAATAGAATTGGATTTTGAAAGCAAATACAACAACTTGCTCTAAGGTAAGATTTACCTATGAGGTACAAACACAAAATCAGCAACACATTTAGGTACCTACCCCATTTAAAGTATCTGCTTATTCTGGTTCATCATACACACTCTAAGAACAACCAGTTAAATTTGATCGAATAATTATATTATAGTAAACAGCAAAGATCCAAGCTTCACTCTAATCCGATGTTCTTTGATCAAATATTCCATTTGGCATACTAATCCTATAACACGCTTCTGAGTGAGATCAGGCTACGTGAATCGCTAATGAAAAATTAAGACAGTTTTTTACACGCAAATACCCATAGACAAATGTGCTTTCGAATATTTTTTTGTAATTGAATCTAGTAAGTATACGGGGTGTAAGGAACATCTATCTGTATACTGAGGGTGCATTCAAACCATAAAACTAAATAACTTATTATGTGAAAATATTTCAGGAGACGAAAATTTTTGTTTGGCTTCCTATTGAAAAATTGCGAACAGCTGAGTGCCTTGGCTATGGGGAGGTCAAACATTTATAACAGAAATATTTTATAATTGATGTTGTTCAGTTTCATTGTCTCAATGTCCTATCAGTACTCGGAAAGCTATCCCTTACAAGCACAAAATGCTCTGAGTGAGCCACTTTTTTAATTTGGGTTACAATTACAAGTACAACATTCAAACAAATGTAAAATCAGTTTTAATTTTTACAGACGCACGCACCTAATGTATGATGCATTGCTTTTATGTGGACTGTAGTTTGATAGGGAGCTGGTCTTCTAATTGGGTGCGTGTGTGGAGATGATTAAAAGATGGTATTACGGAAAACTAAATCACTGTATTGACTTTGTAACACTGAGAAAATAAATATTTTATATTAGAAAATACACGTACGTGCGGCAAGGACGCCGATCGGAACGAGAAGAAGGAAACAAAAGAGAAATTCGAATTCCTGACAAATTTGAATTTTACTACGTGCCAAGTGCACTAGTAAAAAGTTTTTATGTTCTGAACACCTAAAACTATGTTTCATTCTTCTACACTAATATAATAAAGAGGAAAACTTTGTTTGTTTTTTTGTTTTTTTGTTTGTTTGTTTGTTTGTATGTAATCGATAAACTCCAAAACTACTGGACCGATTTCCAAAATTCTTTCACTATTAGAAAGCTACAACATCCCTGAGTAACATAGGCTACTTTTTACCACGGGAAAATTCCTCATTCCTACGGGAAAACGGTTAGCAGCAGGAAAACGGGGAAATAAAGCAGATATTACCCAAATTAGCCAAACCGCTTTACCGATCCTCGCGAATTTTGGCACTGATATTACTATCATATAAAAGACGGACATGGTCAGCCCTCGAGGATCTGGAGTACCTGATGAAGACCACCAGCATCCCATATAAACTATAAGAGATACGGTCATGGCTTCATAGAAAAAGTTGTTCACCATGACGGGCCCCTTCTGCTTGCACATGGTCACGAGGGTCTGGAGTACCTGATGTAGACCACCAGCACCCCATCTAAACTTTATTAGACTCGGTAATGGCTTCAAAGTTAAAGTTATTCAGCATGACGGGCCGCTTCTACTGGCACATGGTCACGAGGGTCTGGAGTGCCTGATGTAGACCACCAGCATCCAATCAAAACTATAAGAGATACGGTAATGGCTTCAAAGTTAAAGTTATTCGCCATGACAGGCCGCCTCTGCTGGCACATGGTCATGATGAGTTACTTCTGCTAGAATGGATTAATGGACTTTTTACTACGGGCAAAGATCCCATTTCTACGGGAAAACAGGTAAGTAGCAGCGAGTGAAACCACTGGGCGGGCCGCTAGTATTATATACAAACATACATACATCACGACTTTATCCCTTGGGGGTAGGCGATGCGTAAAAGGCTGTAAAAACTGCCATTTACCTACACCACGTCTGACAAAAATATGTCGCTTCTTACGACACCCACGGGAAAGATATGGGGTGATGCTATTCTAAACCGGCACCACAAGGCAATTTCTATTTCACACAACTGAGTATGTAGGGTAGGCACATGTAAAATAACATTATACCTATTCTTGCCGTGACTTGAATTAAGTTTGACTACTTAATTGTTACTTTAGACATGACAAAACAGGTAAGAAACTTCTACACCCTCCCACACAGACCTTAATGAAAATGTTACAAACACATTATTTAAGTTCCAGTTCCACACATCAAATTCCATTTAAGAGATCTATTTAAACTGGTTTTTCTTAGTAATTGTATGAAAAACCAAAAAACGTTGATCTCTTAAATATATTTCCTTGAACCGTTACTACTTTTTTACCCCTTGCGTATCGACCGGGGCGCGCCATTTAGTTTGACAGTAATTAAGGTTTACATTTCAGGTTAGGGCTTTATTAAAAACGTGTTATTCTTCAATTAACGCGTTCACAATAAATAACAAAGGTACGTGGTGATATTTTGATTACCTTTGCGTGACGAGGCGTAACTTCAATGACGTTTTATTGACCTAGTAGACAAGTAGGGCTCTATTTTTGGTGCGAAAAATGCAGCACGTAATCGGCGACCGCCATACATGGGTGAAACAGAACATACGGGATCTACCTAAGGGGCAACTCTTCAAATTCTGATAGGGTGCATTTAGACTATGAACCTGAACAACTTTATCGAATGATAGAACGGGTAGCGACAAAAAGAATCGACTACCTTGACTGCATTTACAAAGGAGGTCAAGACGTTCTTTAAATACTTTTGTGGGAAGTTGATCAATTTCAAAATTCGGGGTGCATTACTCATCATTGGTGCAAGTATTCTGGGAGGCTGTCCCTGTATATGGCGCTTATCATACAAACTTCAAGATTATTAATTAAATCAGAAGTCTAGTTTTACGAGTTGTCTTAATTGAGACACCGATTTGACGAACGATTCGATGTATAAAGCTAGAAACTTGGAACAGGTTTAACCCATGTTCTAGATTTAACCAGTAATTGAAGCCGCTCGCGTGGTGACATCCTAACTCCGTCGTTTGAAACACAATGGTATATTTCGTGTTCGTTACCACAGACCTTCTAAACTTTAAAGTAGGTAAGCACTGTCTTGACTAGGGCCACCCCAGGCCATATTTGATATTTGACATCTATCAAATAAGTATCAAATGGAGTGACCAGAGATTGGCGAGTTCCAGTAGGGACGATTGTGTTCTACAAAAACGAAGAAGAATGAGGGTAGACAGATATGTTTGACCCTAACAGCCACCCGATGATATTCCAGTTTACCCATATGCATGTAAACAGTAACAGCTTATAACCTCTAAAAGTATCCATTTGTCACTTCTGAAAAGGACCCAACCTTAACAGTCAGAAATCTTAAATTACTTGTATTCTTGTATATACCTGACTGGAGGCTGCTTAAAAGAATACTGGTGCATGGAACATAGTTTAGCTAAAACAATACCTGAAAATTGAACTGAATCACCTCGATCACATCGTTCAATATAATTCTATGTCGCACTTGCCCCAGATCGCACCGCGCACTAAGTGGTGGATTGTCCCCGAACTGTCTGGAGCTTCCTACTATCCTAGTACATTGGCCCGGTTTACAATAGGTAACCAGTAATCTGTCCCGGATTTGCCCGGCTTGTTGGACTACGAACAGATCATAGAGCTCTGCCTGAACATTGATTACTCGGAGTCGGATATTTCTGGATCTAAGCCGTTTCGAGTTCACTGCAAACAACAATTTTCACGTAGAATTTGAATCGACTCTTATCCTTGCTTCTGTATTGTTTCATAATAAAGTTGATTTTACAGCTTTCATTTCCCTTTTCAATCTAAGAACCGTATTTTGAAAGAAAACAATGAAAGGTACGTACCGAACAACCAATAAAAGGTGAATATTTTAATTAACATCAGTACAACGCAAACAAAACGTCCATTATGTGAAATACCGAAATGAAAGCAACTTTACCAATTAAAAGTTTATTTTGACCATTTTAATTACAAAAGAGGCAATTTCGGATTCAATGGCCCGGAGTGACTACTATGAAACGTGCTGTAGGCGGAAAACTGAAGGATTATTCTTGTAGGTATGGAAAGTACTGGAATGTTATTGGTTACTGATATTTTTCTTTATTTGAACACAATTGAAGTGAGAACAGGCTGATAAAAAGGAACAACGGTAGGTAGTCTGGAAGAGAACAAATTAAGCTTTTTGTAACTTTGTAAGGAGTTTTGACATACTTTTTGTTCTTTGCTACCCCATCCTTGGTTCCATAGCATCTGTTATTATTTTCAGTCTATTTATATTCCAAAACCAAGTTATATGGCGTCTCGTAGATCAATGTGTCTGCTTTGTGCGTCTGTCATAAATTTTCAATGAGGGGTCAATAAATACCTACGGACTCAGAGGGGCTTTCACCCTTTTCGATACAACCCTGTATATTTTGTGGCGAAAAAATATTCGACAAAGACCCAATAGTTTTTCAGCGCAGAGATTACGCCTGATTCAATGCGTGCCAAAAATGTTTTAGTGCAAAAAAGATTGTGCGCAAAAACTATGCGTTATTGTTTTTTTCACTGGCACTTTACGTGGTATGAATGGTTGAACATGAGTAGTTTTGGTGTCAGGTTAGAAATTAATGTTGCTATTTAGGAAATGTGACATACGAGTAATTTTATTGACTTATTAATGAAAAGGGTCTTTAGGTATACGTAGTGCATTTGTTTGCGGATATTTTCATTTTCTTTATACTATTAATGTTGTCATCCATCATCATCAAAGATTTCCCGCGTAGTTGTCATATCGCAAAAACATTATAAAATTCTGCGACTTAAACATAGCACCTACCCAATTATACGTAGGTGACATCCGATCTTCAGTCGATAGGTATGTGCAGAGGAAAGCAAATCTTTCATATTATAACATAATAGGTAACTAAATTTGATATAACACTGTCGTTGTAATTATGTCGATATGCTATCCCTACGTGACAATATTCAAATTATCAAGGCATTGAAATAAAGGAATGTTCAATTTGCATATCAGAAGTGGGATGTCGCTTTAATTAAATATTTAAATGTGTGTTTGTGTCCGATACGGCATACGCCGCGGCGTGATTATCTGAATGAAACACGCTGTTTTGCCATGGGAATGCTTTTTGTTTGGGAAAAGAATTTAAGTATACGTTGCATATATTGCATGTTTGAGTTTTTCGGTCAAAACCCTTTTATGACTGATATTCATACATGAATAGGGGTTTTACAAATTATGATTTTAGACTGAAGCACGAACTTAATGAAATAGAATACTAAAATTTGAGTATACTTAAAGCAAACCTTCGTAATAAGTTTATAGTTAAGGATGATTTTCGATAAATTTCCAGACCACTGAACTTTAGCCTAGACTAAGGTTTTGGCTACAATAAGACTATATCAACTCAATTGGGATACTAGGCAATTTAGCCATATAATATTATCAACTATCTGGAAACTTTAGTTTCTATGTTTCGTGTAACTATACAATTCTATTATACGTATTGTGAAGAAAAAAAATAGCATGAAGCAAAATATAAGGCATGAAGCTTAATCGCAGAGTTCAAGATTGTTTGGTTATGATATTGAATATTTTGCATCTAAATTTGCAAACATGTTGCAGTTTTCTAACTGCTAAGTACTTACATTATTATATACGCGGAATTAGTAAGCAGTAACGTATTGTTTTACCGTTTTGCAAATTTCGTGGTAATTATGTGGAAATAATAATAGGTACTAATTTACACTCCGTTTATAACAATTTACACTAATTCAGCATATCATGTGTATAATTTACCTTTTAGTTTCTCGCTTTCGTTGAAGTTATACAGCCAGACTACTAAAAATAGATATAACGAAGATATTATTAAACATAAAGTCCCTGTACCTAAATACAAGTAATATTATATTCGTATTATCATGATACACGCAGAAACTAAAAGGCGTTCTCATCTTGATACTCGAAACTTCGTCATATCTTCCATAGCAAACTAACAACTCGTAAATTAAACAAGGCACATAAATCAACAAGTATCAAGAGGCACATTACCTCGGAAATTCTCATAAACAACCCTGCGAGTGAAAGGGATAGAGATATATTTAGTTACAAGTGAGCGTGAGATGGATAGTTAATGGAAGACAAGAGGCACGTTTCAGAGAATAAGGTGCGGTTTCAAACAGAAGTTATTTCGTTAATATAATTATAAAGATAACGCTTAAATGTGCTGCGTTGTGTTTATAGTCCATTCGCAATCAGTGTCATAAAATTACGTGACCAGCTAAAGCTCGGGCCAAGTTACGCTGGTCGCAATACTTAGATACTACGCGACCAGCGTAACTTAGCCTTCCGTTGAGGCTGATCATGACACTATAATTTTGAATAGACTATAGCGACTGACGTAGAGCAGTTTTAGTCCGTTAGCATGCTGCTTTTTAAGTCCCGGGTTCGATTCCGATTTTCAAAAAAAAAAACTCTAGAAACGTGATAACATAGAGAGATTTAAAAACACAGAATGAAAGGCTAAGCTACGGGGCTAAGCCTTCAACTCAAAGAGCATATTTCACCACGTGAGATGTGTAGACCTACGGCAAAAAATTAGAAGAGTGAAGCAACACAAAGTGATCCAAATAGAAACTCTGCTACCTCGAGATTTCTGTAAATATTTAACTTCAAAGTAGCATTCCGTGGCATATATTCTAACAGCGTGCAAGGTCAAACGTAGGGCGTATAACTCAGGATACAGCTAAATTAAAACCTGTTCTTTCTTGGTACCTAGAGCAAAGAGCTATGCATTCTAGATAATTTTTAAAGACAAAAATATTTTATTTGTTTTAATTTGTTTAGTGTCTGTCTACGCTCCGTCTACTTTTTCTGGTCTGATGGTTGTAGCATTAATATTTTTTACAAAGGGGATTGTTTCCCATTCTGGCGTTTTTTAGAGACCACATTTCAGAAAGTTATTCCGCGTCCCTTCTGTCCGACATTCGTTAATTAATTTGTGGCATTTTTTTTTGTTTGTTCCATTCAGAAAGTGTATGTTTGTAGCTGCGAACCCGTATTCACATTTTTTGCTGGGTAATGCTATGCTAGCGAAATATGTTGCGCGAGTTTGGGAGGTATAACAAAGAATTGAAATAATTTTGGTCAGAATATGCTGTGTGGTACCGACTCACAATAAAATTACTTACCGTATTTTTACTCATGGGTATCGTAAATGGTGGATAAGGGATGAAGGAATTAGCCCTAGTGTTTATTTACCGTGCTCGCCAATCAACCGGTCAGGATTGGTGAGTATGGCAAAACATTCAATTTATATCAAAAGGTTTGACCTAAGGTTTGACCAGTTATTCCCAACGGGCCCCAAAATAAAAATATTAATAATATATTATTATTGCTTTTTTGTGTATGGTATGTTTTCGAAGTTAATGGGTGTGTATGGAATTTTTTAGAATAGAAGGTGTGTTTTCAATGTTTACGGTAGATTTCTATGATAATGGTGTGTTTATGATGTATATGGGTTATTGTGGTGTTTCTTAGGTGTTGATGGCCCGTTATCAATGTTTACGGTAGATTTCTATGATAATGGTGTGTTTATGATGTTTATGGGTTATTGTGGTGTTTCTTAGATGTTGATGGTGCGTTATCAATGTTTATGGTAGATTTCTATGATTATGGTGTGTTTATGATGTTTATGGGTTATTGTGGTGAAATCTACCGTAAACATTGATAACGCACCATCAACACCTAAGAAACACCACAATAAACCAAAAACATCATAAACACGCCATTATCATAGAAATCTACCGTAAACATTGAAAACACACCTTCTATATCTAAAAAGTTCCTTAAACATCCATTAACTTCGAAAACATACCATAAACACAAAAAAGCAATAATAATATATTATTAATATTTTTACTTTTATTTCGGGGCCCGTTGGGAATATTTCTTCCCAACGGCCCCCAAATCTCTAAAAGTTTGAATTTGGGGGCCGTTGGGAAGAAAAATTCCCAACGGGCCCCGCGGGGGCCGATCCGTGGGGGCCGTTGGGAATAACGGGGTTTGACAGACGGATTCGCCTGTCAAACAGTTTGACATAAACCATATTTGTTTGAGAATAAGGTTGAAATTTGTATTGTCCAAACGCATGCGTTACGCAGCGCAAAAACAACGCACGTGTTTCTCGCTTAATAGAGTATGTTCAAATGAGCAATGTCACACACTAGGTAGGTACTTTTAAATTTTTTACATTGATTATGGCGAGGTAATAAATATTTTAATAAGAGAATTTAGTAAAACAGTTAGGGATATCATTCCTATTCAAATACTAAGGTAAAAATCATGTAGGTATAATCTAGTTTTCTAATTAGAGCTTCACGCCACCTTGAACTTTTATGAAGCATGGTGTCTAATTTTCATTCAATTCCTATAATACACAATTTTTATTTATTTTTAATGAGTAGCAAGGCTAGTTACAGTAAAGTATTTATTGGAATGTACTTTTAATACCTATTATTTCTGACCTCAAAAGGAGGCTGTTTGATCGATTTGACCCATATGCAATGCAGGCATGTTTGTCATATTATATTTTGTGAACTGGGTACAATTTTGACTTAGGTACCTTATGACAACTATTTCAAGTTTTCTGAAAGACGGGTTAGTTAAGTTGGTATTATGGCATAACTACCTACACACAAAATTACCATTTCAAAAATAAAACCGCGTCATTCAACCATTGTTTTTGTAAAGCCTGATATACTCAATTAAAACTGTTGTTGGTATTTATAATTGCGGACCCATGTTTTGAGAATCAAATTAAATTTGGGGTTGGCCGGAAAATAAACTTTAATTAGTGATGTAGTTATTTATTTGTGTTAGTTTTTTAACCAATAAGTAAATACATAGGTACTGTTTTTATCTAATTATGAGCCCAAATATAAATTAATCGTATCGTTATTTTATTCCACAGGTCTGTATAATTTTATAAAACACGATAACTTTTTATCGGTTAAAAATAGATCTGCAATATTTTATTAAGATTGCACTAATCTTATAATCAAACTTACAACAACACTAACATCGTGTAGGTACGTTTTTATAGAATCAAAATTCTTTTTGCAAAAGGCATTCACCGTCAAAACTACAGTGTACAAATTCATCGCAATTCATAAACAAAATGGACACAGCAACAACGTGAAAGGGTGGAATAGATTTTTTATCTACACAGCAAAAAAAAAAGAGAAAAATTTGTATATATTTTATTTTTTAACAGCAACTGTTCTATTCAAACAGGGTTGCGCTTTCCCAGCCCTGGCAGGTTTGCATTCAACACGGTTCAAATTCAAAAATAACATTGAATAGGAGCTTAGTTAGGGTTGACGACACGATTTTGATGAAATAAGGGCGGATCCGAAAGAAATAAAAAAGAGCATGATATCGCACACACCAACACAATATTTGTGCATAGGTACGTTAAAAAACCGCACCCATAACTTTTATTAACATAATAGTAGTTTTTATAACAAGGGAATAAAGTGATATATTTAGGGCGAGGGCGCTATTTTGAATCATGAGCGGAACGAGGGATTCTAGAGTAAAATCCCGAGCGTAGCGAGGGATTTTAAAGTAGAATCGTGAGTGAAGCGAGGGATTCAATGTAAGTCGCCCGAGAATAAATAACTTTATACCCGAGTGATACATACTACTTTTCATCCGCCTCTATGAGAAAAACAATAAATACTTACTTAATCTACGAAGTTCTTTAAATATTGCTTGCTATTATCCATTATTTTACAATACATCCTATAAATTGCGTTATAAACATCCAATATTTTCCAAAATCATTATCACACATTTCATTTCATATTATTGCAATATAATTGAGGTTATAAATCGACGCTCCCTACGTATACTAGTCAAAGTGAAAGAAAATGCTAACTGCACTGGCAAGTGCATTAGAATGTACACATTAAAACGCATCTACTGGCATTTAAATTTTTTCTAAATTCAGTGTAGTTTAGATTTTAAATCAGCCACAGACTATTCTATCTGCATTCTAAGTGCACCAAGACTTCTAAAAGTATTCGAACTGCCGCTTATCATAGTGTACCTTGTTTGCAACTTTTTTAACTCGCACGAATACTACGACATCTGGCAGTACGAACATTTTTTGCTGGGGCACGACACAATGATAGTAAATACCTAATCAAGATATACTAACGTTCTTTTAGCTTTATTAATCTGGAATTTCCTTTAAGTCCCAAGTTTTGTTCTAATACAACGTACACTATGCCATCTACCAGATTGAATAGTATTCGTTTTAACGTCTGAATTAGTAATCAATGTACACTATTCGATCTGGTACATAGAATAGTGTACGCCATAAATTTATAGAATAATAGAAACGCATAGTATTCTATGTGGTAGATCGAACAGTTTAATTTTGTTGTATGAAGTCACGAAGCTATTCTAACTGGTAGATGGAATAGTATACCTAAATCGCGTTTTGCTGATAAAATGAGATTTAATTGAATACATTGTAAACCATACACCGTACTGAAGAATTTGGAACTGACAAATGAAAAATTTAATAAAGAATGATGAATTATTATTTATTTTCAATTAATGCAAACTGCTCAGATCAAGGTTGGTACCAAATACATTTCACTATAGCTATAGAACATGGTAGACCACAGGGAAGGCCTTGGCCCAATAGTGGAATCGGTTAACCCTTAACTGCTTAAGAACAAAGTCAAGACTTGGTTCCAAAATATTATGTATTTGTAAAATGGCACCCGCCACAGCGTGCCATCTTTTTTTCTGTACGTAATATTAATGTGTTTACAAATTTTCCGGCATAAAGCTAAGTAAAATAATAAGAATTAATTATTTGCCCACTATAATAAGACGAAAACAAAAAAGGAAACAATAAAAAAGAAACTTATTCAGCATATACCATACTTGCCGGCGAGGAACCTATGGCTGAAATCTCTGAAGGTCACCAAGAGCAGTGGGTTAATCTGGTCGAATCAGTGGGTCATGTCTTACAATAGTAAAAAGGCTTGGGGCATACTTTGAAAACTGACTAGTGACCCTAACCCGGCAATACAATCTGGCCCCGTTACTGCGTTACCAGGTTGCCCACCAGCTGCTTCTTAACGGTAACCTGGTCGCGGGGGTGGTATCCGTCGAACTAAATGCAGCCTACAACACCGTCAATACAAGCGTCAGCTCGGAAAATTGACAACGTACACAAACAACTTTTTGTTGTTACCCTAAGCGAAATGCTGAGTAACCGCCGGTTCCATGTGAGCTTGAACTCTGAAAAGAGCAGACGGCGAGCACAAAAAAATGTATTCCACAGGGTAGTGTTCTCGCACCTAACTCGTTCAACAATAACACCAATAACCAACCCCAACATCCTGCAACGAACCGGTTTATCAACGCGAATGATCTCGCTTTGACATGCCAGCGAAAATATTTCGAGGACGTGGAAGGACATCTTTCGACAGCGTTAGCTAATCTGACAACCTACTATCACGAAACCCTTTTAAGGCGAAACACCACAAAACTGAATCATGCGCGTTTAACCTCCGAAATCGAGAATTTAACAAAGAGATTGATATCAAGTGGTGTGGTGTAGCCATTCAACATAACAACACGCCTAAATATCTAGGCATCACTTTGGACCGGACACTAACTTTGAAATAAAACGACACTTAGTTAAAATCTAAAGTAAGTGCCCGTAATTGCCTTCTAAAGAGACTCACCACCACCAAACGGGGCGCCTCTGCACAGCACATGTTCTTCGCACCAGCAGTCTGGCTATGTCTTTTTCGGCTGCTGAGTACGTAAGTCTGGTTTGAGCTCGCTCCTAACATACGAGCCAGGTAGATGTTGCCTTGAACGAATCCTGCCGAATAGTGACGGGCATATTCAAGCTGACTACACTCTCCCACCTGTACTCGCTAGCCGGGATAGCCCCACCTAACGTCCGCTGATATTTTGCCTGTTGTGTCGAGAGGGTAAAACAAACGGAGGATGCCAGACACCCGTTGCATAACCACGTTTCACCACCACTGCGACCTAAGAGCCGAAAAAGCTTAATGAGTGACCCTTATTCCGACACAAATGGGGCACCTGTAATAAGGTTGAAACAATGAATAAGAAGGTACCCTCCTGACGCGTCCCAACTCCCGCCAGATGAAAAACTCCCACCTGGTGGCAACCTTCCCTGGGCAGTCTGGAAGTCACTCAATCGTCTCCGGGATGGTGTTGGAAGTTGCCACGCAAACAAAGTAAAGTGGGGATTTTCAGCCAATTTTAGGTGTGGTTGTGGCGCCGTCCAAACCATGGACCACCTGCTGTGTTTCCCCAATTGTCCCAACTTCAAGACCTAAAAGAGGCGAACACAATCTACCCAGACTGGGAGATAGCGTTAAGTTCACCATGGTACAGCTGAACATTATGTTAAATAAATAAATAACTAATTCAGTCAGTCTCCGGGAATGACGCAGTCGTAAAATTAACTCAGGCTTTACTATGACACCAATGTGAACCCAAATAAAGCCGTTTAATAAAAAATAACCTGTCTCATAGTAGACAATGTTTAGTCAGTACCAAATTGATACAAAATAGAATAGTATTCATAAATCAATACTTTTTTGTAACAACGTATATAATTCTATTTACAAAAAATATTAGATTTCTGCGTATTCACTACATAAATATATATATTTAAGTATAAAAACTTAAAGAATAATGTAACACAACCGATTATTATAACTAGTCTTAAATTTTCATGTGAAATTAATGTCAGAGTTGAGCCCGAGGTATATGAGTCTATATGGCACATTGAATAGTATGTCCAAAATAATCGGATAATATTTCAAAGAATACTATTCTATGTGGTAAATAGAATAGTTTAACCAAAAAATTGCTGCTATATCAAGCCACGTATAGTATGCTATATGGCAGTTAGAATAGTATACGTGTATGTTGGAACACTGACTTGACCTTATAAATGTTCTATCTACAATAAAATCCAAAAATAAGCAAAATTATTTAAATATTAAGATGACATTCATGAAAATATTGTTTGAAGTTCATACTGTATGAATTTCAAGTTCGTAGGTAAATTAGAAAAAAAGTTGTGACTCTTCTACGGTTTTTCGGCTCTCCTGTAAAGTAGCTATTTTTCAGTTAGCATAATGTACGTAGGGAGCGTCGAAATATTGTTGTTGCCCATTGCCGGCCACTTATCGCGCAAAAAGAAACATAAAATTTGACACATTACTTTTTAATTAAAAAATTTGCTAGGAATTAGGTCTTTTATATGCAACATACTAGGTGTAAAATACTCAATAAAATAGCAGATAACAGGTAGTGTTGCAGAGAAAAACCCATCTGTAGTAAATTTTGATTGATTGGCTACAAATATTTGTGTTCCAAATTCAAATGAATTTTAATCCATTGGGATTAAATGACCTATTTTAATCCCACTTGTAGTTTTTTTAATAGAGGGGATGAAAAGATAATTTTAGGTCACGACGTCAAAAATATTTTATATAATATCTGTAGTGTTCAGACGCGAATTAAGACGATTTTCCATGTTGTCTTCATATTTACGTTACGTATGTTTTACGCTTTTAATTTTATGCAATTACGAAATCGTTGTATGTAAACAGCTTCGGAGTTACGTTTCACTTATATTTTTTCCTACTGGAGCCGAGAGTTTTTTCCAGCACTTGCATAGCTGGCCGGCGATACAGTTTTTATATTTCCTTTTCTAAGAGACCTGCCCCAATTCCAAATTCTGCTGCCCTAGTAAGGTTTCATAGTTTGCGACTTTCGTTCCTGTTGTTGCTTTTTATCCTGAGCTTAATATTAGTTGAGAGCGGAACGTAATGACAACAAATGGAAGAAAATAAAAGCTTCAGCTCTTAATTAGACTCGGAAGCGAAGTTATAATTAGTGTTATAGAATTATGAGGATAAACTTGATCTTTTTATTTGCAAAAGTGATTTCATTTTTCGTTTCTTTTTCGACCTTATGTATGAATTGGTTTGTAATAAATTTGACGACGTTGTCAACGAATCTAAGAGATTGCTATTTATTTTCCAATAATTTCGTACATCTTATGAATGAGCCACTTAACCACGAGATACATCGACATACATAAGGCCTCTACCCTTACATCCTTCATCTAAAGGGACAGTATTATGACCTCGAAAGATAAGACAGATAAATAGGGTACTGATGTTGCCGCCTTATTAAAGTCATGTTTGGTGCTAAATTGGGAGAAAGGGTGCCGGCCGGACGTCCTTGTGTTATATGTGTACCTACTTGTGTATTATGTACAGTCCTCTTTGAAGTAAACACATTTTGTTGGTATCAGGGTCGAAATAAGCTTTGGGTAATGAAAGATTGATTAGCCAATTCATCGAGTTTCTGTTTTGAACGTACAGTGAAATGAAAGGATTGGAAGCAAGTATTTTATTCAAAAGCATAATTTATTAACAAAACAAAAACTTGTAAACTATCAAAGCTATTTTTTGCGTTTGAAATTCGGAGTTTTGAAAATATTAAATTTTAATTTAATCAGTGATAGAAAAAGGTAATAGGTAATGATCATCTGTTCAAGTAAAGCAAAGGGGTCGTGTATCATCGTACATTTTACAAACATTGGGCAGATGCAAAAATGTATTACCTTTATTAGCATTAATTCATAACACATCGCATCAGCTCAGGTATGCTTCTGGACGTAATCTCCCCCAGGATACACCATAGAGTCAAGATCTTCCGTTTGCGCCATCCAGTTACTACCAGCTACGGGACGCCCTCTATAAGCACTATCTGGCCGAAGAGCTTCCAACCCTCACTATGCTTTCCGACCTTACATGTAGTACGAATATTTCAACCAAAATTAATATCGTATTTTCTGTTTGCTACGGAAGAGCTACATCGTAGCATTCGTAGTACATTGCTACGAAACGAACATTGATACGATTAAGTACGTTTATTTATTACTCTATTGTAAGCTATTTTACTTTGAGAATATATCTTCCATCTCTCAAACCGAGACAATCAAAGCTGCTAAGCCAATCGGCCGTACCAACTTAATAACAGCAAATTGAAAAGACCGGCGTGCTACCAAGACGGTTCTTACACACAACGCAATATTTTACGATATTTGCCAGATCCGGTTTTTTAGAAAGGATTTTCCAAAATGTCATAGTACACATTCCGGATATCATGGCACATTGTCATCGTGTCATATTATGGCTGTCACTGGCTGTAACTTGAATGGCGGTTGTCACAAACGTATTAGCGTCAACTAACTATACGACCAAGGCCCGATTATTCTGCCCGATTAAGTTTTTTGACCAAATGAGCTATTAAAGTGTTGTACAAAATAGGTTGTTATGTATGGCACACGATGCCTTATCGAATTGCGACTGCCAAAGGATGCCATTGAAGTGACTAGAAACGCAAAATCGTCCGGCGTATATGCGATTCACAGCAAATTGGAAAGACCGGCGCGCTACAAAGTCTTTGTTGCGGCGTCTCGAACCAAAAGGTACGCTTTAAATTGTATTACACTGCGAGTCTAGAATTTCAGCTCGAAACGTTAGTAGTGCTTAGTGGTTTCCTTCGTTTCTCATCAGAGTGCATGGTATTTTTACTCAAAAGTGAAGGTTTTATTTTATTACTTAACTAGAAGTCTGTTAGCGGATTACCCGGTGCAACTTATTTTCCGCTGGGAAGAGGCATTTTCCCGGCATATGTTACAATATATAAACCTTCATCATGAATTACTCTATTCCTTACAAAAAACGCATCATATTCCGTTACGTGGTTTAGGAGAATCAAAAAATTGAAAAAAAATCAAATTATGCGTCGCCACGTGTCCATGTTTTTTTTTGCCAAGTTATTTCTCATAGGTACATTTCTACCTGAATAATCGAATACTACCTTTTTAATTACCTAAGTAGTTTTTGTTTCATTCATCCAATCAACTCAGGAAAGCACCGAAACCGAATATCAGCATTAACGAAATTGCCTGATTCATTCCCCGACATCAAATCAAAGTCATTGGTAAATGCTACCATTTGGTTCCTTTCGGCCCGGAGTCCTTTATAAATCACTTCCACATAATTATCTCTATCTGTCAACTTGCATTGACCGGTTCCGACAGCCTTTCCGCTACGATATTGATTTTGATAACGGCGCCCATTACAGACCATTGGGTGTAGTGCCAAAAGGCCGTATCTTTAGAAACGGGAATAAAGGATTAGTGAAAATTGCAGAAAATAATTTGAGTAGCGCGGTGTGGTGTCGGCAGAGTAGAATAGCACCACCCCCTCTCTTCCCGCGGGGGTCGTAAGAGGCGACCGAGGGATAAACCCGACCCAAAACGCCAGGGCCAACCATATGGTGGCGGTTAATCCACCACAAAAGCATTCCCAAGGAGGGTTGACGTCTGGTAGGCGGCCGGTCTTAAAATTAAGCCACGATTTTGTGTTCAACAAAACGTGTTACGCCGACCCCAAGTAATTGGGATAAGGGCAGGAATATGATGATGATGATGAATTTGAGAAGTGAATTTTGCCAAGGGACTGAAGAACTTATTCGATGCAAATAGATAGATAGGTAGATCATAAATGAAAAACAGATGAGTCAACTTAGTGATTTTCGATATATCAGAGTCCAGATGTGCTGTTGGATGCAAATCTGCGAGATATCGGTTGATTTGCATCAGAGTCTATCTAGAATTTATTATATCGGTCTTAATAGGTTGTCGTATGGATACTTCCATACCTAATAATTCGAAATGAAGATGAAACAAAGAGAACCTTACCTGAACCTAGTATTTCGGTACAATCAATGTTACAGCTAAATGCAGGAGCAGAATTAGCTTAGTAACAAAAAGCGACGTAAGTAGAGTTTCTGCTGTATATCTCTGTCCACTAGGTAATAGAGATAGCACTTTTAATATTTATATTTAGTATACCCAAAGAGGGTTACAGGCAGGCGGCTTGTTATAAAGCTTAGCTAAATGCTTTTGCAACATGATTTTGTAAAAAATATTGTTGCACCTACCACAACTGATTTAGGATAAAAGCAGGGGCAGAAAAATTATAACTGTTTTTTAGTAATTATTCCTACTTCAAAAATGCTATAAAACTAATTTTAACTTAACTAAAGCTTGCGTACACTAAAATCACTATCACTATCTAGCTTAGTAATCATCATCATCATCATATCAGCCATAGGACGTCCACTGCTGAACATAGGCCTCCCCCAAATATTTCCACCTTGTCCGATTAGAAGCGGCCTGCATCCATCATTTCCCCGCGGACTTGACCAGATCGTCTGTCCATCTCGCGGGGGGCCGTCCTACGCTGCGCCTGCCGGTACGTGGTCTCCACTCGAGAACTCTCCTGCTCCACCGATTATCCGTCCTTCGAGCAATGTGGCCTGCCCATTGCCACTTCAGCTTACTGACTCTCTTAGCTATGTCGGTTACCTTAGTTCGTTTACGGATCTCCTCGTTTCTGATTCGATCACGTAAGGAAACACCGAGCATAGCTCTCTCCATAGCTCGCTGAGTGACTCCTAGTCTATTTAGGAGGCCGACAGTTAGAGACCACGTCTCGGCACCGTAGGTCATCACTGGCATGACACACTGTTCAAACACTTTCGTCTTGAGACACTGAGGAATTTTGGACGTGTAGACGCTGCGTAACTTCCCGAATGCTGCCCAGCCGAGCTGGATTCGCCGAGTGACCTCCTTCTCAAAGTTAGATCTTCCTAGTTGGACTGTTTGTCCTAGATAGACGTATTTGTCCACCACTTCGAGTATCGAGTTCCCTACCGATATTGGGGTGGGTGCTACATGAGAGTTGGCCATGACTTTCGTCTTGTCCATATTCATCTTGAGTCCCACTTGTTGGGAAACCCGATTGAGGTCCTGTAGCATTTTGCTGAGGTCTTCGAATGACTCTGCCATGACCACGATATCGTCAGCAAACCGAAGGTGAGTGATGTATTCGCCATTGATATTGATGCCAAGTTCTTCCCATTCCAGGAGCTTGAAGGCATCTTCCATTGCATTGGTGAAGAGCTTCGGAGATAATACATCTCCTTGTCTTACACCCCTCTGCAATGGAATAGCCGCCGTGGTCTGATCTTGTATTCGAACTGACATTGTGGCGTTTCTATATAAACACTTCAACACTTCAATATACCTGTAGTCAAGGTGGCACCGCTGTAGAGCCTGCAGCACTGCCCACGTCTCGACAGAATCAAAGGCCTTCTCATAGTCCACAAACGCTAAGCATAGTGGCAAATTGTACTCCTCGGTCTTCTGTACAATCTGCCGCAGCGTAAAAATGTGATCTATGGTACTGTACCCTTTTCGGAAGCCGGCTTGTTCGGGAGGCTGGAAGTCATCAAACCTGCGAGCCAGACGATTCGTAATAACCCTCGAAAACAGCTTGTAAACATGACTCAGAAGCGAGATGGGCCTATAATTCTTAAGGAGAGTCTTATCACCCTTCTTAAAGAAAAGCACCACCACGCTTCTGTTCCATGCTTCTGGCGTCACACCTTCGAACAAGACTGAATTAAAGAGCTTCTGAAGGACTTTAAGTACTGGTGTTCCACCCGCTTTCAGTAGCTCTGATGTGATTCCGTCCTCGCCCGGCGCCTTGTTGTTTTTGAGCTGTTTAAGGGCCATCCTTATCTCATACAAGCTGATGTCCGGGATATCTTCGGTATAGTGTCGGGTAAGTTTTGCTCTAGGGTCTGTTGAGCTATTAACAGGTTTTGCAACTGAAGTGTACAGCTGTCCATAGAACCGTTCGATCTCCCTCAGTACCTCTGGCCTCGTGGACGCTACCCTGCCGTCCTCCGTCTTCAGCTTTGTCAGCTGGCTCTGCCCAATAGACTGGTCCCTGGCGAAAACTTTGATGCCCTTGTTTCGCTCAATCGTTTCTTTAATATTGTTAGTATTAAAGTTTCGAATATCGCTCCGCAGGACTGGCATATCTGTCTGTTGAGCCGCCGATATGACTCCGTGTCATCAGAGGATTGCAGCGTCATAGAACGCCTTTCAGCCATGAGGTTCAGAGTTCGATCGGTTAGTTTTTGAGGTCTATTTTTACGACAGGGCTTAAAGAACTTCGAGCCGACTGTGTGGACAGTTTCCACCAAACTGTTATTTATACCGTCCACGGTATCGCAATCTAGGCAAGCAAAACGATTTGTAAGTTCTAGTTGGAAGCTTTCCGGGTTTTGAATATGGGTCGCAGATGGTCGGAGCGTAGACTTCACTAGGCGAGACCGTTCTAGTTTGACGTTTATGTTCAATGTGCCTCTGACCATTCGGTGATCGCTTCCGGTTTTAACCCTGTTGATCACGGAGACATCATTGAAAATTTGTCTCTTTGTGGCCATAATGAAGTCTATCTCATTTCTGGTAGAACCGTCGGGGCTCAACCAGGTCCATTTCCTATGAGGCGGCTTTCTGAAGAACGAGTTCATCATGTAGAGTTCCTCCTTCTCCAGGAAATCGGCCAGCCTCTGGCCCCTCGGATTCCGATCTCCATATCCAAATGGCCCCACCCCCAACTCATCACCGCTTCTCTCGCCCAACTTTGCGTTGAAGTCCCCCATTACAACACTGTAGTGCGACTTTGAAGCATGTATGGCTTGTGAGATGTCCTCATACAAAACTTCTACTTCATCGTCAGGGTGTTTCGAGGTCGGTGCGTAAACCTGTATGACCTTCAGCGAATATCTTTTAGATATTCTGAGTATCAGGTACGCCACCCTGCTTGATATGCTTGTAATAGAGATGATATTGTTGACGAGGGACTTGTGCACGATAAACCCGACACCACCTTGGGACTGTTGATCGCCCTCCCGGTAATAGAACAGGTGACCGGATTTGAGGGTTATCGTGTCCTCCCCCTCTCTTCGGACTTCAGATAACCCTATGATATCCCAGTTCAGCCTGCCTATCTCTTCTTCCAGCTCGGCTTAGTAATACTTGCGGTTAAATTCCGAGCATCCACAGGTAAGTTTGGTGCTTGAAAGTACTTTGTGGCTACGATAGGAAAAGCCATTTCGATATTGATTTTGATAGCACGGGCTTCCATTACCCAAAGTCTGTAGGGCAAAGGTTGTAACTGAGAATTTTATTGTTTTATTTCCGCAATATTCGAAGTTAAAGATATGAATGGAAAGAAATATAAACCTATTCGCTCAAGCGATAAAATTTCTGAGACATCTAATCTCACTCATTTTTATTCTTCCTAGCATTATTCTCACCTGGCGACTGGGTCCGCTTACGGAATATTAACGGAATTTTAGTAGGTAGATAATACAGGTTTTCTTTAAACTCATTCAATGTCATTGTTGAATGTAAGTTTTGGAAAGGCACATTCTTGGTACTACTGTCAAGGCCTACCTATATTATAAATGGCTCTCATCTATGAAATCGATCTTGTAAGAGAGCAATTTTGAGATGTCGTTATTACTGCATTCGTCAATATCGCTCTCCGTATACACAGCAACACCGAAGGGAAACTTGTCTTGTTCGTGCTATCTAAAAAAAAAGTCTTTATGCCGTATGGTGCCAGCAGAGTAGAATAGCACCACCCCCTCTCTTCCCGTGGGGGTCGTAAGAGGCGACCGAGGGATAAACCCTACCCAAACAGCCAGGGTCAACCGTATGGTGGCGGTTAATCCACCACAAAAGCATTCCCAAGGAGGGTTGACGTCTGGTAGGCGGCCGGTCGTAAAATTCAGCCAAACCCTTTTGCAACACGATTTTGTGTTCAACGAAACGTGTTGCACCAACCCCAAGTAATTGGGATAAGAGCAGGAAGATGATGATCTAAAAAAAAAGTCTTAGTAAAAGCTTAGATACGCCGTATTTCTTAGCAGCCCAGTTCCGGTCATAACGGCGGGAGAGCTCCGATCAGTGCACGATTGCAGTTTAAGCTGTTTCCTCCCCATCAACTACTTCTCATTTCTTGACCATTAGCTACCTGATACTTGTTTTTGTGAGTTTTTCAGGAGCCTATAGAAACAAAATATACATACGCATATCACGCCTTATTGTCTTGCGGGGTAAGCAGAGGGTTATCCCCACGTTCAACAAGTATTTGACGGCTGTTTCAGAAAAATTGTTTATCACAAAAGTGACAGGTTGTCCTGCCGCCAGAGATTGAGATACACATTAAGCCCTTGAGTTCAAGGCCCTAATATTTGAATACCAAATTTTAAAACACTTCTCGTGTTAGGTAATCAATTTTTGGAAAACTTCCAAAATTTTCACCCCTAATATTTGCTATTTACGTTACCTGCGGAAAAAAAAGGGGTGATGCTATTCTAAGTCACCTCCACAAGGCAAACGAAACCAAACATGCAAGGCATTGTAAGGATACACGTGTATTAGTAGTCATAAGTCTTATACAGTTCGAGGCAAAGTAATCCATTGGGTACCACTTATTGAGCACATACATAGATTTTTCATCAAATGCTTATAAAACGTGGCTCTAGATTAACAGTAACACAATGAGCTTGAATTCATTATCTCAAACGTAATAAAAACATTGTAAATAATCCTAATACCAAAAATAGGTAGCACTAAGCCTCGGGAAGTAATAATTAAAACGAGACGTGAGCGCCTGGCATGGTCTCCACAATAACTTACGCGTTACCGTCGTATTATAGGCCTGGTGCACATTAAATCACATTTTCAGTCGCAAACCGCAGATTCAGAGCTAGTCGTTACCCGGTTCGCAGCTCGTAAACTCCCGTTCAGTCGGAGCCAGGGCCGTACTTGGAATTTTAGAGGGCCTCAAACGTCAACTAGGCCAGTAAAATAAAAGCAAGAATTTTTAATGCGGCTTCAGTGGTGACAGATTTTAAGGGAGCCGTTCGTTACTCATTTTGCAGCTCATAAAGTCCCGTTCAGTCTGAACGGGGGCTATATTTGGAGTTTCAGAGGAGGCGTCAACTAGGTCAATATAATGAAAGCAAGAATTTTTAATGCGGTTTTAGCGGTGACAAATTTTAAGGGAGCTACTAAAGCTCGTAAATTCTCTTCTAGTTGGGTACATGATCATTATTTTGATAGCAGGTTGAGGGCAGACGTTAGAGCAAAGTTTTCATTTTAATAAAAAGTTTAGTATTACCCGATTTGTCAGATTGTATTGCCAATAAAAATATACTATAATACAAACAATACTGACGTCCGCAATACTACAAATAGAGTATTACACTGGACACAGGTCTTCTAGAGTTGGGTGATTAGTTACTCAACCATAAGTTATTGAGTGAAAAAGGGACTTAAAAATTACCGCCCAAACAGACAAGATTTATTTTTATGTACCTACTAGCTTACCACGTTGGCATCCGATACATACAGCAATGCTGTTTGCTTCCAAGCAGACTTTCGGATTAATAAAGAGTAAATTTCTTTCGTTATTAAGTAATCCCATTATTCTTCTTTCTTTTTCGTGTGGGACACCGAGTCGTTCAACGACCCGATGAACCCTGGTGTCAGAGTTTTTCAACCGCCTACATGGTTGTGTAACGACCGCCATCATAGACAGCTACCGGGACCGACAGCTTAACGTGCCCATCCGAAGCACGGAACCATCTTACTTGCGGACAATCAGGTGGTTCAGCCTGCAACCTCCTAACCAGACTGGGAACAAATTCACAAAGTGATATGATAAATATCAACTTTGTGAGTGACCCCACCGGGAATTGAACGCGGAACATTTGCGTGGCAGGCAGGCATACTAACCACTGCGCCACATCGGCTGTCTGTAATCCCATTAAATTCACCTTAGTCAGTACCTGAGTTTTCACACCCGTCGAACGTAATACTCCTTTTGTTGCCAAATAGTGGCGTAAATATTCAACTTTCACGCTGTTTGTCAGTATTAATGACCTTTCCATTACTAAATTTGAATAATGTTGTTTCTAGATAATGTTGGAAAATTTTTGATAAACTGTGTTGTAGGTTTATTGATTTATTGATATTTTGTACACAAGAAGTTTGAAAGATGAAACAAGTAAGTACGTAAAAAGTAAGTCTCTATTCTCTAAATATGTATAGGGTTGCATTTTATTAAATACAAATCTCTCAAGGGGTTGGTCTACTCACAAAACTGAACAACTTTAGTTAGAAACTTTTGTATGAAATAAGAAAAAAAAAATTTGGATCTCCCATACAAAAATGCTGAAAAAGTATCACTTAGTATGGGAGCCCCATTTTTTTTCTAATTTCAAAGAAATGTTTCTTACAAGTTCAGTTTTGTGAGTAAAATGTAACCTTATATAGTTTTGTTAGTAAGTGCATCAAACTACATCAAACATATTGCCGTCTATCTTTAGGTACATATTAAAACAGTTTCGAGTGCCGCGATTTTTCACATATCACATCCCAAATATCTCGTTTCATGTCACACCTCTCGCCTCACGTCTCATGTGTGGAGCTGGGACCCCGTTAGGTCCCAGCTCAACTATTTCTATTTTCTTACTGGCTTACGTTGAATTTCACTTCACCACCTACTCTTGCTCGATGTTATTGACACCATCCCGCGGAGTGAATTTGTAGAACCTCACTCCTGCGAATCAATTAAGGTCGTTAATTGCGTGTACATAGACAAATTTAATTAGGAAGAGAGCATAATCAATTGGGTAATTCTATTAGCCAAAACAACAGCGCGTTAATCTCGAACAATTTAGCAGGTTTCCTGTTTTGTCTCAATTATAATCAGACTAAAACCAACCAGAGTATCGGCTTATACAGCCATGAAAAATCTTGCCTCAGACACTGAATAAATCGTCTGACACAGACGTATGTTGCCAATGATGACGATGATAACCAAAAATGTCAAGCAAAATTAGTTTCTCACTGAAAATAATACACAATACGTATTGAACCTATTACTATGACATGATGGATTACAAAATATAAAAGTTGTTGTTAAAATACTTATGCCATGTCTGTCATATTGTCACGCCATGACAATTTTCTGAGTTGAAATATCCTTTAATTTGGTATTATCAGCGTTACGGGACTGGACCCATACGACAATAGAAAATGTTTTTTTTTTCTTTCGTAAAACAAAGTGTGATTTCAGTACCAGTCTTTAGTTTAACCATAATATTACTTATCTAAATTTATCCCAAAATCGTTGTCATTTCAATATTGTAAATATATTAGGCAAAGTTCGGCTATTGATTTTCTATAGATATTTGTATTACAATTCAATCAAATGGATATCAAGCTGAGTCTGTAATAGTTATTATTATGACTGAACATTTCCAGTCCCCAGATTGAACCACAATATGACCATTGATTTAATATAATTGGCTCGAAACGTTACGGTTCTACCGCAATAGAGGTTATAGTTGTAAAGTAAAGAATGTACCTATAAAAGAAGAAAATAGGTAGTTTGTATTTTTGTAACTAGTAGGAAGGATACAATATTTCGGATATGAAATAAAACTGTTTTACAGAAATGGAAATAAGAAATTGAAAACTGTCAAGTGTCGACCGGGAATCAAACCGCGGGCCGGTGGAGTACCGCCCCTGCTCTGCCGTTGAACTTTCGACGCACCGGTTAACCCCTGCCAATTTTACAATCTCTTGATGCTTGTCTCAAAGCGACGATCTAGTGACATCTAATAGAAAGTCTTTAAGACTTCCTATTTATTTTTCTTTTTTCATTTTCGAGAATAATGTAGCACCATGTACGCTAGTACTATTAATTATACTGTGGTAGCACCGTGAATGCATAATAAACTCAGTCAACTGTTTTACTTGCCTGAAGAATTGATCCTTGTAGAAAATTTTCCATTTGAGTCTAAATAGATACTTCGTTTGCCTTGAGCATAGAGGTCCTGAAAAAGCAATTACGGATAGTTTGATTTATTTGGAGTACAGTAATATTGAAATAGAAGCTAATTTAATTATTGATGTCGATCTAGTCACGACCTATAATTTCATAGATGATCAAATATCGACTAGACTTTCAATAGAGGTTAACTTATTCAGTGTTTGTTTTCTACTATTTGTTCTGCTCTCCTTTGTACAATTTTGATAGGTAAATGTCGTCTCAAATGTAGTAAGTAAAATTTTGTCGGCAAAATGTTAAGCTCTTAGGGCTTTACCACAAAAAAGTTAGACGAGCGTTGAATGCGTGTCTAGCGTTTTTTTTTTGTATGAAGTTTTATTTTAAACACGCGTTCAACACATGTCTATATTTTTGTGGCAAAGCCATTCAAGACTTACTTGCACTTCATACAATTTGGCTGGTAGTTTTAGTTGTTCGAATGTGAAAGTGTGTTCTGGATATGGAGCTCCATAGTTTTTACGACTGATAAAAGCCAAAGCAAACGCTCCGTTCACTAGTTCTCTTTTCCAAATATCCTACAAAATAGACAAGTCAATGTAGTTACATACAAGTTTCTTTAATATCGATTACAGATAATTTAGGCAAGAAACACACGCTACGTCCGTTTGTGCGTCATTCATTCGATTTTTCACCCTGCTTTCATACGAATGCGGTTTATGTCAAACGAAATCTCACAACGCTGTGTCAACGGATACGTCTGTGAGACCGTTTGATTTGACATAAACTGTATTCGTATGAAAATAAGGTGAAAAATCGAACTAACGTCGCACAAACGGACATTATAGTGACTTTCTCTACCTCTAAAACGAGTCAATATACTCGTTCTCAAAGTGATCATAATTAGGAATCTTGACAAATAAATACTTAACAAAAATATTTACAAAGAAAAAACATTGATTGTGCTTTAAAAAAATATTGTAGAATGTACAATAGGTAATCACGAAAGAATTAAATTAAAAATCTTTTAGTAAAATTTATGAAGCTAGCTAGCTAGTACTACAACGCTAGATTTTAATAAAACAAATATTATCAATCGAGCAGATTTCTGAGTACATTTTTATAAATTAAAAGAAAGGCATTTTGATATTTTTTGCTTAGTTTAAATGAAATATGACTATCAAAAATATTTGCCAAGTAGTTTCAAATCAAATAACTTTCAACGAATAATTAATTAGGTAAATGGAATTCTGTCTCGTTCTGTTCACAAGTGGCATTGATGTTATCTAAATATTGGAGTACGTAATCAGCTGTTAATAACATGTAAATGTAGGTAAGTAGGTATAACTTGCGCAAATAAAGAATGGATCCTAAATTGGATAATACTAATGACATTTTGAGCAGGATGTCAAAAATAAAGTTGCCGATTGATTTATACGTACTCAGCGAAAATATCTATACTAACCAATTTTCTGTCCTTATTGCTGTAAACCCTTAGGCCTTGTTTCCCTAAGGGATCTTGATTTACAGCAATCACCTCCTTGTTAAGGAGTATCTCCTTAAATTCTGGTCTTATATCGTCCAGGTCCACACTCATAAACAAGGGGGAGGCCATTATGGCCCACACGGCCATCTGAGTCCGGGCCTGGTCAAGAGATAACCCAAAGTTACCTATTACAAGCTGAAAATGATAAATGTGTTTAGTTAGGTAAGTGCAAATTGGCAATAATTTATTGTACTTTATTTTCTGAAAATATTTAAAAACAGTTGTGCGATAATCAAGAAGACTGTTAAATGTTAGAATTTAAATTTTAAGGCACGGTCTAAATTACCGCGGGCTGGTGAGTGAGCGAATGAGCGTATAGGTAGGACACCCGCCCTAAACACGTCTGACTAAAGTAAGTCCCATGCACGTGATCCCAACCACGTCATTATTGTAATTTTGATAGCTGTACGAGTATTGTGATAGAGGCAATGGCGTTGATGGTTGGACGCGACGCGGCATAAGCGGTTGAAAATTTCTGATTCCAGGTTTCAAAAGCAAGAAAATAGGGTCGTTGGACTCTCTGTCCCACGCGAAAAGAAGAAACAGATTGAAAAATAGGATAGTATTACCATATCCGGATCGTTCCAATGTCCAGGGCCAGCGTTGGGCGCGATCCTGTCTTGGTTGTTGCCGTACCAGTCTATGACGTTTGATAATACATGCCAAGAATCCTCTATGTCACCTAAAACCCTCCACGTGTTACATGTTTGTGATATAGCTGTGTAGTTCGGCTAGAATAAAAAACAAAAAAGTACTTAAAAACTTTAATTAAAAACCCATTATGAAAAGCACGACTAATAAAATGTTAAGCTCCATGTTATAAAGATGAAAACAATTTAAAATTCTAAATAACTAAACTGTATTTTTATAAGACGCGTATAATTCACGCTCTTAAGTTTGAAAGACTGAAAAAATACTTATAAAGTAGACTTAAAATATAAACTTATAAAACTATTTAAAGTCTTTCACGGCTCAACTTTTATCTTGTGCAACGCTATTATAACGAAAATAAAACGTTTTTATTACCATAACTCTACTAGCTAAACAAACCTATCTGAAAATATTTTTAATCGCCGACGAAGCAGCGTTATAAACAATACAAGGTAATTTAAAATTCGTGAGGAATAAATTAAATGCGAGTGACTTGAAACTATACCCATTTATATAAGGGAGCAACCAATGCTGGTTTTTCATACAAATACTAAGAAAAGCAATTATAAATTGGCCTCTTAACTCAGTTGCTGGATTTGCTGGCGAAAGTACAAACTCTAGTACGCGAATAACCCCAAAACAAAGAACAATGGACTCATAAACTTATTTCACATTGGTTATGTGCCAAACTCGGTTGAATTGTGTACAGAAACTCGTTGTAGTACTCACACGCTTTATGTTATAACTTTCTTGGTACGCCGGCCAACTGCACGAGAATACTATCGGTCGTCCGCTCGCGTTCAACTTTTTTCCGAAGTCTGGGTAAGCTGGAAGCATAAAAATATCAGCTGACATGAGTTCATTGTAGTTCTGGTATGCGGAGAAATTATGAATATACGGGAGCTGTTAGTTCTGGTATGCGTAGAAACTTTACCATGAATCTACGGGAGCTACCCAAGAGATTGTATACCATCTTTTTGACATACATGGTTATGTTTTACGTACTTATTTGACACCTTACGAATTTGAGCAAAATATACTCGTACTTGAAATTAAAGGTAATTTTGAAATTGGATTTTTCTTTGTCCTAGGCATATGACATGAAGATTTCAAAATGGCGTCAGTTTTCTGAAGTTAGGTAGGTTTTCTGTCTTCCCGTGTTAGGATTAAAAAAAATTGAAAACTTGCGAAATTTGAAGATCGCATGTTAGAATCCTGTTTGCGATGGAAAATTATATAAGTTTTCCAAAAAATATATATTCAGTTACTTACACAAACCGAATCATATAATTTCAAAAGTAAATAAGCATCTTAACAAATACCTAAATATTCATTTCGCAATACGTTTGAAATAGCAATTTGATTGGTATTCCAATAACTTTGTATCTCCTTCAATCTATTTAGATTTTAGACGAGAGAATTTTCAAACCAAATGACTTGAATTTCACAAAGAGTAATCGTATATTTCTATGCAAATTTTAGGAATACCTATCGTATCATAGGAGCCAATCTCAGTTGATTGCTTATTGCGATATTTCGTTATTTGTTTTCAACTTTTTCAAAGTTTTGCACTGGATCACTGATTGATGTCCTTTTTCATATAATAATATCAAGACCATTTTTTTTTTTTCCTAGATGTTGTTAGGTCTGATTGAACCAAAATAAATCAAACGTACAGTCAATTCTAGAGGTTCTAAATAATGATGTGATCGGGCCTCAAAGCGACGATGAGCTGTTTTCTGTGACTTTTTGAAAGAAAAATTCTATCCATTTAGACAAAATTCCTGGATTACTCGTATCTACATATTTTCGAGGAAACTAAAATGTTTCCCATGTCACTTTTGAATTACATACCTGTATCCAGTTTCAATGGATCTATGTAACACGCGTCCAATTTCAAATAATCAATGTCCCATTCAACAAAGGATTGTATGTCAATCTGCTCAAAGTCCAAAGTTCCAGGGTAGCCAGCACAAGTTAGATTGCTGTAGTTTTGGTACATGCCGAATTTCAGTCCTTTGCTGTGAATCTGGGAACATGATATAAAAATCAATTTGATTTACATCACATTACTATTTTTTTACAAAAAAACAAACGTGTTTAGATATCCATATCTGCCGCAGTGATTTCTCTTTCGTGTTTGTAAAGAGCCATGAAATTAGTACCTACCTACTACTAGAAAAAACCATACACTACTATTTAAAAACCAAATATTTCTAATTTAAAATTATGAATAATGAAATATTTAAGTTTTGATATAAAATGGAATATTTTAGGACATTTGACTTGTAATAGTACATTACGTCACAGGCCGAGTATATAGCAATTTCTGGTCGAGTGGCATTGGAAGGCCGAGACGAAGTCGAGGCCTTCTAAAGTAAACGAGACCAGAAATTGTTATTTCGGCCGAGGTTTGTATAGTGCTTTTCTCCAATTTGCAAGGAAACAAATATTTAAATCGTGATAAAATTGACACTTTGTAACTTTTAAAGTTTGCAAAGCGTTGGCGCTGGTTTTGCTTACGTTCCGTTTCATAAAGAATGCGCGGGAAATTCACATTCAGCCTTCAAACTTCAAACAAATTGTGTTCAATAAAACACCTAATCACGAAAGTGTGAAGTTTAAGAACCCTTTTATTACCGGCCTAGTCCGGCAATTTCTATTACAGTCCTCTGCGTCTTGACAACATAAATGAGCCCATTGACGTATTCTTTTTTTAAAGTAATGAAGCTATTTCCGAGCAAATTGGAGAAAAATTTATTTTTACCAATAAATGCTTGAAACTTGAAACTCCTACTACCACTACAGACAGCCACAACAGTCCATTCCTAGACATCTTCCTCGTCCCTTAGGTTGGTATTGCCATACCTACTCACCATGCCTGGCAGGCGGATGGCGAGCGCAGTGCGAGATATAAATTAATACACAGAGAGCGCTGCGGCCCATTTCATAAAGTTTTTAAAAGTAGTTGTCAGCCTCAGAAAAACTGTTCTTGCTACGCTGTGAGGGTCATTAAATATGAGTCCTTATCATTTGTGTAGTAAATGTTTATTTTTTAAATTAATACTTACGTAATCCGCTAGAGCTTTCATCCCACTCTTGAACCTTCGTCTATCAGGCACCAAGCGCCCGTCATGACTTCTTTTCAGCTCGGACCAGCAGTCATCAATGACTATGTACTCGTAACCGGCGTCCAAGTAACCATCTGCCACCATTTTGTCTGCAGTTCTCTTGATGAGGTCTTCACTGTTATACAAAAGTAATTGATTGTAATTTATTATGTTTTTAAAAGCTCAAATTAAAACTGATTAACGGTGGATGGAGCCCTGCCACGCGTATTAGTGGCCAAAATATAATTGTTTAATTCGCAGGCTAGGATAGGAACGCGATAGCCTAGTTGGTAGTGGCCTTTTAATTTAAAAATTTATATCTAACAAGAGACGATGAGAATTAATTTAAAATTAGATATTTTTAAATTAAAGGTAGCTCCGCTTTTAAATAGAAATCGTAAAAAATATACCTAGGTACTTACAATACTAAACAGTAGTTCCTGTCGTTAAAAAAATCTACAAATTATACTATTAAAGTACCCAACATCTAGTCATAGGTATGAATATGACATCAAAGATTTTCTACACTAGTTGTCATATACCAGACTAGTGTGTTACAGTATTTTACTGTTACTCTTCAGTAAAAAATGCTCATTATTATAACAGTTTGAGTAAATTCCAGTAACATACTGTATAAAAATTCGTAACTGCACTATGCGCAGGTGGTTTTACCGCCCTACCTTTCTTCAAATTTTAGGATTTACGCACTCTGCCAGAGCCATTTCATGTATGTTTACTTTTTATACACCTCGAGGCTTAGGGAATAACGTCACGTACACACAATAGCCATTTGACAAGGCAATAACTTTCACAACGGCTGCACGATGGGAATACACGCACAAAATGCACCCTCACGGCGAAGGTAAACAAAATTATGCACCCCACTTTTCGGCTGCTTTAAAATGAACTTCGAGGAGATAAAAGTCTACTTTATATACTCCAAAAGTCGAGGTCGATATTTGTCACGACACGTGACCAAAATTTCAATAAACGCTTTAAACTTGGAACTGAAATAGACCTAAGACAACGTACTCTGCGTTTATGCAGTTTATCAGGTCGTTACTTAAGCCTAGGCTTAGATTTTCGACTGCAACTCCGTCAAGGACACGCCATAGAAGCCTTAAAACAAACCCCCATACAACCCCGACCACCCCGCGCAATCGACCTTCAGCTTTCCGCGTCAAACTCTGCTGTTCCTGCACAGATTGACAAGCGGTTTTTTATTTTTTGGGTTTGTATACTCGATGCTAGTGATGAGAAACAAAAAATTTGCTCGAAAACCGATAAAACGGCGAAAAGTCGTGCGTAAAATCGTGCGTTTTGAGCGTGCAGTGGGTGTGCAGAGGCCTTACTTTGACGGTTCATTCTAAACCATTCACTCATCCAATCTTTATTGTCTATAGCTCATTTGACAGTTAATATCGTAAGGAATCATCTCTCAAAACATTCCAAAGCAAAATAACCCGTAGTTTTTACGCAATAACGGCCAGAATCGCGGGTGCCGATCGGCACCTACGGTCCTTGACGGAGTGTTGACGCTCGGTGCTGATCGGCACCTAATGGGCCTCGGCGGTTAAGTAGATATTATTATGTAACATGTAGGTATAGTAACGGTAAGTCACGGATATTTGGGTAGTTTGGGATATGACAACTAGTTTAGAAAAACTATGATGTTTACATATAGGTAGAATTGAAAATTTCAAGTCTACGTAAACTCTCAGTTATTTTTGACTTAGAATCGTAATGGTGTGCATTCATTGCTTTAAGAACTTTCTTTACCATTCGCGTTCAGAAGATTTTACACAAGTTATTTTATAATGTCTCTACATTTATGAAGTATCTGGAAGAGTAGAGACAAACTTTTATGCGTATTTTGAGGAGAGAGAAAAGAGGATTGGTTACTTACCTCAAGCAATCTCTCGGATACTTATCACAATCAGTGATGCATCTGAACCGCTGCCACGAGAGCCACCCCATCGGCGGCGTTAACGCTAATCCATTATCCAACGCTAATGTACTTAGACATTTAGATAACAACCATAGCCATAATAACTTTGACGACATTCTAAGTAAGTAATCTTATAAGCTGTACGTGAAAATTTGTTGATTTTTCCGTTAGGTATTTCAAAAATCGTTCAATTTAGTCGCAACAAAAATGTCGATGCAACCGTTTCAACGAAAATTTAGTAACAGAAAAGCACGAGCAATGTTTGACTGTGCATTTCACATAAAATATTTTAATTGGATTTCAATATAACACCCATTACGACTATTATAACACAAAATAGTTAAAACGTGTAAGCCAAATACGTTTTACGATTATATTAACATTTTTCGTAGAAAAACAGGCTTTTAACCTATCGCATTTGTAGTAAAAAACGGTATTTAACTTGTTGTCATCATACCCGCATGTTCTACATCTTGATTGGGAAATTTCGTGTTAGAAATAATTACGTGAAAAACAGTAAAATTTCCTAGCTGTATAATGGTGGTCGTCTAAATTTATGACCCGCTGAGTGTTTTTGTACTAGGGTAGAAAAAACGCATTCATTGGGTGTCGTAAAACGATTAGGTAACTCAGGGGGACGAATCAAAAATTTCTGCAAAAGTCTTTAACATTAACTACTAGAACAAATTCTGAGAAAGACATCTCCTTTGCTAACTTCAATATTTATTTACCAAACTGTGTTGAAGTAAAGTTCTTCTATTGTCAAAAGAAAACTAATTTCCTACACAGCTTCTAATAGCTTAGCGATTGTTCTTTTTGGTCTCTTTTTATAGTGAGTTTGAAATCACACGTAAGGTCTATTGTTGCGTTATTTTAGCACTACGTAACGCAAGCGTTAGGAAAACGCGGATTTCAACCGTATTTTATACAAACACGGTGTTTATACATCCACTAGCGCTGCGTATCGCAGATAAGAACGCTGCCTCAACAGATGCACAAATCACTTAAGGAAACGGAGCACGGAGCGCCTTTACAGATAGCTCACTTAGTGCTAATGATGATTTTGACGCTTACCTACAGGCTTTACCTGGAAATAACTGAAATATCAGGGGAAGTCAAAGTAAATAAGAAGGTGGTTGCCACGAACGTCATATTTCTTGGATTTAAATTGGCTTAGAATCAGATTGTGACGTTCTTGTTTCAGATTTTGCTGTTTTCATATTTATTTATTTATTTATTTATTTATTTATTTAACTTTATGCAAAATTTACATGGGCGGACTTAATGCCAAGGGCATTATCTACCAGTCTACCTTAGGGCATGTGGAAATGGACGAGGCAGGTGTAAAAATAAATACAAGACGGCACTTAGAACAATTATATCAGAAAAAAAAACTGCATAATTCATATATAAATAACTATAAATATGTAATATAATAAATATATTTATATAATATAATACAATAAGTATAAATACAATATATAAATATTAGTTATACCTTAACAAGGAGCATAATGAACGGACAAACTAAGGAGGATAGTAGATCATATTCTTCTACTTTGAAGTTTTTGACAATAACAACCCTTGCTTTAGGTTTTAGAAAGTAGCAACCCTGGGTATGTAACAAATTGACAGTCGCAAAAATCTTAAATAAGGTCGAATGAACCTTCTGTATACTCTCTATTACGATTACGAGACAGAAACATCAGTCAAGCCGTTTGACATAAACCGTTGTTATTTGTATGGAAATAAGTGCTAATTCGTATTGTTCTAACGCATGGATTACGCAGCGCTAAAATAGCGCAGCAACGAACGTAACGTGTGATCCTCGACTAAATCCAATAAAATATAACTTGTCGAATGAGACAGGAACCTTTTAGTAGATTATCTCGCTCGATCACCAAACGACAGTCCAAAGTGATAGATGATTCGTTTCTTGGAACTACTTACTGATATAAAAACTAACCTTTACAAGATATTCTTAGGCCCTACTTTGTCGATTGCTCTTTCATACCACTTTATATGAATTCCATATTTCGTATGTATCTACATACGTATTCCAGTCAATGAATGCTTGAAATATTTTATAGTGAGCGTGTGACGAACCAGGCTTTTCTATTTCAGAAATAGGTTTACAACTCAAAAGCGTTTAAAGATTTTAATTTGCATTAAAAATGTAGCAAATTGTAAAAAATTTAGCATTCAAATTTCCTTAGATATTTTTCTCTGATGTCAATCGTGTTCTAGTTATAATTACAGGCAAATAACTAAAACGGACGGAGATTTCGGCCTTTCAGGAGAAATGACTCCTGAAACAAGAGCCAAAACTCTGGAACTTTAAGGATGATTGTCGTCTCCTAGTGACCCTCAATCTATTTTTGAAATCAAAAATAGTCTAGTTTTTCCCGTCCCATGCTCTTTTTAATTACTTTTTTACTGGAATAACGGCCAAACATATTTTTGTGTGTTCCATTCGCGGTTATTCAGTTTCTTGATTATTAAATTTATTATTTTTTGCTTATTTTTTTTAGATCTAAAACGTAATCACATGTCTTTCCATTCAAGGTGACATCAACATATAGTGTAACTATTCACTAATCTGTGATAACGTTGTCTTTGAGTACTAATTAGGATAAGCTTCACGTAAGTAGCTTCATCTAAGCCTATTTATTGGGCCGACAGGTTACTAAATTAGTAAACTACTCGTAATCTATACTAAATGCATATACGTGTCATAATCGTATTCTATCGAATTGTCTAAATTAGTCTTCGACCTTGTGGTTGAGATAACGTATTTGTAGTAAAAGAGTTGTACTACCTAAATCTTTAATTAGAATAAGATTAAAAAAATATGTAAATCAACATAAGTTGCAATAACCTAGGTAACTTTAAAAGTTTTGTTGTAAAATTTGAAATTATCCATCAAGAGTGTTTTTAAAGTTGTCATCAGGGTTGTCATATTTCATATTCCAATAACGTTTTGGCAAGACATGACAAAGTTCTTTTTTATAGGTTGCATGGTATATTTATATTCGAAAATTGGTTACATTAAAACCTTTCATACAAAATCTCATTTTCGTATTCAGCCACCAAAACGCCTGCCAATTAATTTACAGGTTACGCTGTAAATTGAGCGGCCAAATATTTTGCTGTTATTATGATTAAAATTAATATGCACTCAGATTATAAAATAAGGTATGAGGGGTTGCCGCACTACCAAGGTGAAGCCAGAATTAAAAAATAAATTTATGTGAAACAGTGAAGCTATGATGCTTGCAGTGGAAGAGGGAATTGAAAGGGAAAATGATTTGTTATAGCTAGATCCCATTTATGTTGATTCGCTGAAGAACGACACAAAGCTGTCACAGTCACTTTGACAATCACAGTCAGTAGCTCGTAGTTAGGTACAACTTTCTACTTGCGTACCGTTTATACCCGAGCCGAGTTGTGCTAAAGGGTGCTATACACTGGGCCCGTATGCGTGACATGCACGTAGTCACGACGTCATTACGCGCGTAGTGATGACGTTGTATCGTATGTGATTATATGAAACACCATTCGCTACAATGCGTGCGCGTAATCACGCTCGTAGCGCGGTGTGCGGCCTCTCATACTATCCCATGCGATACACCGTCATCTCTACGCGCGTGATCACGTCGTCACTACGCCGTGTGGCTCGGTGTGTAGTGCCTTTGAGCCTATGCTAACGGATTCAAGCTTTTTTTCGTGTTATGTAATTTGCTATGCTGTTTCTAAAGTTTTCTTTGCTCTAATTACATCCTCGCCGCAATTTTCGTTTTAGTCCGGTATCGTTACGTGATAAAACTCTATAATGTGGAGCACCATATTAATAATTTGAAATGTTCGAATAATAACCAACCAATAATAATTTTGTTAGCAGGAAATCATTTTTAAATTATTAAACATTGTACATGAGTTTAAATACGAAAAATGGCGTATCATATCGGGTGAAATTTTACTAGTGACCGATAGCGAAACCTCAGAACCAGCTGGTGATAAGGAACAACTTTCCCCAAGGAACATAGGTCGAAATATGTAAAAAAAAAATTGGACCTCCCATACAAAATTGCCGATCAGCTTATTTGAGTTACTATGGAAGGTCCAAATTTTTTTTTCTTATTTTACTAGTGACCGATAGCGAAAACACAGAACCGGCTGGTGATAAGGAACAACTTTCCCCAAGGAACTTCCTTCCTTCCTTCCTTCCTTCCTTCCTTGGGGAAAGTTGTTCCTTATCACCAGCCGGTTCTGTGTTTTCGCTATCGGTCACTAGTAAAATTTCACCCTACAAAGACATGAGCTCATCAAGTACTACCTACCCTCAATTTAAACTAGATACCCATATAAACTAAAATGTGACCATGTTAACGAAAACAGATAGGTAATTCTCACCCTGTTCTCCAAATGAAACGTCTTTGCAGCAGCTAAGCAGCTGTTGGCTACTAACGAATAGCTCTACCCGCTTTCATATTCTCGTACGTATTCAGCATAGAGTACACAAGCAAGCTATAGAGTGCGCTTAACCAGGTATGAACGGTTTGCATGAGTTTGAACGCAACCTCTCTGTCCCTCAGTGCGAAACGACAGTGACAACACTATTTGTAGTTCTATTTATGTCTCTTCGTCATTTGACGTAATTAACTAAAAAATTTGCTTACGCTGGAAACAATGGTCTGGAGTCTACTACTTCAGCCACAACAGTCCACTGCTGGACATGTACCTACTCTTTTTGAGGAGATTTTCGTATTCACCATGCTTGGCAGGCGGATTAGCGAGGGCAGTGCAAGATGTTTCATTCACAGTACTTAGTCGTTTTTTACGACACCAATAACGGGTAGAATTGGGGTGATGCTGTTTTAGCCGGCGTACGGCACTCTACAACTTGCTTATTTATACTCTAACGTATGCAGGAATTCCCCCAACTAGTATGAAGCTAGTGCCCAAGCGGGGAACTTGCTGGCTTGCATTATATAAAATTTATCATTCTGCAGGCAAAGGAAATGTAGGTTAGGAGAATACTGTTGTATTCTAAAGGATATCCTCTTATGTGCTCAATGAAACGTTTTGAAATACGAACGTCCGATATTCAAAAGTGCCTTACATCCTTTTATTCTGTAATGATATTGGCATTAATGACCCTCAAAGATTTTTCATACGTGGTGTGAATATATTCTGAATGGGCTTTTGATTGGTTTAAAAGGCTGTTCGAAGCTGTGTTTTTTTTCTGTTTGTATCGGCCTACTTGCAGTAGGTGGTTGAAAGACCCTGTCATCAGGGTTAATCGGGTTTTTGAACGTCTTGGTGTCTCACTCGAAGAATAAGAAGTTTGTATTTTTTTCGTATTAGGTATCTGGTATGTTATTGTGATATTTATGTATGCAGCTGTAAAATTAAAACTGAATCCTTTTTCTGCGTTTGTACCGTTCTTTTCGAAACCGCAACCGGCCTGCCCATTTAAAAAAATCAGTCGGTCGTTACTTTATCTGTATGAATCCATCACTCACGAACGTCAGAGAGTGGGCAATCATTCAACTGCGTTTGATAGTGGAATGAACGAAGAGAGCGCAAAAAAATCCCAATAAATTCACAGCGAGCACCTGTGATCGATCTGTGGTGGATGAGAAAACCCGCGAAATGCATGTGAATCCGGAAATATTTGCAATAGGAAAATAAATTGTTTTCTCTAAGATAGTTTATGTATTTGAACAGCATTTTGGCCAATCGAAGCATCTAGGTACTTTTTGCTAAGTCTAGGTAGACATTCTAAGGAACTTTCAAAAAGTAAGAATCTACCACTATAGAGCGTTTCATTTTATAGTTCCTCTGGCGTCATGTTGGCAGCATTGGAAATTTGTATGTACCTAATACAACGAATTATAGATGTTCAGGAAGAGTAACTCCCTTACAAAGCTCGCTAAAATATGGCACCAGCACTCACACATAACAACGCAAATGACAACGTAGCGCAATACACACACCGATACAAATATTCAGCAAAAATAAATATTTCTCAACTCATTTTCATATGTTTGCAGTTAGCCTACTCTAAAACTTGGTAGTATAATAAAGTATTAAAGAACCAACGAGAGTGAACGAAAGAGGTGACCTGGTGAGCACGCGTATCTCTAACACGAGGACGGTGTTATGCGGAAGGTAGACATGAATTCAAAAACACGTCTCTATAAAGATTTTCAAGAAATGTTTTTCAAAAATTTTGAGGATTTTTTTTAGCCTTACTTAAACTGTGTAAAATTCTAAAAAACGAAGTAAGTACTTTGTACGTTTCCTAGTGGGTACATTTTAGTTATTTCAAAACTAAGTAATAAATCATAGATAGCAACCGGGACCTAAGGATTCACGTGCCCTCCGAAGCACGGAGCCATCTTCCTTTTCGCACAATTAGATCGTTCAGCCTGCAATTTTCTCAACAGAGTGCGAATAAATTCACGAAGAAATAAATGTCAATTCATAATATGATATTAGCCTACCTATATTCCATGTAAATGACATAAAACATGATAGGAGATGATATCAACTAAATTGTCTACAAAATTAAAAGATGACAGCTAAGCATAGAAGAAATTTCGACATATTTGTAGATATTTTAAACGAGACTTAACTAAAGATGCTCTTTGATGTCCAATACCCTTTTCTAAACCTATCTTACAAAAAGTGACAGCCCTATTCTAAAATTGCTATTTTTGTCAGCCACATGGAATTGAGGTCATTATCATGTATCTACTCATACAGTCGCAGTTGCAGGTAGTCGCACTGCCACTGCACCACATCATAATACTATTACATGCCAAATTTTAAAAGGTGAAGATGAATAAAACTACTTTTTATGTTCCCTTAAAAATCACCAATTTATTCAGTTTTTGGCGACTTGAATTTAAAAGTGATTCTGTTTTGCCATGTAGTGCAAGCGAATTTTCAAGTTCTCTTCAATTACTGCTTTGATGATTAGAAAATCATGAGAGTTTTCAGGGCCGTGATTTTGTGACAAAAAGTTTTAAATATCCCGTTTTTCAAACAGGAACTGCATGTTTATTCAACCGATGTCTCCTTTTGTCAGTGGGCACGTACATGTCTTAAATTATGAACAAATTTTACTGTATTTGCTCAGTATCCAATCATTTTCTTGTCTTTCTAGACGAACTGCTGCTATCCATTTGCTTTTAACGAGTTCGTTTACAGGGAGGCTAATAATGAATCCTACCGTAAAATTAATTCCGTGTGATGCCGGCTAAGAATAGCCGAGTGATGCCGGCTAGGAATAGCACTACCCCAATTCTACCCGTGGGAGCCGTAAAAAGCGACTAAGGGATACTCATCGAGGAAATGGGCAGCAGTGTTCCCTGTCAATGCAACATCGTGCACTGCGCTCGCCAATCCGCCTGCCAAGCGTTGGAGAGGGGAGAAAAGGGGAGGCCCATGTCCAGCAGTGTACTGTAGTGATGTTATGGTTATGGTAAAATTATTTAAATGGTCTTGATACAGTTTTTGAGGTTCTGGAATTGGTTCTTAATGTAAGTACACCTTTATTTCCGCACTGGCATCGCAAGAGTGGTTTGTCGAATAAAAACAAACATAGCACCTAATTTTCGTGAGTACTTAACATACTTTTTCTAAGAAGGTAGCTGTTATTATATTTTACCATAACTTTTTCGTTAAAAATGTAAATTGTTATTCATTGTGACGAAAGTGTAGCATAACACCGTCCCTGGGTCGCGAAAACGCAAGACGACAGTTGCTATTGCTATACATAGAAGTTTACATTCGATGTTCTTATCAGTCAAGAGATTAAAAGCATCAATGTACCGCGCATGTCAATTTCGCCGTGCGAAGCTTTATTTACTACAAAATAATATTGAAATAAATTGTTTTACCTACACATGAAATGTAAAGCCAAGATTTTTGAAAGTCGTGTGGCTTCTACACCATTTTACTTCACATTTAGGCATATTTGTGCATTTTATTAATAAGGAAAATTAATTTGTAGAAATTTCTTTCATAAATTTTATGACTTGACAAATGTCATACCAAGCGTCTCGCCGAGTGACCAGTCAAGGAGGTACTAACTTTGCGCGATTGGCCCTCTTTTTTTCCCCGCCCACTTTGGCTCTCATTCCGTGGGGCCAGTTTTGGAGCATAGTTACACTTCCTGAACATCTATAATTCGTTGACCTAATATTATTGCCGCCTTAATATTTACATACAAATTTCCAATGCTGCCAACATGACGCCAGAGGAACTAAAAGATGAAACGCACTTTACATTGTCGCCTGCGGGAAACCAAAGAGACATTAGGAATAAAAGGAAGTTGGCTGTCTATGCCTGCCGCAGAACCATCTAACAATTGAGCAGGGAGGATTTTGAATGATAGCTACTTCTCTGCAAACGCATTGTAGGACTTCACCCAGCTGAATTGACCAGGAACTTAAAGAAGATGGTGGGCAGTAGATAGGTGGCAAAGGTGTGAGATCGTATTAAATGCACCCTAGAGATGGTCTATGTTCCAAAAGGGCTGGAAAATAAAAACTGGCTGATATGATAAGGATCTCTTACTATGAGTGTTGCTCTATGGAACGTAATATACCCGATTGAAAAGGGATTATTTTAATTTCCTCCCCATAATATTGCTTATCTAATTGAAAAATATCGTGTTGTTCGACCGATATGACACTTTATTAAAATTTTCTCCATTTCTACAAAGCACTCTAAAACAAGCAGGCGTGTACAAGAAACAAGGTAAATATTATTTTCTAGTCCGTTCAGGGTTTCGTAGTCAACTAGAAACCCAGACTTTGTTTTTGAGTAGGTAGTAGTAAAGTAAGTATTAATACAACAATGTACTTAAAAATAAGAAATTGTGAACATAGAAAACTTTAAACAGAAATTGTTTCTTTAGAAATGTTAGGAAAAATTGATTTTTATTCCATAAATACTTTTTATTCTATAAATACCCTACTTTAGAGTACGTTTTTTACTTATACTGTCCAGTTAAAATATTTTTTATAATACCAGTAATTTAGCATTCACAGGTTTCACTCAATATTTAACGATTCAACTGAACCATAGAGCTGAGCGTGTCCAACCCGCTCTTAACCGTTTTTTTCTTGAAAACTTCTTTCAAGTTAGAAAGTATTTAACTTTGATTGTCTATTAAATTGGATGCGGGCGGAAAGGAACGAAAACAATCGAGAGAACCGAACGAGACACGGTTAACTAAAGTACCTACTTACTTGCAATGGTAAAAATACCTGGCCAAGAGGTCAATTTATAAAAGGGTGGTTTCTGTTGTCGTGTGGTACGGGTTAGAACAGCATCACCTCATATCTTTCCCGTGGTTGTCGTAAGAAGCAACGAATGATACCGAAAGTTGATGTGTTGTTTTCCAATTTTATGCGACAGGCAGTCAACCTGTCACTACGGTGATACAGTCTTCTTAATGACTCTCAAACTTTTGTCAAACGTCGTGTACATGACCGTTTTACAGCAGTTTACGCTCTGCTTACCCCGCTAAGAATAGGCGTGTATGTATGACTTCTGAAATATAGTATGAAAGTCTGCAACATTGGTCTAATCACTCGTATCCTATTTCATTTTCTACTACACTTCTCGACTTTGTTAATATCAAGGGTATGGGTAAAATTATTAGGGTAGGTAAGTTTGAATAGATTTGCATAGGAACGCGTGACTAAATCACCAGTCGTAGCAGAATTTCGCATGCAATAATTCAAAAATAGATCACTTGTTATTTTCCATAAATCCTGGGTTTGCTCAAAAAAGGCTGTTGAAGTCTACGATTTTGCCATGTGTCGGCTTTTGGCCAAAATCCCAGGATATTGGCCGAAATCCTGAACCTGCTTAGGATGATGGTCGAATAACGGTTTGATTTTGCCATAACTATACGTATCCCTAAATAAAATCACACGCTCTACTCTTGGAACTGTTTTTGTAACTACCTACCATCGATTTTTTTGTAGATTTTATTTTGTGGTTAGTTTTCAATAGATGCTGCCTTTGTTTGATTTAGGTAGGTACCAAATAAACTAAATTACACTATTGACGAAGACTAACATTGTGTTAATGCTTGTACCAGCTTCATTTAAACTAGCAACACTGTAACTCAATGTTACTCACCAAATTGTGGCTGACGCAGCGAAACGTTCCGCCCCAAAGTAAGGTTGCCAACTCTTCGGATTTAGCCCATTATTCAGTCATATATAGAACACTGTTCTAAGAAAAGTATTGCTCAGCAAAAATTTAACTCTTCAGCTTTTTATCGGGACGCAACATGTGTTTTGCGAACTGGAAATTCTACGCAGAAACATCTACCGTGTGATTACAAAAAAAATATATGCGCACGTTTAGACAGTGTTTTTCCAGGTGTTTCCGTACGAATTTACGTTGTCAAGCGACTTAAACCATGTCTAACTTTTTTGTGCTTTTAGTCGCAATTTGCGATTCTGCAATGATAAAACCTGACAAATAATGTATAAGTATCTTAATTTTTGGTAAAAACCGTTTTTTGTCCATCTTTTCTGTATCAGGAAAGGAACTGGTAACCCTAGTCCTGAACGAGCGTCCGTTGCCACAGTGAAATACTCGTGTGGTCGACAAAATTTAGAGAAAATGCTCTAATGTGTAATGGGATTTGTAGAGCTTATGAAATAAATTGGTAGAGAGTGGTTGTCGAGTGTGTTTGGAATTCAAAAATAACACCAATAAAATAAACACTGCAAAAAAGCTTCGGGTTGCAAAAATAATGAGGGGACACCCGGATTTGAACCGGGGACCTATCGATCTGCAGTCGATTGCTCTGCCACTGAGCTATATCCCCATATGTGCAACGCGTTGAAATTCAGCATATCATTGCCAATGAATATGACAAACGCATGCGATCAATTTTTATTGCATTGCAGGCATTGCATGTATTGCTGAGATTGCTGATAAAGCAAGCAATGTAATTACTACCTACTTCATGTTAGAACGAATTACCTACCGTATTGCCTACGTAGTGCACGGTGACGGTGTTATTTTGTACTGTAAAATTAAAATCTATTTGCTTCATCATGCCTGCATGAGTGCGCTGCAAATATAACTTATAAAAGATTCACATAAAGTTAACAAATTAGTGTAGTGGAGTTTATAATATAAAATAAAAGTTTTTCCACATTGACGCCAATCCCACCGGGTGCGATAAATAACAATATAAACTGAATTTCAACCTTCGCACATCATCAGAAGAACGTCACCATAAGTTCTGAACAATTTTCGTTTGCACCGACCGTATTTTTCAGAAAAACAAAGACTTTCCATTGTCTGCTTGAAGCTCGTCAGGCTCAGGAATTAAACTGCGTGTTAGCATAGAAATGGGAGAACACAGACGCGGCTCTCACACGTAACGTAAGATTTTCTAGTGTTTTATGAATTTGTAATCTAACCAACTGATAAGTTAAAAAAATATCTTCTGCTTGATGTCGCTGAAAACATCGCTTTGAAGCGAGCATCAAGACATTGAAATTTGGCAAGGATCGGTTTCTCGCCGGTAGCTCACTGACGCAGCAATGGCACGGCACGTCTTGTGTCCCGGGTGCAAGTCCAGCCAGGCCATTTAAAAAAGTTTACGAAATCTTAGACCCTGTCCGCACAACGAATTTTATACGTGATTTTCGTTTTATTTTATTTCATTTCGTATGAAAAAGGAAACGATATTTCTTCCGTCAGTGCGGAAACTTGCATAAGGTTCAGTGTGTTACAAAAAAGCGAGAAAAAATTGGCGTGAAATAAAATCCTTAGAAACCGGATTCCTTGACACGCGTCGCCGCATTGCAGCTTCCACGTAGGTTGTCATTTGTGTATTATGTATGTATGTATGTATAGTCACCCCAAGTTTACCTGCGGGTGTCATAAAAAGCGACTAAGGGATAAACATCCAAGGAATGGGCAGCAGCGTTCCCTGTATGCAACATCTTACACTGCGCTCGCCAATCCGCCTGCCAAGTGTGCTGTGTAAGGCAATACACCCAGATAAGTAGAGGCCTATGTCCAGCTAGTGGACTGTTATGGCTGTTAAAACCGCAACATCGTCCAGTACGTGTGCTTTTCACCATAGAAATGGGAGAAACAAAGCGGGTGCCGATCCGGAATTGTCTGAGGAGTTTTCAACAAAGTTTTATGAAAATCGGCGAAGTTGGGTTTTGAGTGTTTGAAGTGATTTGGAGTCTGTCACGTTCATTATTTTGCCCAAATACTGGAAATATCTCGAGCTTAGGTACCTACTTACTTCATTTTGTTTTGGAGAAATCAGACGTTTTAATTAGATCATGTGTTCGAAAGAACATCGTTGTCCAAAAATTAAAGACATTTTTATCTGGTTGGTTAGCAAATAACCTGCTTATTATTTCATTTGATTGCCTAAGTTATTTTTGTTAATGTAGTATTTTTCGGTGAGGTAGGTAATACAATTTTAGAGGCAAGTACTTTTCCGTTTATGTAGCTACCAAGTTTAAACGCAGTTAAAGCACCCAATTTCAAAATTCCCGCATCCCAAATGTAGCAAAGGCGAGCTCTGTTATGGGCAAGTATTTCGTTTACAAGAGCAAAGTTTGAGGAACAGAAGGTTTAGGCATTAGAAATAAAAAATAAAATAAGCAATTCTTACTGCAAACAGAATAAATCCTTTAGATGCCTAAAGTGATCAGGTTTTTACGGATTCTTTTGCAGCAAACATAACTTGCGTTTGAAAATAAGTACTTTCGAAATTAAAATAATGTCCTCGATGTATTTTTATTCCAGCTAGGTTGTATTCGGTGAAAACAAGCAACAAAAATTAGAAATTTCACAAAGTTTGACCTCGGGCCACGACCGCCAGTGGTTTAAATTTTGTCAGCAACGAACCGTTTGATGATACGAGGTCGGAATATTTTAGGGGAGAGCTTCGAGACAATATTTATCCTCACTTATATTTCTCGTTAAGCCCAGTTTTCTCAGACTTTGCGGCTTGAATCCAATAGTTTGATTTCATACAATAGACAGGTAATCAATACGAGCCAAATAGAAAACCGTCTATCGTGGTAAGAATATCCAATCAAAATTGGAACTATGCAGTTGTTGCTTTAGTCCTTATATTGTTCTGGATCCAGTCGATCAAAAATGGGCGAAAAATATTGGTAAAGCCGCAGGAGAGGTTTTCCTGGAACTTGGATGACGTTGGTCGCTATATGCGGTACTACGTTATAGATAGATATAGAGGTCTCCATTAATTCCACGGAACCCTATTACTGAGACTTTGCTGTCTGTCCGTTTGTCACCAGGCTTTATGTAACTCATTAACCGTAATAGCTAAAGAGTTGATCACAGTTGCCGCATTTCTGTTGCCGCTATAACATAGAATACAAAAAAACATTATGTGGGCTCCCACTCCCATACAAAAAACCGTGATGTTTTGCCCGATGTTCGTAATGATGGTTCGACAGCTGTATCTGATAGACAGCAATAGTTAGACAGTTAAAATTTTCACATAACATGTATAACTATTGCCAGTATAATAACAAACTAAAATGTAGATCAACATAAAAATTAAGGGGTATACAGAAAACGTGATTTTTATGCGATTTTCATACAAAATGGTACGGCATCCTTCGTGCGCGAGTCTGACTCGCAGTTGGCCGATTTTCCAACTGATAGCGGTGGTCGCTATATGCGGTACTACGTTATAGAGGTCCCCGTTGGGTCCAGGCGTCACGTTTTTTAAATCATCGCGGTACGGTATCTGCATACATAACTTTGTAAAATATTCTGATCCACCGACAAAATCAACTTTCCCTCAGCAACGTTCGAAATTATCTTTGTCAAGTTAAATTTTCCGGTATTGTGATTTTGTACCGTATAATTTTTTCTAATCAAAATACTAACTAGGAATTTTTTATCATATACCTAATTGAAAAATTGTATGTAGTTGAAATAGTCAGGTAAATTTTTTGTAGGTACTTATGTAAACCAAACACAATTGCCTGCTATACAGGTAGGTATGGAAACCAAAGATTTCACATGAACGGGATTTGAATCCTCGACTTTTATCGTGTACATCCCGATGCCAGCTACACTCTACCCAATGAGCTTTCATCATATCAATGAAACCAACTGCTTCTAATATTCCGACAGACACCGAGTTTTGCGATAAAGAAAGTTTTGAATCTTGAATACCGCTCGTACCTATATATTTTTTGTTTCTATTTTACATTTTATAAGTGACTGTAATGTTAGCAAACCGTAATAAATACTTTACGTGCGAAGTGCTCGGTTTTAATAAACTCGGAAAATGTAGTAAAATATAGTGCCGCGACATTTTAACGGCTTCATTTTATGTATTTTTATGCAAAATGCGTCGCGTTGAAGAAAAATGTGGTGGCTTTCAACGTGACAACCCCATTTCTGCTCATATTTAGTTCGTATATATGGCCATTTATATCAGCAACATATTATATTGCAATTTTAGGCGACATGCTGACAACCTGTCGCTATGGTGATACACAGTTTTCTGAATGACTCTTAAAGTTTTGTCAGACTTGGTATAAATGGACGTTTTTTACTGCCATTTGCAGTAAAAAACTAGCTCTGCCCAACCCGCGACAGATATAGGTATGTACCTATGGATGTAACAATTACTAAGTATTTCGTATACACTAATATGAGACACCAACTTAATATTTGATCCCTGAGGGAGGAGGAAGAGGTAGAGACAATTTTCGCGAAAACTCTTTGATGTCATAATATAGGTATTACCTATGGTCATATTTATGTGATCTGAACTTGCTAATACACAAATTCAACTTGATAATTAGATGCAGGTGTCCTTAAAATATTATGTATGTAGCATAAAAACCATATTGGTAGCTAAAACTCAACAGAAATGGAGATTTTTTTAGCAGCTTCGAGTTCTTTAATGTACTTTCTAAAGTCAAACAGTCCCACAATCTAAGTGTATCGTTCGTTGCATGGTGTAAGGATCAACTGCACAGCTCTCTAAATATTAGTAAGTACATTTTAGTCTATGAAACTGAACAACTTCCAATAAGAAAATACTTCAGGAGCCGTAAAGTTCTTTGTTCACTTTCCACAGTAGATAAATGCAGTCAGCTGACCTTTTTTATGAGAGGTTATTTTGTACGTTTCCTTAAATTATTTCTTATGGAAAGTTGTTCAGTTTCATAATGCCGAACGCACCCTGTCTGTATTTGGGATGCTGTCCCTTACACCATGTATAGGTCAGATAGTATCAGTCGATTTTATTCGTCCAACCAATCTGACTAGCCTACTACTTACTATACCTACATCAGAATTACATATTTTTCTCACGTTTCGTAGATCAACATTTATTATCTAAATAACACTGATTAGGAATGCGTCTTGATAATATTACTGAAATATAGTGTCAGCAGAGTCAAAGGTTCATGCCCTCACATGTAAAATGAAATAACATTTTAGCGTGACTTGAATGAATGTGTTCTGAACAGAAATTCAGAACTTAGACATGGTTTCTACATCTAAAGTTTTCAACATTATAATTGGCTTTCCAAAGAAAATTATTTGCTAACAAAGCAGTTTTGAATATTTCAATAATAATAACATTATTTTGTGCGGGAGACTTCAAAATTCTCATAATGATCACGTTCTGCCTAAAGTTGCTCTAGGACTATGTATAGGAGAGCCGACACGTGTCATAATAATAGTGTCGTACAATGTTTTACCACAACTTATGGAAATGGCGCGCATGGCGCCTAGTTATACAGTATTTGACAGTTTATATACTTAGCAATTTTTATATAGCATATTTGGCAAGTGACAGCCGAACGGCGCTGTGGCGAGGGACTGCGATTCTATAAAAATTAACACATTTCGTCAATAAAACTGAACCGGTAAAACACCTGCAGCCACATTTTGTACGTAACATCGAAAGTTTTTTTTTTCAAGACAAAAGGTTTTTTCTAAACAGTCTAGTAAAAAGCTGGAGCTAAAAATATGTAACCACACAGCGTTTCCTAATACGAAATTGTGTTTGGTCTCTGCACGCGCAAGATAGCACCGTTGTACACAAACACCAACATTTTTTGCCCCTTGTTTGGTTACGTTAAACGATGAGCGTTGCCGGCACGAATATTTTTAACCGACTTTGGTTTGAAAATGGAACAGGGTTTTTAATTAGACACGCGTGGTTTATTTCTGTGTGTGTTACACACTGCCAATTTTTTCACAAACAAAAAAATTAATAAGCGGGATTTTAAAACAGTTCCAACCATTGATAAGAATTTCCATTTTTAATTTCTAACGTGTGATGATAGCAGCCCAACTAGGTGCTAAAACTGTTTTGTTTTGGACCTCACATAAAAAGACTCTCGATCTGTCATAATTTGAGGAAGAAACGGTTACCTACCCTTTTGCATTTCATCTTTTGACCGTTGTTCCATCGGAAAAGATGGTCAAATTTCATGGGATCAAATAAGTTTTTTTTTATAACCTACTAAACCAACTACTTGATTAAGTCAATGTAGACCGATGTGCAACTAGCTGACAAATTAATCACCCTGCTCTTATTCAGACAGAGTATTGCTTGTGTATTTGAGACCCGACACCCTGGAAGGCACAACGCTAGGATGGTAATTGAAAACTGTATCGGAGAGTCAAATTGACTGCTAGCTATCTTTGTTTAACAAGACAGGGTGACAGGGTGAAAAGTTAGTCTATTAAAGTATCTAGTCGGTATTTGGCGATCGGTTTCCGAATAACCAAGGATTTTGTGCAGCGCGAAAATGCAGTTGACATGTTTATTGACGAAGTAAATACTGTAGTTGTGTAAAATATTTATAACTCTTTAAATATGTTACAAATTAAATAGTAGGTAGGTACGTAGGTATATGTGTTTCCCTAAGTATTCAACTATCGGACGTAGAAAGAAGATGGCTTTTCATAAATTAATTAGCCCTAGATAGATTGTATTCGAAGTCATATGTATACTGTACAAATTCGTGTATTTTAAAATTATATTATAGATAATCTCACCAGCTGACTCCAATATCTTAATGTTTGCCCCTTCCCCCTTTTAGCCACAAAAGACAACAATCAGAAGCAGGCGGAAGCCACAATCTAGACATATTCAGTAGGAAATAGCGCAATTTAACATTAAGAGACAATTCGCTTTGTCTGAAGCTGTCTTAAGTCTGTACTACTTAATTTAAGCTGCTGTTATTGTATCTTTTTTGTATCGCTGTGTTTTGATTCTATTTTGACTCACTTTTCTACGCTGATGCGCTATCACGTCTCATGTGTGGAGATATTGTTAGGTATTGTTATCAGACTGTAGCAGAGTGCAAACTATGGTGTCCCACTGCTGGGCAAAGGGCTTCCCTTCCTCTTTTCACCCATCTCTGTCCTTGCTTAGCTCCCCCCACCAGTATTTACTATTCCATCTAAGATCGTCATTCCATCTTTTCCGGGGTCTACCCCTTCGACGATTTTCATCATAAGGAATGTGGAGATAGAGCATTAATAATGTAGGTAGGTATTAAACTGTTGTACAAGCATTTTGCTTTGAGTATTGTGTCTATTTACACCTTGGTGTCTTATGACTAGTATTAGATACCAAACGTTTAGCGACGGAATTTCGGTAAGAACAAGAGAATAGATTACCTAACTGCAAGACAAGTTAGTTCGTGCTTCATAGTAAGTAAACCTCTAGTCGTTATGAATTTGTATCAGTATTCTGGATGCATCAAACAACGAACTCTCCAACAATTGAGTTTTTCCTTAGGGAATCTAGTCTGGACTAGTTGACTGAATTTGATATAGGACGTGCTACGTTGGTCAGGGCTTCAAAGTTTGAGTTATTCTAGAGTTATTACATGACTTTGACAGCATGATGACATTGTTAATTTTGTATGAAATGGAACTATGACCGACCACTGACTGCAAGGTGTTCAGTCTTTGACATGTTCAGTCAAAATTGGTCAAATCTAAGGCTCGGATTATAATCTGCGCGCGGCGCGGCCAGAATAATTCGTTGCATATATTTCCTTGTAAACTTGCAAAAAGCGACCCGGTCGCGGCGGCCGCGCCGCGGGACTATAATCCGAGCCTTAAGTTATAAAATATATCTGTACTTAAGCGTATTTTTGTGCTACCTTTGCTTGATTTATTTTTACTTGAAAGAACTTACGTGTCAATTGGGTTACAAACATTCTTCGTTTCAGTCCTATCAACCCACTAACCCACTATTAATTCCAATCAATAAATCCTTTTCAGCTAACCGTCGAGGCGACGACGCTTGGCTTACTAAAGATTAGCTGCAAGTTAATAACAGCTGATTGGAAAGACCGGCAAGGACGACGTGGTACAAAACGATCGCCTTTGTAGCGGTCTCTCCGATCGAGACACGATTGCGCTCACCTAGAAACGAGGGATTCTCTAGAATGTTTGTTATACTGTTAGGAATAGACGTACCTAAATATAGTTACATTTAAAATAGGTTACTATAAAACAAAAATAAAGTCAAGATAGGATAAAATTACAGTGTAAAAACACTTAACTTTGTTGGTTTCCATTATTAAATCGATCACATCCTGTCTAGCCATCTAATCAGAAACAAGTAATGGTATTTTATACGTTTCATTTTCCAGACGACAATATTGGCCAATGAAACTACGAAGAGATTTCAACATTGTTTTATTGCAAAACACTCGGTAGATAAATTTAAAAAATACAGATGTAATTGTTACCAAATTAGACGCTAAGTAATATTATGAATTTTAGGCTTATTTCATTATTTACAATTGTTATACTATTCGCTAGTTTAGCTACATACAAATATTGCTTCAATTCCTATAAAATAACATTTCTTTTTCTCTAGCTACAGCAAATCGTTTTCACGATCTCACCCGCCTGCCGGTGTGCAGGAAATACCGTGTTACAAACAGGAAAAATAACTTTTCAGCGGAACTTTACTAAATACCAAAGGAAATTCTGGGGAACTGGTTCACAGGTCGGGTTTTGCTATCTTTGTATTACACTACCACGTAGTCCGGTAAGACCTAACTTGTCCTGATAAGTATTCTGTGGAATTCCTTGCGTACCTACTGTTGCGAATAGTTTGCCGGGCACCAATAGTGTTAGGCGGTCAACGTATGTATCGCAGTCAGTTTTTGACAAAATTATTGTTGGAAATCACACAAAATAAACGGATGCGATGGCTTGCTGCGCGCATCGAATTTATACCGTATAAAAGACAAACTGACACAGGTTGTCTTTTATATGGTATCTAACACGAAAAGCACAATTTGCAGTTGCAATTCATACATGTGAATGTGCAGGCTACTTTATCCATCATCATCATCATCCTGCCCTTATCCCAAATCAGTTGGGGTCGGCGCAATATGTTTATTTAATATCCTGAAGGAATTTCATTATATATTAAAACTACTACACTAAAACGTGGAAAAATACAACTATTCTGACGCAATCTTTAACAGCTCCTCTTTATGATGCTATTTTCATCCTCGTTCATAGTTTACCGGATATTAAATCGATCATGTTTAAGATAGGTATTAGGTATAACACGGGCGAACCGCTGTGCACACTAAGGTAAAGCACCTTGCTCCTTGCATAGATAAACTTGGCTGTTTACACTCCATTTTAAACATCCCTGGGCCAGCTGGGTTGTGATATTAGGTATAGAGTATCTGTTACTTTAAAAAAGGATAAACATTGTTTACTCTGGTTTCCGCCACGTCTTAACGTCGTTGGTGAAAAAAACATGCTTGTAATTTTTTTGTACTGATTACCTGGGTAGTAATTTAATATTGGTCTGCTATGTTATGTTACATTTTTTTATACTTGTTTAATATTAATACCTAAATTATGTCATATTTATATTAAGTCCCTTCCCTTCCTTCTTTCCTACATTTATCACCTTCTTGAATATGACAAAAGGTCGTTTTGTGAAACAATAAATATCTTATTTTAGTCTTTTATACTTTTTGAGATAGACCTTATTTTCAAATCTTTAGCTAAGAACGAAAACATAAATAAAACAAAAGCAGTATATTATTTCTACTAGTTGATAAGCTAGATGACAAAACACTTTCAACAAAGAAAATTTCAAGTCACTGCGCAGATTTTAAAAGTTAAACCCATCGCCTAGATTTTTAACAAAAATAGTGCAAGAGACTCTAGACCACACAAAAAGTATGGAACAGTAGAGTGATGACTCAGTAGCCTCACATAGCAGAAAAAGTTTATTGAAACGCAAAGGAATAAAATATCTATGTCAACATACGCGACATAATTTAATGCGGCTACGTGTGCCACGTTTTATTTTCTTCGTCGAACAGATCCGGAAAATTACCGAAAAAACATTACTCTATAAACTTTAAAACTGGCCTATTTTTATCTATGTAGTTGTAAAACACCAACTCACTTGATATCTACGTTCCTGTAAAAGCAGAGCCTTTTGCTATTTCACATTTACTGCGGTTTAGCTGCATCACAATGGCTCTATCCATAAAAGAAGCCATTTTTCAGGACGCGGGAGATTGGTGCCATACCTTCTTCTGTACTGTTTTACTTATACTGTGGTTTAGCTGCACCAGCACTGCTCCATCGATAAAGGAAGCCATTTTTCACGACGCGTCACCGGGGAGTGGTGCCAACATTTTTTATGCATACGAGATTGAATACTTAAAGGAGATGTCAGGGAAAACTACTTTGAGACTCTAAAGAACCCTAGTGAAATATGGATGTTTTATTTCCGATAATAAAGCCGAGCAGGTAGCTTTATCTTAGAGAACAGAATAGGTACCTGTCTACCTCAATTGACATCTTTAAATGCAAATTCTGCGAAGAGTTGCAAGGGGTATAAGAAGAAAACAGATTAATAGAATCTTATAACAGTCAGTACAAGTTTAGTTAGCCGAACCACAAAGTAGATAATTTACAGAAGGACAACTCGCTCCTTTTTTCTGATCATTTATGCCTAAACTTTCTATAGCTATTCCTATGGCAACTTCCTTTGGGATCAAACTTTTCGTTACTTATTTAGAATTAATAACTCTTCTTAAAAAATATTTTTATACCTACCTAAATAAATTTGCTAACTTCAATTTTTCAAGGAGATTACAGCAAAAGGGTAGGCTGAAAGGCCTCTGGCAGTAAAATGGAACAACACTCCCTTGGGAAGTAATTATTAAATGTAATTTTATACATCTTGGTTTGGAATATGGTTACTTGAAATGTGTCTTAATGAGATTTCATTCGTTATCTTTAAAATCAACATTTAAATAAGATAACAACGCAGCTTCCATAAAATGAAAGGTAGGTATAATAACTAAATAATACAACGTTTCTTTTTAATGTATAGGTACTTATCTACTTGTAGGTACATGCTTACTAAATCTTTTGCGTTGCTCCTGGTTTTGAGTATGGCTAATTCGGAATTTCAGGGTTTGTTGGACGACTCGGTGACCCACCCGAAAATGAAAATCTTACCTTTCCTGTGTATACCAAAAATACATTTTTTTATGAGGTAGACCCCGCGTTTGTCTTTTATCTCACCTGTTGGTAAGTAATGATGCAGACGATGTTAGAACATTCTTGCCTAGGTAGTGCCTATTCACTCTTTCCTTGAAAAGGCTCAAGTTATTTTTTTTTTCCCGGGAACTTAAAATTCCTTACAGTAAACAATACAATATGAGTGAACCTCACGTAATTTGATAGCAACACTACATCAAAACAATGTGTTATCCGATCGCACTACTTGTACGTTCACAGAATCCACTCGAAAACAGCGTGAGTTTGAGGAGAAATTTAATCCCACCCAAAACATAAATGTGAAAGGCTGCCAAGTTCGATAATATTGGAATGCTTCGCCTATAAAAGAAGTGAGATCTAAATAAGTACCAAGTTCCATACACAGACCTCAGTTAAAAAGAGTTACAGGAATGCACACTTGATTTTCCGCAGTTTGGAAAGTAGATTCTGAATAAATATCAAATTATATACCTAAAATTCTAATACTTACAAAAACGCAAACCTGTTTTTTCAGCAGTTTCCTTATAACATTTTTTTTCTGTACTTTTTACTGATATAACTTGGCAAGTTTTCACACACTGTTATTTATAAACCTACTAAACGCAATGAGTCAAGTATATAATTTTCTATTAAAACTTGCCAAGTTATATCATTAAAAAGTACAGAAAAAAAATGTTATAAGAAACTGCTGAAAAACAGGTTTGCGTTTTGTAAGTATTAGAATTTTAGGTATATAATTTGATATTTATTCAGAATCTACTTTCCAAACTGCGGAAAATCAAGTGTGCATTCCTGTAACTCTTTTTAACTGAGGTCTGTGTATGGAACTTGGTACTTATTTAGATCTCACTTCTTTTATAGGCGAAGCATTCCAATATTATCGAACTTGGCAGCCTTTCACATTTATGTTTTGGGTGGGATTTCATTTATTTTTGTAGGGTTTTCGGTCGGTTGCAATTTTAGGTCGGTACGACCATTGGAAGATATAGATAAATTTTTTGTTTTAGTTCCTTAGGGGTATGAATTTACACCTTCATTATTTTTAAAACCGACTCACACTTGGCCATTTTCAGATTTTTTCCTTTACCTTGACCTAAAGACCTACCTCCATGCCAAATTTCAAGTCAATACGACCATTGGAAGTGGTCTAGGTTTTTGATGAGTGAGTCAGTCAGTGAGTGTATAGTAAAACTAGCGATTTTCTGACGTCAATATCTCAAGACCTACAATAGGTACATTAATGAAATTTTGTATTTTAGATAACTAAGTAGATCTCGACAGATATTAGAAATTTCATATGCGTAGATAAAATAGATTTTGAGTTATAGGTGGGTCGAACTTGGCCCGAAATGGTTCGTGTAATATAACCCACGGCCGGTGTGTCGCTCGAACTTGGCGGACACACTGCCGTGTGTCTAGACTGACAATGCAGAGTGATGACAAAATTCAGTAGCACAAAGGGCACCTTTTGCTGCATGGAGAGAGGTGGCAAACGTAATTTCGACGGGTAATAGGTAAACAAAGCGAAATTGTGTTCCGCGGGTCACGACGCGCCTGCTCCAGTCTCCTAAATTAGTTTGTGAAAGCGCTTGCTTACTAGTCCTCTCATAAGCTTCTTCCGCCCCAGTGGTTTACTAATTATGAAATTTGTTTGTTTCTATACAATAGAAAGTTTTTTTTATATTATAAAGATATTTTAGTAGGTGCTAAATACGAGTATACCATACTAAACGTACATGCTATAGCATTAGAGCTCGTCAGACAAAAGATGTCTCAAATGAACTCAAATCATTTTTGATATCAAATTTTCTACAGTGTATTATTAAATAATACATTTTCTATGGAACAGCTGATAATTTGTTCGTGATGTCTAGAATCGCGGGGCGCCTTTCCAGATGGCTCACTCAGTACTAGCAACGGTTTTGACCGTTACTGGCTTTAACTGGAAATAACTGGAATCTCAGGAGAAGTCAAGGTAACTAAGAAGCTGGTTGCCACGAACGTCATATTTCTTTGATTAAAATTGCCTCAGAATTAAGTATATGACGTTCTTGTATCAGGTTTTGATATCCTTCTACATTGAGATTTTTGACAGTAGCAACTTCTAGTTACTGGCTATGTAACAATTGCCAGTCGTGAAAATCCAGGGGCCGAGTGAACCTTCTGTATACTCTCGTTTTTTGTGGTATCACACTGTAAGGTATAGGTATACAAAATGCATCAAAGAAATGTCCTAAGTGTTGACATCATCATTATCTCTCCGATCTTAGCCCAATTTAATTGGGGTTCACCTTAACATGGTTTACGTTTTTAAAATCGTGTTGCAATATTGGCAAAAAAGCTTATTTACAATCTATTCGATCTTTGATGTTTCTTCCTTTTGTACCTTAATAATGTTTTTGTGTTCCATAACATCCATGACCTACTTATAAGTATTATTTAACCTCAAATACCCTTTGAAGAAGAAAATCTTTAAAAGGAGGAAAACATCTCCAAAATATCATACTAATAAGACGTGTCGGTGGAAACGGGGTAGGTAATGATCCCAGTTATTTTTTTCGTAAATGTCAAGAAATTTCACGAAAAGTGACAATCATTTTATATTTACTCAAGGAAAAACTTAAGGGAATAAACCTGCATTGCTCAGTAAAAGAAATCACATTATTGCATGAAAAAGTACTTGTAGCTACAAGTATGAAAAGTATATTAAACAACGAACAATATAAATAAATAAACAACGAACAAAATAAATAGCAAAGCACAACTTGTATTTTAGATGTAAGATTTCGGGTTGTATAAATATGACTTAGAAGATTTTATATAATATCGCTTAATATATAGGATTCATCTGGTCGTTGAACAACTTGGTATCCCACTCGAAAAAAAATACAATCGGTCTTAACTCAATCCTCGACATTCCTCTTCAGAAGTAAAAGAACCTGTATCTACCTCGAATCGGATACAACTATGGTCGAGAAGTGCACTCGCTGCATTTGCGGCCGTATGGCGCTTCCTTTACCACTTGCTGGTAAACTCAAGTGAGAAAGAAAGTGCCATACGACCACCATACGGCCGCTAACGCAGCGAGTTGTCTTCTCAACTGTAACTGCTTTTTTTGAATAATATTCCGTTGTCTACCTTCGAAAGTGGAATAAGCAGCATCGTCTTTTAACTTGTTTCTCAAAGACGTGCCAATAGTAGGACAATTTCAGAGCACAATCTTGGTTCAGTTTACCTCTTGCAACTAATAACTATTTCAAAGCATTTTAACTAAAAGTAGTATTCCTGCGAGAACCACAGTCCACGTTGACTCACTGCTTTGTTGGAGTTTGTCGGTTAGCCTTTAACTTGACCAATCAGCATAGACCCCTGCCCACCTACACCAAAGTTGATGCTAACGGCTCAATCTGAAATTGTTCCAGTTTGGTTAGGTCATGTGCCAATTCCAAATCGCTGGGAGGCACTCAACTTCGGACAGAAACTAGATTTAGCGCTATGGGGTTTAAGCTTGGGTTTGATTAGATTTTAATGACTTGCTAGAAATTGTTGAAATTAGTAATATCTAGCGGCCCATTAGTGGTTTCACCCAATGCAACTCATTTTCATGCGAGAAAAATTATACAAAGTACCTACCGCATCGAAATCTGTTGTTGTTCACTCATTGCTGCCACTAAGCTTTCCTTTTTTGGAAAACTTGCATAATTTTCCGCTAGGCAGGATTTCAATCTGCGACCTTTGGCATCTGTTCTGCCATCACCACTGCCGTCGGCAAAATTTTGCAAGTTTCCCAAAAATTCTTTATCTAATGGTACCCTTATTTTCCAAGCGTCGCGACAACGACGCGCGTCAATGACGCCGTAAAAATTTTGACGGCTTCGTTGTCGCTGTCGCTTGGTTTTTAAGCCTACCATAACGCAGGAAGTGTTAACAGGATTTCCTCAGTTGGTTGTGCCATGGAAATACACAGAAAATTTCACAAAGGAGCAACTAAAACCGAGAACACAATATTCAAAATAGTTTTTCAAAATATTTACCTCGGTTGGAATCTTTGCGTAGCAGGCAGACTCATACTTTCTACTGCGCTAAGAGAGTAGAGTACATTTTGATCAATCTAACTTTCACACATGATTTCCTGTGGCTGTCACGTATATATATACAGTATACTGTGCATAACTGCATATTCCTATTTTCTTACCTACACCCTTTTACTCGGGGCCGGGGGAGGTATGAAACTCGTTACATCTTCGGCTAATAAACGTTTCTCGTGTGTAACAAGCCGATAAATTGCAGGCTCTTATGTTTAAGACGCCTTTTAAGGTGTTTGGTGTTGCAAAGGTTATTTTGAGCTTGTATTTTCTTACCGGGCGTGCGCACGGAGGCGACTTTGGCCGGGGACTTATCGGAAGTCTCTTTCTTACACATTGAAAAGAACGAGAGGCATGTATAGCCGAGCAACAAAGTCACCTGTGTGCACGTGGTTTTAGAGCGGAGACTATTTCTAAGAACGGATAGACGAAAACATATTATTTTGTTGGTTCCAGGATCCTGATTAAAATTAGATTGGCAAACTGAGCTCCAGGTAAAGATAAATTGTATTTAACAAAAATCTCAATTAAGATACTTTTCAGTTAATATTTACGATTTAAAGTAATTTATTAGAAGTAGAAGAAGCTTAGATCTTACGTTGAACTTTCATGAAATTTGAGAGATAATGTAAGGTAATAATTTGAAAAGAAATACAATCGAGAGTGTGCGCGTGAGCTGCATGAGCTCATACCACCGTCTCCTTTCTTCCATCGGACATCCAGACGCACGGCCGGCTACCATCCGTTCTTAGTTGATATACCCACATTACGCACTAAGCGCTTCAAATCATCTTTCATTATGCGCACGGCTAAAGAATGGAATTCCCTGCCTGCGTCTGTATTTCCGAGTGCATATAACCTGAATCTCTTTAAGTCTAGAGTGAATAGGCATCTTCTGGGCAAGCTCGCTCCACCGTAGATCCCATCTCTGCTCTAGGGTAAGATTGGGGTCAAGAGTAAGCCCACCATAGATAAAAAAAAAACTTTGTTTTTCTTGAGTTTGGTAAGTTAGGGACTTATGGTTCATGTTTACTGCCAATATAGACATGCTTGCACCTACAGGTAAAAACATTTTTACCTACGTATATACTAGGCAGGCAGCAAGTTAAACTAAATCTCTATATATCCCAAAAGAGCTTCAAATTTCATAATAGCACAAAATTACTTTTAATTACGATAGCCATTTAGCCCAGCATAACGCGATCGCACTATATAGTAAGTAATATTCACGTAAAATTGAAAAGGTACATTGAACCCTTCCCAGCCATACTTTGTTTTCACGACTTCTCATAGAGATGTGTGTAATTACCGACCCCCATATCATTAAGGCGCTTTAAGCTCCTGATTACTCCCCTGTCTTGGGATATTGCCCCATCCTATGAATTGCTTTAATCAGACCGACTGTTCATTAAAACTAGCAGAAATTACACACATTTACACACTGCCTTGCTTCATCGTCATTTTAAACTTTACTTTCATCAATTCCTACCTCAATCTTTTGTAGTTATGGCCATTCCCACTATAATTGGCAGGCAAGCTTCACTTAAACGCTTTTAACAAAACCCATAGCTAAACTAGTAATGAGAAGCTATTCTAGTCTGGCACCACAAGATAGGCACCCGTTTAAATGGCATCACAACTAAAACACAGCTACTCAATTCAGCTTTGCTCAAGCTTTTTTTCACTAAAACTCCTTTCAGCCTTTCTTTCTACTAAAGTCGTAGACTTTATTTCGATTTAGCTATGCTCTGTGAAGCACAGCTTTTGTACGAATACGGACCTAACAATTATCTTTAATAATAGACAAGAGACTCCCTTAGACTGCCATATAGGCGACTATTGTGCTGAATAGCAATAGAAATATTTAATTTAAATTCAAAAAGGATTTGAGTGCAGCCACTAGACGAAAAACAAATTTTAACTGAAGAGTTTTTTTAGTTTGAGGAGTTCGAAATGTTCCAAAGCGGGGGTCATGTCGCTCATCAGAAAGCCTCACTTCAGGTGAAACAAATACAAATACAAATACAAATACAAATTATATTTATTGTTCACTGTGTTTACAAAGATCTTATATATAAGTATAAAGGTTTCAACAGTGTATCCATTTCGGATGTACAATATATTTAGAATACAAGCAGTTAATTCATTTTTCTTTTCCATCAGTATAGGTTAACATTATAGTAATCAATATCATCATCATAATAAAATCAATATTAGTAACTTATCATTGAAAAAAAGTCATAATTATTATTTTAAAGAAATACAATGTCATGGCTAAAAACAGAACTAAATAATTTATTATAATGTCAGGATTATGAATGGTTTGTCACAAAATATTCATTTAAACTATAAAAAGACTTTGCGATCAACCACAATTTTAATTTATTTTTAAATACATTTCCTGTTAAAGATTTCAAGTATTCAGGTAGATGGTTGAATATTTTTACCCCAGTATAATACGTACTATTGCGCATAATCACACTTTTGATACGGAAACTTGGTGCACATATATCATCTTTATATTTTCGACGTAGTTTGATCTTTGTTGCTGCTAATGGAATGAAATATTCAGGATGTTTTTTGATGAAAAGACAGATTTCGAGAATATATAGACCAGTTAAAGTTAAAATTTTGTATTCAGGGAAAACATTTCTTAAAGTGTCGGTGGTGCGCATTCTGAAAATGGTCCTCAGACATCTCTTCTGCAAAATAAAAGTAGATTGAGAGTGTGCTGAGTTACCCCAAAATATAATGCCGTAGGATAAGTAGGGGTACACATATCCATAATAGGCACTCATTGCTACTTCGACTGATGTCACATTGATTAAAATTGATAAAGCATAACAACAGCTAGAGATTTTTTTATTTAGTGTTTCAATATGCTCAAGCCAATTTAAATTTGAGTCAAGAGTTACCCCTAGAAATTTCGTGTTCTCAGTTTGGTTTACAATTTGACTATCATTAGATATGTGCAGTGGTAGTGGGCGCCTTCTACAATTTCTGAATTGCATTAACTTTGTTTTGTTTACATTTACTTTTAAATTAATTGATTCAAGCCAGCTAACGATTGTATTTAAGGTGTAATTTATTTCACTCTCGTAGTCATCTAGACTTAAATTGTTCTTCGTTATAAAAATTGAAGCATCGTCAGCGAACATAACACACAGATGTTTAGTGATCAAGGGCAGTTCGTTCACGTATATGAGAAATAGCAATGGGCCAAGCACACTACCCTGCGGAACACCCAATTTGATAGGTAGAGTTTCTGATATGACATGCTCTACAGTTTTTGTGCTTTTATTGTAAGTTTCAAGCATGATTGCTTGCTTTCTGTTGGTAAGATAAGACTCAATAAGCTTTAGGGCATTTCCCCTTATTCCTAATCGTTCTAACTGTTTTAAAAGAATTGAGTGAACCACACAATCAAAAGCCTTAGACATATCTATAAACAGCCCAACACATTCTTTTCCATCATTGATTGTTTTCCAAACTTGTAGTAACACTTTAAAAATAGCCAGGGTTGTATTTTTTCCTTCCTGGAAACCAAATTGATTTTTATTAAGTATATGATACTTGTTGAAAAATGAAATTAACCTTCCGTAGATGATTTTTTCAAAAACTTTTGATATGCACGGAAGAAGCGCTATAGGCCTATAATTATTCGGCTCAGTTTTATCACCTTTCTTGTGAAGAGGCCTGATAAGGGCTATTTTTAAATCATCAGGAAAACAACCAGTTTCAAGTGAAAGATTAATAATATAGACCAAAGGTCCCACAATGTAATCAATACTACTCTTTAACACTTGCATCGAGATGTTATCATGACCGGTGCTTTTTTTTGTCTTAAGCGACTTAATTACTTTAATAACTTCATCCTCAGTAGCCGGTGCTATAAAAATACTATTTGAGTTTGTGAAACCAACAGGATTATAAATATTTAAGACCTAGGATTACAAATGACCTCGAAAGGAAGGATGGTAAGCATTTTGATGCCGTAGGCCAAAAACCACAGTCTATGAAGGCGTCCAGAGGCTGGGAGGTCCTATAGCAAATCCGTGATGATTTTTAGAGATGTTGCCACACCTCTACCGACTGGGCTACCCCGACTCTGCCCTTGTGTTGCAGTGTTTTGAATCATTAATTTCAAGAATTATGTTTATTAATTAATGCTTCTTTAATTTTATTGGTGTGATAAATTGCAGCTTTTTACAGAAAATGAGAATATTGGCACAAAATACCTAGATAGAGTTTTTATAAAAGGTTCACTCGACTCTATTTAGGATGTTCGCGATCTTCACTTTTTACATTGCCAGGTTTGCTACTGTAAAATTCTCAAAGTAGAAGAATATTAAACCAGCAAAATCTGATACAAGAACGTCATATTATGATTCTGAGCCAATTTTAATCCAAGAAATATGACGTTCGTGGCAATCACCTGCTTAGTTACCTTGAGTTCCCCTGAGGTAGGTAGGTATTTTCAACTGAAGTCAGTAAGCGTCAAAACCATCGCTAGTATTGAGTGAGCCATCTGTATAGGCGCTGCGCTCCGCGCGCCGTTTCCATAAGAGTAAACACACCTATAGGTACTCTATCCGCGCGATGAAGATAATATAGCGTCCTCTCAACCGCACTTTTGTATGCAAGTGAAAGGGACAAATGATTGCCCTTCCAGGTAAGTGGGCGTCAACAATTGTGTAAAAACGTAAAGATGCGTTTACATGGCTCTTTGGTTAAAGAAGACTCATAAATATTTTTTACTATTATATTTGGTTTTCTTTGGTCTATTAAAATATTTAATAATTAAAAATAATTTTAAATAAATATATCTGTGTATGTTTCACAGGAAATAGTCCAAAACACGCGCTAGGTCGTAGGAGAAATAAAACAATCGATATAAGAACAAAAGAACGCGTCCGCTCCGTGCAAGCCACAGAAGTAGACTGAAATTGCACCGCCATGTAAACGCACCCTTGCCTCGTTATCGCTAACCAATGGCAATCATTTTGCATTTTCTGGTATTATCTTCATCGCGCGGATAGAGTATAGAGGCGACACTCCCGCTCCAGACGCGCTCAAGGTCATTATATTAGCCTACCGTCTGGCGCTCGCAGAGCGTTCAATTCGGTCGGGAGTGCGCTTCGCCGCGTAAGCGTTCGTCGCGCGGGTCAAATTTTGTTTTTTTGGAAAAGTTTAGCCTTGCCGTATGACTATGGTGCTTATGGCTGTAAAAGTGATGCGAGGATGACTCTGCATCTCATTTTTTTAATTTGCCAAAAGATGAGCCAAGGTAACAGATGATGACGATGTTACAGTAAATAGGTACCTACCTACCATTCTTAATACGTAATTGGTTTTGTGTTCTCCTGTTGTGCTTTTACTCAAGTCCGTACCTACCCTACTAAATAGTTTCGGTTTTGTAATCCGACATACCTACCTAACTTAGGTAGTAAAGTAATTGTTAATTGATTATAGTAACAAACAAATTCATACCTATTCATCGCAAATCTTTCAAAATAATTCCATTTGCACGATTTTTCATTCTCTGGCGAGTAGGTGTGTAAACATACTACGCCGAAAGTCTTGCAACTACTTGGTGGGCGGCTAGTTTGGAATAAAACTATTAGCACGTGACAGCCCTGGCTTCAAGTGCGGGAGCGCGCGGGGCGTTACGGGCTGAGGGGGGAAGTAGGTATTTAAAACGCGGCTTTTGGGGCACAGACAAAGGAGTTTCATTTCTACACGGTAGTGTTATTATTTATTCTTATGCCGTTTCCTACATTTGTGATACCGGTACGTGATTCAAAGTAATAACAGCAAATAGGTAACTTTCAAAACGTAACACGCGACAAAGAGCAAAAAGTTGTTTCCCAATCGAATATTAAACAGAAATCGTCGGAACTTGAGAAGTGTGAACACACACGTGCTGGAAAGAAGTTGAAACTGAATCTAGGGATGTGAACAAATAATCGATATTTCTTAAAAATAAACTAATAAATTCTACTAATTAATTTCAGTCAATTGATCAATTTAAAATTGATTGTAGTAGGCTATGTTTATGCGCCACGTTTTTGCAATAACGAATAATTTTGGGGCTTATTAAACGTTAAAAAGTACAAAAGGAATATATTAGGACAGTTATTACGACATAACGACCTACTAAAAACAATATTTTGAAGGTAAGATTGAGCGAAGAAGCGAAGAAAAGGCAGAGGGCGTCTTAGATGCGCGTGCGTGGACCAAGTTTCAGGAGAAAATAGGCGTCATGTCATTTAAGGAAGTCAAAGAGAAGGCTCAAAAGAGAGCAGATTGGATTTAATCCACCGACAAGAGCGAAAAACCTAGTTAATGACAATGATGATGTCACCTTATTTGCCGTCCCTTGTAATATATTGTTTTGGCGGTATGCTGCTAATTCTAATTAAATATTAACTAACAAACGAATAAAATAATCATCTTTCATTTCACTTTCGTCACATCTCTGGTCGAAACTTCCTGTCTCGGTGTTATTGCTTCCTATTGGGACTTGGCGGTAGTTACACAACTTAAATTGATATGTTATGGAATTTTCCGCGTCATTTCTCTCGTATAGAAGTAGAAGTTTCGCAAATTGTCGAGTAAGGAAGAAAACTGGAGGGATTATGATTTGTATCTGGATTTTATTTTTGAGGTACCTACATCTATTCTGTTATGAGGAAGAGATTATTCTGTCTCGAGAAACACACGGAACGTCTGCTAGGGCATTATTTTAGTGCTGAGTAACGAATGCATTAAAACAATACTGCTTTCTAACTTATTCTCATACTCATACGTACGATGTATGTCAAATGGTTTGATAGACGTATTCATTTACGCAGCGCTATGCGATGCGCAGCGCTTGCGGATGCGATAGCTCTGCGGAAAAATAATGTACGAACCAACGTTACGTGTGTTTCTTGCCTTTTGCAGGGTATAAAGGGACAGCTCACCAAATACTAGTAGGGTGCATGCATTCAAACCATTAAACTGAACAACTTCCGATAAAAAAAACAGGAATGGAAAAAAAAACTTCCTATAGGAATTGCAGTCAGCTCATCGTGATTTTTAAATACATTTTTATCTAAAGATCCTGATATAAAACTGATTTTGTTTACTAGCAATTTTAAAACAGGTACCTACGTTAATAAATTGCTTCTTCAATAACAGCCTTTGAAATCCAATATTTCGTTTTAAAAATAAATACCTATTATTCTACCTTATTCGTATTTATTCATGACTTAGTTCTGAGAAATGAGTTTCGGTTGATATTTAAGATAAAATTTCTATTTTTATTTACCTGTAATCAAGTGGAATAATATTTGTAATATTCTGAGAAATGTAAGGCAAATACAATAATTAGATTTGTATCTTTTATTAGGACGATACTGCAATAGGTATATGACAGCCACTATAACTATGTTTTGTCAACATGTAAGCAGTAACTTGAATCAGTTACGTGGCGATGACCCCCATTTAAGGGATCAACTTGTACTGGTTTCCTAACTGTTTCTATTATAGGCAATCCATTATAAAGTTGGTCTCTAAAATGGGTAGTTTGATGTGTTAGCACGGTACGTCACATCTGATTCAAATCAATCTTGTGTCCTTCATCTAGAATACTACACCACCATCTCAGCCTATTGCATTTCGCTGGTGAACTTAGGCCTCCCCCAGGCTGGGCACGACCCACGGTACATGCCATAGGGCACGATCTCGCCATCCAGTCACTACTAGCCACCTTTTCAAATCATCGGCCTATTGGCCTATTGGTTACAACAGTTCTGGGAGGTCATACAAGGCTACAACGCTACCTGCATAGAACTACCTAGACTATTCGTATACAAAAAATAGACCGCTTCAATATACCTAAGATTTAATAGTTAAACCAAGGTTAAGTCCATTCTGTGACATTACAAACGTGCAAACCTCTGACTAAGGGTATTCGGCTAGAGTGACCATAAAATCACGAGACTTGGAGTTACGACAGTCCATGGCGTTATGGTGTTCAATACTAGTTTATGATGGCATAAAACCTTTAATGGTTTGATAGACCCAGTATGTGTGTTGTAGAGGTCATTTGAATGACGTCAAAGGTCAAAAGTATATTTTTTTATAGTAAGATAGTCTACTACTGTTTCGTCGTTAAAGGCCAGATAAGATCCGCCAAGCATATTATGTGAAATTATGTAATAAAAACTAAGGAAAACTAGACTTTCAATGTCATTGTATATAACCAGATAAAATAGTTTAGACAGTAGCATTCCATGAAAAAACGTTTGGATTACGACCTGATTTCCGTAAGATATATTCGTAATAGGTATTGCATTAAAATAAACTACTGCCTATAATAAGCAGAAGTAGATCATTTAACCGACCAAAGTAGATGAATTGATAGAATGCACCTGGATTCACAGAAAAGTTGTTAATATAACTTGTGTCAAGCTATTTCTGTCTTAACAACTCTTCGACTATGCAAGCTCTGAATATAGTTTCCGAGAAAACATAGAGCATTAAGTGAATCGCAAACGTACCAAGGGATACGTCGGTACGTTACATGACAGCCACCATAAAATGACAACTCCTAATTTAATGCGACATTTCCCATTTTTGCATACAATTTCGTAAACTCATTTTGTCCATTAAATTTATCCAGAAAAATATCGGAGCATTATTCAGCGTGTGTAAAAATTCAGCGTGTGCTTATGTCTCTCTGCAACCTCATCTATTTATAATTATTCCCAAAGCTATTCCTATGCTGGTACTCAGCTTCGAAACTTCTGATCGTAACTTCCTAGAAATCATGTTGCATTAGCTGCATGGCGTCTCTACTACCACTTATCGAAGATAGAGCTTAAGTTTTAATTGAAATCCCACTCGGATGCGACTGTGAAATTTTATAGCCCATTATGTTAGTATTATCGTGGAGAGCAGCCACAGATAGTGTTATTAAGTCAGTTAGAAGTGCCTTTCGTAACAAACTAAGTGAAGTTTTTATCTACTGACTTAATTTATTTTCTTCTGGGTGCTTGTCTAGGCAATAATGTTGTTGTGTGTTTTCCTGTGCCGATCCTAGATAGACACTAATTAAAAAAACTTTTTTAGATAAACCCTTTTTATGTCCAAATTGTGGACTAAGAATGATGTATTTAATAATATTTGATTAATCAGAAGGTAAAATGTGCAAAACTTGTCAAAAATTTATTATGAGATGACCGATTTCAATTATTCTACTTATTTTTGCACCTACAAAATTGTACATGTTTGCCCTGTACACCTAAGCTCACGTCTGGCTAGACACTAACCCATCTTGGTCTGGAATTTACCTATGAAGTACCTAACTATAGTTTTATTTCTGAGTATGATTTTAGGTTTACTGAATCAGAATTCAAGGCGTATGCAGTATCATCACGCGCGTACCACAGTACGCCGTATGTATAGGTACAGTCCTATACTTTACAACGCCAAAGGCGGTGTGCTCTACCTTTAACTGTGTAGCTTCTTGATATATCCATACCTGCTTCTGTGTATATTATCGCACAGACTAGCGGTAGTCTTGTTATAAATGGCCCGTACACCGCAGTTGTTTCATCGACTCAGCTCTACCAGCAGCGAACTTAGTACTTTAGGCGCTCGTGGTAACAAATGACCTAGGACTTGGGAGTTATGAGTGGAGTTGAGGTTATTAGATTAGCTTTGTTCCTACTTAGACTGCATTTCATTGATGCAGAAATTTAGATACCTACTTAAGGGTATCTATTCATTACATCCATTTTAAACAATATCATAAGGGTGCTTCTTCGAAATCGCGTTCTTCGGCTGATTCCCGTAGTCGTTTTCATTTTTCAATTTGTGATGTAATGTTACACTGTATGTCAAATTATAGAACGAAACAAAGGTATATTTGACATAGGCACTAATTTCTAATTAAAGATTTTCGAAATATTGACATTATAAAATTTACTGCCTACGGGAATCAGATTTAGGAATACGGGAATCAGAAATATGATTATTCAATATGACAAACCATTAATAAACTTAACATATATTTATTTTTCTACTTATTTATTGCAATTTAATGTCACCGCTAGATTACTTAGGTGTTCTGGTTTAGGCACATAATGTCTCCTTCGCAGAATGTCGCTGCAGCAAAATGTTTCTCGGCGTAATGTTCTAATACAAGTTATATGATATTATCAATATAGTAAAGTACGTAGGTAGCAAGGTAATCAGGTAGGCAAGAAAATGGGTTGATAAGTACTTAGGTAGGTAGCATCCAGACACATAATGTCCCTTTTGCAGTACTTTGCAGTCGTAAAATGTCCTTGTCACGTAATATACCATTTTTATGTAATATTATGATATCAGTAGGTAAATAATGTCATAAAGTAGGTAGTTGAGTAGTAGGCAGGTAGATAGGTAAGTTATTAGGCAGGTAGGTAACCAGCTAAGTACTTAGGTGAAGGTAAGTAAGTAGGTAGGTAACTTGGAAAATACCTACACATAAAACTACTAGTAGGGCTATGACATGGTTGTGTAACGACCGCCTTGTAAGAAATCATACACAACAACTAAGATTTATGACTTGGCGTGCCCTCTGAAGTACTAATCACTGATTCCCGTGTCAAGAAGTACACGGGAATCAGTGTGACGGAAGTCAGAAAAAATCGAAAAATTAAGATTACCTCGAACTTTTTGCGTCTCACACAATAGTATTAACATATAAGGTAGTAAACCTAAAGAGCTTTAAATTAAGTATAATGGGTCCATTTCGTGATTTATACTTTAATTTAAAATCGACAAACGGGAATCAGTTTTAAGTGAAACCAAATGCACGGGAATCAGATTCTTGGCCTCGTAGTGGGGTGATGCTGCACGAGAGGCACGTTCTGCTTCCCATGGCACTTGGAGCACTCCTAGGGGATAGCTATGGTGGATAGACCACACCTTCAGTGTGGTTTAATAGGAAGTTTTTAGCGGTTTAATGACGTTACACTGGAATCAGTTCTAGGTACCGGACATTTTTAAAATGATTTATAAAACAAAATGGACCTTAATTACACGTTTGAAATATTTTTTTCCCGTATCATTGTACATCTGTTAAGTTTAAAAAAAATAGTTTATGTAGATAAATCATACAGTAAAAAACATATAAGCCGTTTTGTATCAAATTTTGGGGCGCGGACACGTTACGGGAATCAGATTTCAGCAGTTTGAATTTTTTTTAACTGTCTTGTTTAACTAAAATACAAAAATTTCATTGTGTCCCAGTTAGATACAAGTATGAACTATTAATAAAAAAATAGTCCATACCTAAGTTTTTTAAAAAAAGGTGTGTTTTGTTCCCGGACAACGAAAATTTAGGCTCCGAAGAAGCACCCATAAAGTAAAAATATTTTTCCTTGTTCATCTGCTTCATCAAGTCAATCTCTACACTGGTTTTACCCCAAAAACTATTGTACAAATTAGTTCAAGTAGGTAGATAACACTGTCTGAGTACACCAACCATACACTTAACTATAAGAGAGATTCAAAGATCGGTTGGGTGATTGGGTGGCATTGAAAACTCAATGAGTACCTACAGCTCAGTTAGTTACCCCACCAATAATACGTGTCTCTCTCTCCGAAGTATCAGTACAGTAGGAATTTTAGATCGAGCGTATCAAATTATTAGACCTGACTGCCTAAGTAATAGAGTCGATTATCAGGTGACAGATACGTTCATAATACTTAATTAAAACGTCGCGGGGAAGATGCCACAAAATAAGAAATCGAGTCTAAGTAAAAGTAATACCTACGTCGTGTCCACGTATCGTTCGTGTCTTTTTTTTAAAGGTTTCCATGTTAACGTAGATAGATTAATTCATGTAAATACTACATTTAAACATTAGATTCAATACAAAGTGATGACCGAATGAATGATTAATTAGAATTTGCCAACTAGTGGGAGCTAACCAACCGGCAGCTGATCAAAATGGCGGCTATTCGGAGGGACGGCCGCATACAGACGAATCAGCCGAAATTTCATGCCACGGTAAGCACTGGCCGAATTCGGTAATTGCTCCTATCGGTACACTAGTGGTTTTATGAATAGAATATAAAGGGCCTTACCACAAAAATATTATACTCGTTGAAAGCTTGTCTAGCGTTTATTTTGTCATCATCATCTTCCTGCCCTTATCCCAATCAGTTGAGGTCGGCGCAACACGTTTTGTTTGAACACAAAATCATGTTGCAAAAGGATTTGGCTATGATTTATGACTGGCCGCCTGCCTGACGTCCACTCTCTTTGGGAATGCTATTGTAGGTGTTATCACCGCCACCATGCAGTTGACCATTAGTCGGCAGATGTTCAGCCAGGGTTAAAAACTCTACGTCGGCTTTTACGAAACACCCTGAGTGATTAGGGGTGGCAGTATTCTTAGCCGCTACCACATGGTATTTATTTTGTTCTTACTATGTTTGCTCAACGCGCATCTAACTTTTTTATGTTAAGGCAAAATATTCAGTAGGCAATCTCAAGAAGTCTAGTGAAATGTGAAAATAGTATAAAGTTTGGTTTTTCACCCATGCAATAGAAAAAGTAAGGTAGACTTCTGAATTACTAAAGTCTTACCAAAGGTTTTACAAACTAGGTAGGTATGTTTTTGATACTAACTTTTACTATAAAACTATAAAAGAACAATTACGCAATTATTGAAGTAGATATAGCTATCTTTCTCTTTTATAGTTATAGCTATAGGATTGGAATGACATATCACAACCCAAGAACAAAATAAATGTTACTTACCCCATAGATGTCAAAGTAGTTACATGAATTACGAACATTGTGAACTTGTAAGCTATGCAAAATAGTGTGAAGCCACTTTTATCCACAACGTAGTTAAAACTAAACCATTACTAGACAAGTTTTAATCACTTTCTTTCCATCTTGCTGCTGGAGCCTGCAGCAATTTCCCACTAATTACGAGAGGAGCCACGGTAAAAAGCAAGCAAGTAATTCAAAGCAAAAAACAAGCCAGATGTAGCTTTGCAAACAGAGTAAAGTCTACTGTTTTATTTTCTCCATATCGATGGTATAACAGGGCTTTTATGCATCGCATGTTTTTCCGGTTTTCATGTGAAACCTTTTGAACTGTCCACGCGATCTGTGGCAGCCACATGTCATACTTTTTCTCGCTATCGAATACCATCAGATCGCGCGTGAACTACATATACGTCAATTGGATATCATAGCACGTCACCGCATCAAATTGCAATAGTCATAAGTTTAGTATTTGTGGTGTTACGAAACGCAATTTACCCTGTGTGTGTGCGTGCATTTACCCTAGTTACAATAAGGTTAAATTATAGAGGTATTTTCTTTTATTTTTTCTACTAGTAGAGAATGTGAAAAATAAATGTTTAGGACATTTTCAGCCTGAGTCGAGAATATTTTCGCCCTTGTTTACTGTGTTTTGTTCACTCTCTCTTCCGTATTCTTTACTCTTTCATCATGTAATGAAATTCCCAAGTTTCCAACTACTAGCATCTTTTAGATCAGAAATTATCGCTACATCTCTACCACCATGTACATCATTAAGTTTGAAAGTGCTTTTGTGAAGTAATTACTGATCGAAAGAGTTAGCAAATTGCATATTGTTATAAAGTGTAATAAATAATGGTACGAGTACGTAATTAGAGAGAAACTTTTAAATTATCTGTGACAATAATGATTCAAAATATCTCTTAAAATACATTAGTTCAGTAAATTTGTTGTCTATGCAGCTAGTCAAACTCGTTGAAAACATTAATATGGTATACAATATACATACGAGCATACGAACAGGAATAAAAAATACTTTAGACCAATTGCCTTTAGACCATTTACCTATAATATAAGGTTACATTTAATTTAGATGATTCTCACGCTCACGTTTATTATCAGGCTTGAATCAGGTCGTTTGTCGACACGGTGTCCCACAAAAAAGCAAAAGAGTTAGTGTTATATTATTTCTACAAATTAAAATTAGCAATAGATTTATTTTTATTAAACTTGAAGCACGCTCCCAGCCCGAGTCAAGTACCTACTATCAACCGTAATCAAAAGTTTTTGATGTCTTATTTTGATTTACGCATATTTTATAATAACAAGTTAGCAATCTAATGAAACTTGTAAATCCAATCACAATTCGCTATTTGACTGGGTCATAAATTAAATACAAGAGTTGTATTCTGAAAACCTATTTTACAAAAATACTACAGTTTGTCATTGATCGTTTAACAAAATATAAAAAATTTGAACTAGTAAACCAAAAAGTAATAATTTAAAGTATATGTTTTGACGCCATCACAAATTACAGTTAAAGGGACATTCTGGGAAAGGGACGTTTTGGAACCTAGGGACATTTTGGGAAAGGGACATTCTGGAACTAAAGGTTATTTTCATACCAAATGTAGTTTCAGAGTGTTTAAAAAATAGTTTATTTAACCTGTCAGTCAAGCAGCAGATTGACGTTGTTGAAAGAACTAGTACGAAACTAAAACAGCCAATGTTTATGAATAGGCAAGTTCTGAAAGTCTCTTCCGGCCCAAAGGTGCTTAGCCGTGATAGCAACATATCGTCTCTTAGGAGTGATCGGAGTATCTCACATCACGGATCAAGGGTTCACAACAATATCGAACGCGTAGTCAATTTATGACCCACTTAGGTATACATATACCTTCTTAGGTACTTACTTATGTTTATTTGAATTTGAAACAACAATGTTTTGAATTATGCCGTTAGGTTTTATGTAGGTATGTATATTATTATATTTCTAAGAGATTTTAGTTTCTTTATCAATGCACAGTGACGCATGACGTCAACACCTTCATGTTTTAAAAATTCTCTGGGGTTTATAGTTCGTCCACAATTAGTGTCATGACTAGCCTAAGCGGAAGGCCAAGTTACGCTGGTTGTTAGTATCCATCGAGCAAGGACAGTATGGAGTAGCTACACGAAGTATTTCCCCTCTGTCAGGGCATGTGCCCGCAGGGGCATAACGTTTTATAAAAACCAGTAGCTGTCAGATCTTTTCCTAGAACGAGTCGCGCATGTCAAATGAGCTCCGAATTGTTGAGCTATTAATGCCTAGAAAAAAGTGTGAAAATACCAATTTATAACAGAACAATATCACTTTTCATCTAAAAGTATTTTTGAGCATATTATCACCAAAAAACAAAATCATTTAGCGATTGAAAAAATCTCAACTCTAATTTAATTCGACAGCTTTATACCTCTACTTCCGCAAAAAAATGCCAGAAATATTTGCATATAACCAATCCTTACGAAGTATCTAAGTATTGCGACTAGCGTAAGATGGCCTCCCCTAGGGTAGTCATGACCAAAGTCATGACACTATGATGGAGGATGGACCTTTAAAATCTATGTGATTTGACATGTCAGAAGTCTTCTCGCTCGCAAGATAGGAAATCTCATATAGCGATATCTAGCAAATCGATATAATTTAATTAAAATCTATGGTTGTCATATTCGTATGCAGAAGGACAAAGATGCATAATAAATAGCACTCAGTTCCAAGAATAGATATTTAATTCATCATTCATATAATTGTGTGTCCTGACTGGAAACCGAACCCTTCTTTGCTTTGCAACAGATCTGTCAACAAAATATAGCCGGAGTTTTCTTTTGGGATATAAACGAGTGACGATGACGAGTAAAATCTAATTCAAAATTATAGGTTACAACGTGTTACCCCAAAACATAAATATGGGGTTCATAACACAATAAACGATTATGAATTGCTGATTGATCCATGCAATTTATTTAAAGGTCTTATCAAATGAAAATTGTCTATTGCAGTTACAATTCTTTAAAACGTTTAAACATGTCTGTGAAATCGTAAAACTGTTTATTCCAACGTTTTTTTTCCGCAAACCGGGTCGGCATGGCAAAAGAGCAACGAAAATCAATCTGGCCAGCCAATGAAAGGGGTGTCGTTAAATGGGTCAATTCATTTTTCATTTTGACATCCCATTTGAAAGTTACAAGCTGTTTTGAAGTCATTAGCGAATCGTCCCCCTTTTGCAGCACTGCGTTTTACAATTTTAATGAAACTTCAAAGGAAAGTAACTTGTATAATTACCTCACTTCGGATGATGGAGAGTGGTTGTAAAGGTTTTTGCATTATAAATAATTCACGACAGCTAATGTTGGTGATTGGTCATTGAAACTTGGCGTATAACATAAAACCCTCATACACTGCTGCTAAAAGTATGTTAGACCCTCTGCGTCACATCTTATTATGACGGCGCGAAGCGCTAGTTGAGGAGGTTTGTCAAATAGAAACCTCCTTGTAGTTTTTAGTGGCCAATGATATTTTTATAAAGAGTTTAGTCTTTCTAGTCTTCTACGTCAAGTCAATGTCTTATCTGTCATTTTGTGGAAATCAATTATCAGATAAACTGTTGGTGCATTATGTTGGTTCTACAAAGTAATTGCAGAATATGCAAGGTAAGTACAGAATGCTAAAGATGTATGGTGTGACTGGAGACGGACGGAGTGTCGTGCAGTTTCACTGTACCTGAAGAGCCCTGCCAGGGCGAAACACTCATACCCTGGACGGACGTAGCTGGAGGACAAGCCCGCCCATGTAGCTCATCGAGTCCCGACGCGAGGTAGTATTACACCCTAGTAGCACATAGGTACTATTGTTATCCCGATGTACTTGTAATCTGGATGTACACGCCCACTTAGCTCGTAATATTGTAATCCTGACGTAATAATCTTAGCCGGCCAATAATGACCAGCTACTCGGTTCTGATGCCGTGGGCCTCGCGTGTTATCAACCCCGACATATATATTAGCAGAACTCGCAGGTGTCAGTGTATGTTATAATTATGATATGACAACTTGCGCTTAAAATCTTTGACGTCATATTCAAACAATGAGTACGTCTTATTTATTTTTTAGAGTGTGTTTCATCTGTATCTTATGATCGTGATTTACACCAAACAAGCAATATGCCGGATTGATGCCGATAAAATTAGCTTTGTTGATCAAGCTAAACACTCTTTATCTGTAATTATGCGGAAAAAGGTATTACTTTACTGTATAATGTAATAGATAGCATATTTAATATCATAACAGAGTCAGTACATACATGTCATATTCATTGATATCATACATAGGGCGAGAATTTCATGGTAATGTCTGTTTGTGCGTCGTTTGTTCAATTTTCCTTATTTTTATACGAATACGATTTATGTCAAACGGTTTGACATACGAAGCCGTTGACGCAGGGTTGTGCGGTGCCGTTTGATATAAACCGTATTTGTATGAAGGTAGGATTCTTTGGTCCCGGTATAATATAGTCCCGCTATACTCACTTTTTTGAATACGTCAAAAAATGGAAAATGTAGTTAGAAAGAAGTCTTTGCATAGCGGCACTAAATCTATCGAATGAATGACCCACAAAAGTTGCGATTTTTTTTCGCCTAATCTTTTCAAATCCAACTTCATTTATGTAAAAAAATACATGCAGACAGACAGGATTAACATCCCGTATTTATAACGTATTGTCTTTCTGACTAATGACGTTAATAATTCAACAGGCTGTCTATTAGAGGGAAAATCCTCAGAGACTGGCACTACGCTTGATTAGGAGGTATTGATTTCAGTCTAGAACAATGAAATGAGAAAATACAGTTTCATTAAAAATTATAATAGGTATTTCTATCAAATTCAAGAAAATCTAAAAGCATTAAAGATTAGAAGGCTGAAATGTTCAGTATCTTCCACTAACTCACAAACAATTATAAATTTTGCTTTTAGAATATTTTCATGTGGCACCTTTAAGATTTACTGAACACTTTATAAAGGTTGTGAAAAACCGTAGAATGTACGTGGCAATTTGTCCATATTCATTGTCTATGAAAGTGCCTGGGATATGCCTGGTATTGAACGTCTGGTTAAAATGATGACGTTTGCATAGCAGCTACTAGAAATCAGCTTTTGTCTTCGAAGGCAAAAAGTTGCACATTCACATCATTCATTTATCCTGTTCCGTACACAATACCCAAAGTCAGACTGTTAAGTCTGCCAATCTACAGTTGTGCATAAAGGTGACTAAAAAAATATTAATTACGAATGATTCGGGAAAATATACCTTTTCTTTCAAACCTTTCACTTATTTATTTATTTCATCAGTTCAGAATTAAAATCACTTGGAATATTTTGCCAATACAAGGAATACAAAACACCAAACATATTCCGCTTACGATTAAGTCAATCGTGTTTAACAATTTAATCTTTCTCTCCATCGATTTTTTTCAAACATCGAATGGAAACGGCGGTAATTGAGAACCGAGTGCAAACAATACGGACCAGTGGCCGTCACAAAATGAAATAAGAGAGTTCACATATTAGACCCATTGTCGACTGGCCCCGGTGGGTCTTACCAGTCACAAAATACAAAGTGGACCTATATAAGGTTACATTTTAATTAAGTAAAAATCTCTTAAGGGTGTGTTTTCAAATCTCTTAAAAATTAACAACTTTTGTTTGAAACTGTTTTCGAAATATAAAACAAAAATTTGGATCTCCCATACTAACTGACACACTTTTTTAACATTTTTGTATGGGAGGTCCAATTTATTTCTTCATACTTCGAAGAAAAGTTTCTTACAAAAGTTGTTCAGTTTTGTGAGTTAGACCAAACCCTCAAGAGATTTGTACTTAATAGTATACTTGCACGGGGACTGGCTCACTGGCTCAGGTCGTCCCTAAAAAAAGCTTCGGAAAATTTTTCCGCACCTTGAAAAAACTTTGTAATTTGCTTACGAACTTGTTTATTAACTGAAATGTCGTAAAATATTTTTTTAACGCAAAATACCTCATGCATATGAAATTGTATATAATGTACAATGCATACAATTTATACACGAACTATGTACTCTGAACGAAGGCATGACCCTGCATTCGCGCTTTGGTGTATAGAGTAATTTGCCATAAGTGCTTCCAGCCGCCTTTTTCACGACATCGGTACATGGTGTGTTTATGCTACACTGCTGTATGTACATATACTACATACAATGCATATACATACAGTACATACAATGCACGTACTGAATGTGTATTATCTCCATGCATGCCTCACGGGTCATGAAGCAAACGTTTTTAAGATTAATGTTGACATCTTATAAATGACAATTGCATTTTTGTTACGTAGGTTTTTATAAATCTCTAAATAATGGAGGTACCTTTGATAGATAATAATCTCTTGCTGCAGTTTTGGTGATTACGTTAAAAGCAAGGTCATTAATTTTTCTAATCTTTTTCTTGTCAACATCAACATAATTTATATGGCAGGTGACTTTGTGCTGATTCCCACGAGCTTAAGGAATTTTTAATCTATTTTTGCGTCCATGCGTGTAACGACTTGTCAGAATGTTTTTTTCCACGCACATTACGTAAATTTATGTGTCTAGACATTCTTCCTACTTTAAATTGACGTGGGTCGGATATCAATAGTAATTTATTACCGATTTTATTCATTCCTAGAATGCAACGCAATTAATTGTTTCGGGCAACATTTCGATGCAGGTAGTGTACGTTATTTTTGTCAGTGCAGGTGTTGTGCGTTACCACATTCTTTAAAATTAATCCAAAAAACTAAAGCAAGTTCAAACATGTTTATAGTCTGGAGATATATAAGCAGGCTTGTAGAAGGCCAATCACAGTCGTTGGTACGCTTCCACCAAATAATATTAGTGTTCCTAAAAGTGAAAGTGTATTTGCAACTATACTTCAACATGCAGGTATGTAAATAATACTGTTCCATGTATTCAGTTTTTCAGAGAGAAACATAATTTTTCATGTCATAATTTCACTGTTTTACTTTTTCTTTTAACCATGTTAAATAATTGTTTCTTTTACTTGCAACATAACTTCTTTCTCTCAGTTTTCATAAACTTATCTATCATATCTAATGTCTAATTTTGGTATGTTTTAAAATAACGTGTAACTACTTTTCTTTCAGCATACCACAGGTGATCCAGCTGATTATACGTTGAAGCATTATTACTATCCTATCGACGTGAGTGATGAAGAAACGAGTGCTAATAAAATTGCGCCTAAAAGAAAAATGATATAGCGCTAGCACTAACAGCATTGATTCTTTTTCGAAAATCAAAAGAAGAAGAAACAATCAACTTTCTCATCAAGTGTGGGCCAAACAACCAACGATGGAATGGCATTTATCACAACGAATGAAGATGACAGTTCCCACGCAATACTCATAAAAATTCCGTTTCCGACATTCCCAAAATTCCCAAATTGACAGCCCCCGAAATTTGAAATATTCGTTCGTGAAATATTGCGTTCATAGCGAGGACGACAAAACTATCAACAGACCCGAGAAATCATATACAATATCACTAAACAGATCGCCACTAAAAGCGATTGCAAGAAATTTTTGCATCACAAAAATAAATAACGCATCTTGTCACTGTACCTGCCCACCCGCCCCAAAACATCCTCCCACCCAAACCAAACGAATCTCTTGCTTTAAAATACGGTGAACCTACAACCTACAAACCTAAAACAACAATCACCATGGACAACAATACGCTCGTCGACGCCTGCATTGCAGTTGAAGAAGAAGAACAAGTAAACCAGCAGCTCTGCCAGCTGGTTGACAGTGGAATCGTCCAATTTACTGTAAGTTATCTGCCATGTTTATTTTTGATATTTCTCATTGTTGGTTTCTCTTTTTTGTGATAAAGTAACCTTATAAGCTGAATTATTATTTGAAAATTATCATTTTTATTTGAATCGCTGTTCCAGTAGGACTTAAGTAAAAATGTTTCGTGAAATAATTTTATCTCTTTCGCAAGATGACATTAGCAAAATACCTAAATCAGTAATTCTAAATAAATTTCATAAATGCATCCATTTATGGTTCGTTTCAAATAAATTACCGAGCCATTTATTAAATGATGTTGACATTATTCCTTTATATACCTTGTTACACGCACGACAATTTATCAAATTGTAGTGATGTGATCGAGGGTCTTTTGTTTAAAAGGATATTGTAGTTATTGCAAACAATCATGTTAGATTCCTGCAGGATACAATTGTAAAATGTATTTTTTTTTTTTACTCTGCACGACAGTCATTTAGCACTATTCCTTTATTCGTCATACTTTCTAACTAGATTTATTGTTTTGTCTTAGACAAACTGGAGGAAGAGGCCAAAAGGTTTCTGATATACCATCGAAAAGGTATAAGAATCAATCAAACGACCAACAACAATCGACTTCTTCTCAAGAGCCATCAACATCGAGGCAAGCCACGTCGTCGCGACCAAATCACAATTGTTCATCGCATCATGTAAGTGGTACTAAAGTTTATTGCACATCATGTGATATTTACTACTGTAAAAAGTATTCGGCCGCGCATCTTAATTCATCATTCCATAAAAATAATTCTTTATGTATGCATCAACATCTCGGAAACGTGTCTCGTATTGATACTGCATTCAACAAACGTTTATTGACCTACAGAATAACATCAACTTCAGATTTCACCGATTTAGTTTATGAGACCCCTGAATTATTTTTAGGAAGTGTATATGATACCATTAAACTTTTGATTAATAATTCAATTGATGATCATAAATGCATAAAAATTAATTTTGTTTTACATGCAGATTTTTACAAGAAACAAAAGATCTTAAAAACACTTTCGACTTTCAAACATGTAATTACACATTTTGTATCGGTGATAACATTGACGATGTGTTTGAATTAATTAAATCAGAAATTTCGGAAAAAATATCTAATTTTGAGAGACGAGACAGTGGTTGGACCTAGAAAAATTAAACATATTGACATGAATGTTAATAAATTCAATCCATTGCGCGGTTCCTCGTACATTGATTTACCCACGGATATTAAAAATAAAAGGCTATTATTAACGTGAAAAATAACGATTATGAGTGTTTCAAATGGGCAGTTTTATCAGCGTTACATCCAGTGACGAAAATGCAGATCGAGTATCAAGTTACTCAAAGTGGCAAAATGAATTGAAATTTGACGGAATTTCATTTCCGGTAAAACTTAAAGACATAAGTAAATTTGAAAATTTAAATAACATTAGCGTAAATGTTTTCGGATTAGAATATGCCGAGGAAACTAAACAGAATAATGTTGTAGGTCCATTGCATTTTACAAAATGTAGAAAAGAAAGACACATCAACTTATTATATTACACAAAAATAACGTCAACGGACATTATATGTTTATTAAAAATTTATCTCGTTTAACAGTAGCACAAATAAATTCGGTACACTCTGCCATTTATACATGCGATGGCTGCCTCTTGCACTTCAACGCAGCTGAAAAATTAAATGTTCATCAGAAAACTGATTGTAACCACGTAGTGACTAATTTGCCCGATTCAAAGTGTAAAAAATGGTTTGGTGAACCTATCCCAAACAATATAATTAGGTTCAAAAACTTTGAAAGAAAGTTTGAATGTCCTTTCGTGATTTATGCTGATTTTGAATCGTTCTTACAACCGATTCAAACGGTTGAACCGAATCCCGAGTTATCCTTTACAACAAATATTCATAAACATGAAGCAAACAGTTTTGGATATTACTTAAAATGTTCATTCGATAAAAACTTGAGCAAGTACAGATCATATTCGGGTGAAAACTGTGCTCACGTGTTCATGAATTCTTTAAAACGGAATTAAAAACAATTGCGAGATTGAATACTTATCACAAAGCTCCAAAACCGTTAACTACATCCCAGCAAACTGAGGTTGCGGAAAGTAGTGCATGTTTTATCTGTGAGAATGATTTATCAGGTGATACCACCATATTTCATAATCAATATACCGGTTCATTCCTAGGAGTTGCACATACTGTATGCTGCGAAAGTTACCGCACGCCTGATTATGTGCCGGTTATCATACACAACTTAAGTAATTACGATGCTCACTTCATTGTTCATGCGTTAAATCTTGAGGAAGGGAAAATTGATATCATTCCTCAAAACAAAGAAAAATATATTTCATTTTCAAAGGAATTTATGATAGGGAATAAGAAAATGACTTTAAGATTTTAGATTCTTTTAAATTCATGGCCAGCAGTCTAGATAAGCTGGCTAATAACTTAAAATCAGATCAATTTCATGAATTAAAATCACTTTTTCCCGACCCTGAAGATTTCAAGCTTTTAGTGAGGAAAGGGGTTTACCCATATGAATACATTAAAAGTTTTAATGATCTCAAAATGACCTCACTACCCAGCAGAGAATATTTCTATAATTCTTTAACTGACACCCATATTTCAAATGCTGACTGGTCCCATGCAAATAAAGTTTGGGAACATTTTAAATGTAAAACTATGAAAGAATACGGACTTCTATTTAAAAATTGACGTGATCATCCTTTCAGATTGCTATGAAAATTTCAGAATTCTTTGTAGGAAAACGTATGACCTTGATCCCGTACATTACTTTACCGCACCCGGTTTGAGTTGGGATGCCATGTTAAAAACTACAAAAATAGATCTTGAACTACTGACTGATTTTGAAAAAGTTGCATTTGTCAAAAGGGGTATTCGAGGGGGAATTTCGCAATGCAGTAATAGACATGCAAAAGCAAATAACAAGTATTTGTCCAATTTTGACCCCGATAAACAATCATCATTTCTGACATATTTAGACGCTAATAATCTATATGGTTGGGCTATGTCTCAGTTTTTACCGACAGGTGGGTTTACATGGGTAGACCCAGAGAAGGTTGATTTTAACATACCTAACAATTCAGCATTTGGATTCATATTGAAGTAGACTTAGAATACCCTGAAAATATTCACGATTCGCACTCGGATTTGCCATTTTGTCCTGAAAAACGATGTTCAGGCTGCTCAAAAATAGAAAAATTAATACCCAGCTTAGATAATAAAACGAAGTATATTATTCACTACCGTAATTTAAAACAAGCCATAGCACATGGTTTAAAATTAACAAAAATTCATCGCGTCCTAAAGTTTGAACAAAGTCCCTGGTTAAAAAAATATATAGACTTAAATACGGAAATGCGAGCAAAAGCAACATCTGATTTTGAGAAAGATTTTTTTAAGTTAATGAACAATTCTATTTATGGTAAAACTATGGAAAATGTTGAAAAAAGGGTAAATGTTAAATTAGTAACACACTGGGAAAATAAAGGTAAAATTCAAGGAGCACAATCTTTAGTAGCCAAACCAGAATTTCACAGTGTCTCAATCTTTTCTGAAAATTTAGTTGCTATACAATTAAATAAAACTAAAGTCCTATACAATAAACCACTATACCTAGGATTTTGTATTTTAGAAATATCAAAAACTTTAATGTACGAATTTCATTATGATTACATGAAAAATAAATTTAAGAATATCAAATTACTTTATACCGATACAGATAGTTTAGTTTATCAAATCTTTACAGATGATTTTTACTCCGATATTAAAAATGATTTGCAATCGAGGTTTGATACCTCTGATTATTCCCCAGATAATCAGTTTGGTTTTCCGAGGATTAATAAGAAAAAAATAGGTCTTTTCAAAGATGAACACAACGGTCAAATATTTAAAGAATTTGTTGGTCTTAGATCAAAAATGTATGCTATGGATGTTCAAAATAACTTTATAGCAAAAGCAAAGGGAGTTAACAAATCAGTCACACAAAAATTTACATTAGAGAATTACAAAAACTGTTTAGAAAACAAAACAACAGAAACTTACGCAATGCTTCGTTTCAAATCAATAAAACATGTTATTTATACACAAAAACATAACAAAATTTCACTGTCATTTAATGATACAAAAAGGTTTCTCATACCAAATTCAACCAATACATTAGCATGGGGCCACTACAGTTTGAGAAATAGTACATAGATTAATTTATATTTTTTATTTATTGGTGTGCAGTAGACATCGGTACCACTTTATCAGTTAATTATTTGATCGTTCAAATGTATTTGTACATAAAGCTCTTTTTAGTTTTGTGTAAATGAAATTAAATTTATTTTATTTCATGATGATGATATTTTCTTTTTTTGAAAAACACTGAAAAAAAGAGTTATTTGAATTGTATATAAGTTTGTAAATAAGCTATTTTAATATTGTAAAAAATAAAATAAAAAATTATGTGTATTAATTATATAAATTTAAGTTTAATTTTAGTTAGTATGTGAGTTCTAAAATGCTAGAAGTTTCTTCGCTTGCTTCTTCTACAGCATTAAAAATTTCTGAAGCAAGCATATTTTTTCTAGAATAAAAATAAATAAATGAAATTTTCATTGATTAATTATGAATTTCAATTAAATCCTCACCATTTTTCTATAACACTAAAAGTAAAAAGTAGTTTCATTGTGCTTACACTTTAAAAAAATAACCCTTCCTGAACAGACGTGTAGTAAACATTAAGTTAATTCGGTAAAAAATATGTATCATTTTTACACCCTTCACTTCTATAGTTGCAGGACCTAGTGGATGTGGAAATCTAATTTTGTTACTAATTTCTTAAAGTATTACAAAGAAATATGTAATGTAGAATTTTCAAGAATAATGTGGTGTTACGACGAAATGCAACCTTTATATAATTTAGACAATGTAGAATACGTTCAAGGAATTCCCGATTTAAACATGTTTGATGGAAAACAACCTGAATTGTTAATAATTGATGACTTGATGAGAGAATCAGATGGACGTATTGTTGATATTTTTACAAAAGGTAGTCACCACAGAAATATTAGTGTATTTTACATTACTCAAAATTTATTTCATCAGGGTAAAGGACAACGAGATATATCACTGAACTCAAATTATATTATTTATTTTAAAAATCCTCGAGATAGAACTCAAATACGTTATTTAAGTCGTCAACTTTCACCCGAGAATTCTAAATTTGTTGAAGATGCTTACAAAGATGCTACAAAAGAACCCCATGGTTATTTGATGATAGATTTGAAGCAAAATACAAATGATATGTATAGATTCAAAACAAATATATTTCCTAACGAATATACTTTTTGTTACATTCCTAAAAAGAAAGGCTATAAATACAATAGTTTGCATTCAAAGCTACCATTTATGAAAAATGAAGCGAAGTGTTAAGACACATGCAGATTTTTTACGAGCATTGCATTTACTTAAACCGAAATTTCGAAAAGCGTTACTAAAAGTATGCAACGAAGAAGAAATTAATTGTATTTGTGAATGCATTTATAATGTTTTACAAGGTGTAATTCCTTTACCTGAGAAGGATAAGAACAAGTTGAACAAGTATAAGAATGTTCTACGAAAGTTAATAACGAAAGGCAAAAATAAAGTCAGGAGGAATATTATCATACAAAAAGGAGGAGCTTTCTTACCTATTATTCTCGGCAGTGTTCTCAGTGCATTATTAGGATCAATTTTAAACAAGTCAAACAATGGATAACGCTACAAAAATGATACTTATTGAACCTGAAGTCATAGAAAAGTTAAAAAATAATAATGAAAATAATTCTAGTTCTAGTAATTTGTCACGCCTTGATGAAGAAATGCATAAAGTATTAAAAACTAAAATAGACGATAGAGAAAAGTGGGCACTTTATTTACAAACGCTACAAAGATATTTGTATTTTATCAACAAGGACCGAAAACCTATACAGATTCCTATTGTGTCTCATAACGAGAGCGAAAATGTTATAAAAGAACCAGTTGAGGCAGAAAAAAGCTCAGATTCTGCTGAGGTTTCTTCTAAGAGTAACGAAACGGGTACTTATTCTAAATCTTATTTACTTCAGTCATTACCAAAATCATATAAAAGTAAAGGTGAACTTTTAATAGACTTACTTTTGCAAAACAAAGACAAAATATTTTGGAATGACAATGGAACCGTTTTTATTAATAACAAAGAAGTTAAACAAAGTAATATCGTCGATCTTCTAGGGACGTTATCAGACCACTCAAAAACAGTTCGCCTCATGGTTGGGCAGAATTTGCACTTACGCTTAAGGATTTGAGTGTACCCATAAGTTACATAGGCAATAAAAGAAGAGCTACGTTTATCAACATATTATCAAATAGTCCGTCATCTAAAAACAAAGATATTTCGAGAGATAATAGTAGTACACCTGATTTTTATTCTACTCCCATGCATCCAAAACAAACAGTCAAGAAATAACCAAAAGAAAAATCAATTGGCAGAAATGGACCCCCTACTAGAAATTAATGACATTTATTATGATGTATCCCATCCAGCAGGATACAGTAGTTTAAATAAATTATCAGACGCTATGAAAAATAAAATGACAAAAGAAGAAGTACACGACTGGTTGGCGTCTCAAGAAACTTACACTTTACATAAACCAGTTCACCGAAGGTTCCCGAGAAATAAGTACATCTTATCAAATTTTAATGAACTTTGGCAAGCCGATTTGAGTGATTTAAGATCGTATAGTGAATATAATGATGGTTATAAGTATATATTGTGTGTAATTGATGTATTTAGTAAATATGCATATGCAAGAGCAATTAAGCAAAAAAGTTCAGATTCAATAAAACCTGCTTTTATAGAAATTTTTTTAGAAGCCAAAGCTACTCCAAGACATTTGCAGTCTGATAAAGGTACAGAATTTATATCTAAACCCGTGCAGCAATTCTTAAGGAGTAAAATATTAATTATTACACTACAAATAATCCTGATATTAAGGCTAGTATAGTGGAAAGATTTCAACGTACTTTAAAAATGAAAATGTGGAGATATTTCACTCATAACAATACCTACCGCTACATAGATATTCTTCAAGACTTGCTTTATTCTTATAATCACAGTTATCACAGAAGCATTAAAATGCGTCCTTGTGATGTAAACTTTAATAACATTATGACCGTATGGCGAAATTTGTATGAAAAAAAAGAATGTGATAAAATTATTTCTTCTAAAAAAAACAAATTTCAGGTAGGTGATCACGTAAGAATAACAAAGTATAAACACATTTTTCAAAAAGGATATGAAACCAACTGGAGTGATGAAATATTTATTGTTGATTCTGTTATTGACAGATCACCATTTGTAGTTTATACTCTAAAAGATTTACAAAATGAAAAAATTTCTGGTACTTTCTACGAAAAGGAATTACAAAAGGTTTCATATAGCCCCACAACTAAATTCAAAATAGATAAAATACTACGTTCACGTTATTCCGGTCGCAGAAAGGAGTTACTCGTGAAGTGGAAAGGATATCCAAATAAATTTAACACTTGGATATTAGCTTCAAATTTAGAAAAGCCATGAATTATACCGACAGCTTTTATTTAACCCTTCCAAGTAATAGTTCTTCTTCATATTATCCGGATAACAAAACTACAAACTATTCAACTAAATTACCGAAACCTATTAAATTAGAAGGACATTGGACAGTAGGAGTAGTAGAATTTATATATCCTTGCACTATATTTACAGTTCAAAATAATAATAACTTAATTTATATAACTAAAAGAATGAAAGTTGCCAATGAATCTGAACCGTCAGTAGTCACATATAAAAATCACATAGCAGCTTCTTGCTACGAAGATATTGAAGATGTTCTATTAGCAATAAATTTGAGAGAAAACTCAAAATGCAATATGATAAAAGATCAAAGTATGTAACGCTTGCTGGTGATATTAATCATATAATATCTTTGAAATTTTCACCACAATTAAGTCTTCAACTTGGTTTTGATCCAGATACAAACGTTGTAACCAAAAAAACTAGTAAATTTCCAGCTAATCTATATCTAGGATTACCATCTCAACTATACATCTATTGTGACATTGTTGAACCGCAAATAGTTGGAGATGTGATGTGTCCTTTATTAAGGATAGTTTCACTCGATCCCGCAAAATATGTAAAAGGATCGAATAAAATGCATGTTTTTCACCACCTCACTATGTACCTGTGTTGCGTAGGAATTTGATACCATAGAAATAGATATAAGAACGGACACAGGTGAAAATATACCATTTCAATTTGGAACGAGCTGTGTTAAACTACATTTTCAACGTAGACACGATCATGTATTCGAAACATTCTAATAGTGTCTGTCCATATCAACATTATTATAGTAATCAAGCTGGGACTGGTATTGGTGTAATTTACAAAGGTGTTGCGCATCAACGAGGTCATGGAATTGGAAGTTTTTTTAGGAGGCTTGTTTAGATCAGTTTTACCTCTTCTTAGCAGTGGGGCTAAAGCAGTTGGTAAAGAAGCTTTAAATGCGGGAGTAGGTATTTTATCAGACATGGTTAAGTCAAAACCCATAGAAGAGTCAATAAACCATCGTTTTCAAGATGCTACAACTAATTTAAAAAGAAAAGCTGATGGAAAAATAAGTAAAATCATGAAAGGATCAGGGTATAAAAATAAGAAACAAAACATACGTAGTCTCATTCAATCCCAGCATTTGAAAGAGAAAACATATAAAAAAGTAAAAAAGAATAAAGGTTTCAAAGATATTTTTACAAAGAATTCAAAAAAGTTAAAGCTTAAAATGGCATTCCTTCATAACCATTCATGTGAATGTGCTAAGTCAGAATTAGACTTATTTGCGTTACCATCTACGCAAACTAGCATAGAACAAGGACAGTGGATTCACTACAAACCAATTTCTTCGCTTAGTGATGATGGACCTTTGGAATTTCATGTACCTGGATCTGGTGACGATTATATTGACTTGTCACATACATTGCTTCATATTAAGGCTAAAATAATTAATGATAATGCAATTACTGACACCGTTTCTTTAGCACCTGTAAATAATTGGCTCCATTCTTTATTTAGTCAGTTAGATGTTTATCTTAATCAAAAGCTTGTTTCTCCTCCAAACAATACTTATGGATATCGGTCCTATATTGAAACACTGCTGAATTATGCCCCACCTGCGAAACAGTCACACCTAACGTGTTGCATGTGGTATGAAGATACTGCTGGAAAAATGAATAACACTGATGAAAAAAATGAAGGCTTTGTATCTAGACAAAACCTAGTAAAGGAAAAAAAGGAGGTGGAAATGATTGGACATTTACACGGAGATATTTTCAATCAAGAAAAGTTTTTGATAAATGGCGTTGAGATGAGTATTAAATTAGTTCGATCGAGAGAATCATTTAATCTCATGGCTTCTACAAATGATTTGAAAGTAAAAGTTTCTATCACCGATGCGACACTTATGATTCGTAAAGCACGTATCAACCCCAGCGTGTTAATAGCTCATCAGAAGGTTTTAGCTACCACAACTGCAAAATATCCCATTACTCGAGCTGAAGTTAAGGTTTTAACAATACCGACCGGTGTGCAGGGTAAAACACTAGATAACATTTTCTAGGTCAAATTCCTAAACGGTGTGTTATAGGCTTCGTTGACAACGCTGCATTTAATGGTTCATTCACGAAAAATCCGTATGATTTTAATAATTTTGGAATAAATACATTTAGTTTGTACATTGACGGTACGCAAATTCCTTCCAAAGCTTTACAGCCAGATTTTACTAAAGGAAGTTATACATCTATGTATCATACGCTTTTTTCTGGAACTGGCATTCATTTCATGAATGAAGGAAATGGTATCAACTTGAGTAGCTACCCTAATGGTTATTGTTTAGTTGCATTTGATCTAACACCTGATTTGTCTGCAAACTCTACTGCACACTGGAATTTAATTAAACATGGTAGTGTAAGATTAGAAGTAAGGTTTGACGCTCCTTTGGCTCAAACAATAAACTGTATTGTATATGCTGAATTTGATAACTTAATAGAAATTGATAGGAATAGAAATGTTAATGTAGACTACAGTAGTTGAAAAATATATATATATATCTATAAAGGAAATTGTCCTATTCATAATTGATTCATTTATTATTAAAAACACACGTAGAGTAGAAAAAAAAAAATGAATACACTTGAAATCAGTAAGCATTTAAATAAAATCCATCATTCTTTTAAAGCTAATGTATTTGCTGCTAATCAATTACCGATCCATATGACACTGCCCATTTATTTGATTAGTAACTTAGATCCTGACACAAAGTCTGGCTCACATTGGATAGCAATTTACATATCTGAGAAAGGGGTTGGTGAATACTTCGATACTTTTGGTCGCAAGCCTGGAGGATTTCATTTAAGCTTTTTAAAAAGAAATTCGAACAGATGGGTTGCTAACAATAAAGTTATTCAAAGCGTTTTTCCTCTCTATGTGGAGAATATTGTCTTGTGTACTTATTTTTAAGATATCGAGATGTATGTTTAAAAGATTTTGTAAAAAAAGAACATCGAGGACTATACACACTAGTTGTTAAAGAGTAGTCGTCGTATTCGCAGTCATCATCGTCTTGTTCATATAAATATGAAGATTCATTTGGAGCATGTGATTGCAATATAAAATCTTGCCAGGCTAATCCTCTTGTATCAAATTCGTCCAAAGTGTATCCATTTGAATGTACTTGATCTGCAACTTCTTCAACATGGTCAACCAGCTGGCAGAGCAGATCTTCTTCCTGTAAATGGTTTCCGGCTCCAAGAGGACTGTACACGCTAGTTGTAATAGAATAGGCGTCGTCTTCACTGTTTTCATCATCTTCTTCATAAGGTTCATTTGCTGCATACGATTGCAATGTAAAATCTTGCCAGGGTAATTCTCGTGTAGCACTTTCATCCAAAGTGTAATGTGAATGTATTTGAACTGCATTTTCTTCAACGTTGTCAACCAGCTGGCAGAGCTGCTGGTTTACTTGTTCTTCTTCTTCAACTGCAATGCAGGCGTCGACGAGCGTATTGTTGTCCATGGTGATTGTTGTTGTTATGGTTTGTAGGTTGTAGGTTCACCGTATTTTAAAGCAAGAGATTCGTTTGGTTTGGGTGGGAGGATGTTTTGGGGCGGGTCGGGCAGGTACAGTGACAAGATGCGTTATTTATTTTTTGTGATCGACAAAAAATTTCTTGCAATCGCTTTTAGTGGCGATCTGTTTAGTGATATTGTATATGATTTCTCGGGTCTGTTGATAGTTTTGTCGTCCTCGCTATGAACGCAATATTTCACACGAACATTGGCATATTTCAATGCTCAGTCGGGGCGTGTCTTTGGGAATTTTGGCAATGTCGTAAATTTCAATTTTATGAAGTGCGTTGCGTGGGAACTGTCATCTTCATTCGTTGTGATATATGCCATTCCATCGTTGGTTGTTTGGCCCACACTTGATGAGAAAGTTGATTGTTTCTTCTTCTTTTTAGGATTTTCGAAAAAAGAATCAATGCTGTTAGTGCTAGCGCTATCCTTATCTTTGTTTTTTCTTTTAGGCGCAATTTTATTAGCACTCGTTTCTTCATCACTCACGTCGATAGGATAGTAATAATGCTTCAACGTATAATCAGCTGGATCACCTGTGGTATGCTGAAAGAAAAGTAGTTACACGTTATTTTAAAACATACCAAAATTAGACATTAGATATGATAGATAAGTTTATGAAAACTGAGAGAAAGAAGTTATGTTGCAAGTAAAAGAAACAATTATTTAACATGGTTAAAAGAAAAAGTAAAACAGTGAAATTATGACATGAAAAATTATGTTTCTCTCTGAAAAACTGAATACATGGAACAGTATTATTTACATACCTGCATGTTGAAGTATAGTTGCAAATACACTTTCACTTTTAGGGAACACTAATATTATTTGGTGGAAGCGTACCAACGACTGTGATTGGCCTTCTACAAGCCTGCTTATATATCTCCAGACTATAAACATGTTTGAACTTGCTTTAGTTTTTGGATTAATTTTAAAGAATGTGGTAACGCACAACACCTGCACTGACAAAAATAACGTGGGAACACTACCTGCATCGAAATGTTACCCGAAAACAATTAATTGCGTTGCATTCTAGGAATGAATAAAATCGGTAATAAATTACTATTGATATCCGACCCACGTCAATTTAAAGTAGGAAGAATGTCTAGACACATAAATTTACGTAATGTGCGTGGAAAAAACATTCTGACAAGTCGTTACACGCATGGACGCAAAAATAGATTAAAAATTCCTTAAGCTCGTGGAATCAGCACAAAGTCACCTGCCATATAAATTATGTTGATGTTGACAAGAAAAGATTATAAAATTAATGACCTTGCTTTTAACGTAATCACCAAAACTGCAGCAAGAGATTATTATCTATCAAAGGTACCTCCATTATTTAGGAGATTTATAAAAAAAACCTACGTAACAAAAATGCAATTGTCATTTATAAGATGTCAACATTAATCTTAAAAACGTTTGCTTCATGACCCGTGAGGCATGCATGGAGATAATACACATTCAGTACGTGCATTGTATGTACTGTATGTATATGCATTGTATGTAGTATATGTACATACAGCAGTGTAGCATAAACACACCATGTACGCGTCGTAACCAATGGCCGTGCGGAAGCACAGAGTTGGTAAAATTACTCTATACACCAAAGCGCCCGAATGCAGGGTCATGCAACTTCTTTTCAGAGTACATAGTTCGTGTATAAATTGTATGCATTGTACATTATATACAATTTCATATGCATGAGGTATTTATGCGTTAAAAACAATATTTTACGACATTTCAGTTAATAAACAAGTCATCGTATGCAAATTACACAGTTTTTTCAAGGAAAAATTTTCCTGCAGGTTTTGGACGAGCTTTTTTTTAGGGACGACCTGAGCCAGTGAGCCAGTCCCCGTGCAAGTATACTACTCTTAATTAAATGTAACCGTATGTGACCCGCGAAATATATTTTTTCTCCACCTTGTGTCAAAAATCTTCACTTGTTTTGATAAATTACATTCGATTTGACACATCTTTGTCTTTTCGCTTGCAAACTAAGTCTATCTACAATGCACATACTAGCCATATTTTCTTATAGAAACGAAAATGTTTGTTTCGCGACTTTTGGTACTTTCTGAGTTATTATTCTATTTCTATTTCAGCCTATTGCAGTCCACTGCTGGACGAAGGCCTCCCCCAGGGAACGCCATAAGGCACGATCTCCCGTTTTTGCCATCCAGTCGCTACCAGCCGCCTTTTTCAAGTCATCGGTCCATCTGGCCGGAGGGCGTCCAACGCTACGCTTGCCGAGGCGTGGCCTCCACTCGAGAACCCGCTTACTCCACCGTCCGTCGGTTCTACGACAGATGTGGCCAGCCCACTGCCACTTCAGCTTGCTACACTTCCAGACTATGTCCGTCACTTTGGTCTTTTTTCGGATGGTCTCATTCCGGACTTTATCCATTATAGAGATACCAAGCATAGACCTTTCCATAGCTCTCTGAGTGACATGTAGCCGGTGGGCCAGTTTTACTGTCAAGTTCCACGTCTCGGCTCCGTAGGTCATGACTGGTAGGACGCATTGATCGAACACATTGGTCTTAAGGCATTGTGGCAAAGATGATTCGAGGATGTGACGCAGCTTTCCAAATGCTACCCAACCAAGCTGCACTCTTCTGGTGATTTCAGCCTCAAAGTTGTCTCTTCCCATCTGCAAAGTTTGCCCAAGGTACACGTATTTCTGGACAACTTCAAGGACTACACCTTCGACGGAGACCGGCTCGGGGATTATGTGTTGATTGAACATGACCTTCGTCTTATCCAAGTTCATCCCAAGTCCAACACGTCTCGAGGCAGAGTTAAGACTAGATAGCATTTTTTGCAGGTCCTGCAGCGATTCGGCCATTATGACTATGTCGTCGGCAAAGCGGAGATGCGTGAGACTTTCGCCGTTGACGTTGATGCCCAGTCCATCCCACTGTAGAGTTTTGAAGACATCCTCCAATGCGTTGGTGAAGAGTTTCGGGGATATAACGTCACCCTGTCTTACACCACGGAGCAGTTGGATGGGTCTTGCATTATGGTTTTGTACTTGAACGGACATCGTAGCCATTTGATAAAGGCTTCTCAGCACCTCCACATACCGCCAGTCGACTTGGCACCGCTGCAAGGACTCCAAAACAGCCCAGGTTTCGATAGAGTCGAAGGCTTTTTCGTAGTCCACAAAGCCATACACAGTGGTTGGTTATACTCCTCTGTCTTCTGTATAACCTGCCTTACAGTATGGATGTGGTCCACGGTACTGAAGCCCTTACGAAACCCGGCCTGTTCCGGTGGCTGAAAGGCGTCAAATCTTGATGCCAGACGATTCGTGACGACTCTCGAGAACAGCTTATAGACGTGGCTCAGAAGTGTGATCGGCCTATAGTTTTTGAGAAGCGTTTTGTCTCCTTTTTTGAAAAACAATGCCACTACACCTCTGCTCCACGCCTTCGGGGTTGTCCCATTGGCTATTACAGAGTTGAAAAGCCTTTTCAGCTCCTCGAGGACAGGTTTTCCACCGGCCTTAAGTAGCTCAGAGGCCACTCCGTCTTCCCCGGGAGCCTTCCCATTCTTAAGCTGATTGAGAGCCGCCGCGATTTCGTCTATATCTACGTCCGGGAGATCTTCTGTAAAGTGGCGGGAGAGTTATTATTAATAATTTATAATTAATTTTTGTATTTTGTTGTCATTGTATTTTCAACCCTGTTTTTTAAGACGGGATTTTTAGCATAAAATATGATAATTATGTGTTACCACGAAAGTTTTTATTTTACCTACTGCAGCTATCACATAAATTATAATATAACACCGCCTGACAATATCAAATGAAGCTCCGCATCTCAATGTTTTTTTTTACAAATTGGTTGGTTGTCAATGTTGTCATGATTCAATTCTAAAAGGCAATTTTGTTTCATTTAGACTTGACGTGCTAACTGTACCAAACTTCACCTGATTTGATTTACAAGTTAAGTAGGTAAAATGGAAAGTCTCAAATAAGACCTATACTAGGTCAAATCGGCAGTGGGCCTTATAAGTGGCCGACTCGTAGTAGAAACCGAGCTTCCGACAAAAGGAGCATTTGGATCGACCGCTCTGTTCGTAGTTTACACCGACAGGGGGGGATCGAATGGAGGGGGAGGGGGCATTTTAAAGTGCTTCGGAATGTGAACGCTTGGGTTTATATTTCGGGATAAAGTTTTGGTTCAGCAGCCGTAGCCAGTAAAGCACCTTCACTAAGCCTATCTATCGTATCATTATTAATTTAGAAATCTTAGAACTAATTGCTGTTAGATATGTTCCATCAAACGAAAACATTTTGTAGCTCTAACATGTCTTTACATTAATTTCGAGCACACCTGTTCTAACATATTTAATATGAGGCAAATTTGCATGTTATCATAACATAACATAACTATGTAAGCTCTTGCTAAACTATTTTAGGTTTAACTCACAAGGGATTTAATTTTACCACGGCCTGAAGCCGCTGTAGGCCACAGCTACGCCTCGTAGCAGAATTCTGCGCTCCGTAGCAAAATGCTACGCTTGTGTTACGCTTGGGAATATTTTTGTTGCTTGCTATTCTAATTAGTATCTTAACAGAATTTCATGGTTCCTATTCGGAATTTCTATTTGCTTCGTATTTACAGTTGAACATGATTCACAAACACATTTTGGATTCAGACCTCAATAATATTTCAGAGAATTGAGGTTTTCATGTCTGGTATCATGTGTTTATTACATTTTCAAGAGTGCGAATCTTGGCTGCGAATCTGTCACTATAATTCTGATTTGCATTATATCTAAAATGATCCTTACAATATTTTCATCAGTAGTCTTGATATCCACCGTCTCAGAGCCATTGCTCTACATCTCTGCTAGGTTTTAGGCGTTATATTAGGTAGGTAAATAAAACATAATTTATGCTAATCTAACTACAAACATGAGCTCATTTAGTTATATATTCTGTTTTCGAGCTTAGGGTCTAATAATATAATCACATACTTACTTATTTTTATTTACTTTTTCTTACAATTTTAGAAGATAACAATGCGTGTCAACTTTTAATAACAAAAAAGAGAGAACTTACGTATTCCAAAAGGACTGCAGCCTATTGTTAATCGTTGTCAGTACACCGGTCTATTGCACATTGGCGGAACGAGCTAAATTCCTAAATTCGACAGCAAATCCAGTCGCTGGCACTCGACCAAGCACTCAGCCCTGCTGTTCCCTGTACACATGACTCAGAGAGGAAAAAAAAGAATTTTTTGAATTGGCCATATGCATTGGGGTTTAAAAAAAAATTCCTGGATACCAACACATTTATCTACTTACATCTAATATTAACCAACCGTACGTACAGCTGAATTTGATTAAAAGAACATTTACAATACAGACTTTAGTTAAACCTAAAATCATGTTTATCCGTTCATTAGCTATTCTGTTTTGAGATAAGATCTAAATTCTCGACGTACCAAGTCTGTTAGTTGTCTAAAAGTATTACGTTGTCTATAAAAGAGTTTGTACTTAATATTCCGAATGCTTTTATTGTGTGCCGTTGTCAGTACACCGGTCTATTGCACATTGGCGGAACGAGCTAAATTCCTAAATTCGACAGCAAATCCAGTCGCTGGCACTCGACCAAGCACTCAGCCCTGCTGTTCCCTGTACACATGACTCAGTGAGAAATAAGAAATAATGCACATTATTATCTATTGAGTTACAAAACAGATTTTTACTGTAACCAACCCTTTTAGTCACCTGTTGCTAGTGACTAATTTATTTAGATACTGTGCTGCAAAATAAGGCTTGACAAAATGTATTTAATACAGCACAGGTACTAGGTAGCTTAATTAAGAACTTCAAAGGCCAAATTTATACGTTATTTTTTTGTTAACTATATTAGACCTAAGCTGTCAATATGTAGGTAAATCCATAGGATAAATTTGAAAGAATCTTGCCAGTCTATAAAATGGTAAATACTTATGCATCCCAAAAGAACTGCAGCTTATATTTTGTAGTTGTCTGTGCACCGGTCTATTGAGAAAAAAAAAGATATTTTTGAATTGAGCATAATATGCATTGGGGTTAAAAAAAAACCCTAGATACCAACACGTTAACCTACTTACGTCCAATTTTAACCAACCTTAATAACGTACAGCTGAATTAGATTGAAAGAACATTTACAATACAGACCTCAGTTAAAACTAAAATCATATTTATCCGTTCATTAGCTATTCTGTTTTGAGATAAGTATCTTAGATTTAGACCTAAAATAAGGATTTAAATCCTCGATGAGCAAAGTATGTTAGTTATCTAAATTATATTTCGTTGTCTTTAAAAGAGTTTGTACTTACATATTCCGAATGCATTTATTGTGTGTCGTTGTCAGTACACCGGTCTATTGCACATTGGCGGAACGAGCTAAATTCCTAAATTCGACAGCAAATCCAGTCGCTGGCACTCGACCAAGCACTCAGCCCTGCTGTTCCCTGTACACATGACTCAGTGAGGAATAAGAAAGATGTACTTTATTATCTATTGGGTTTCAGAACAGATTTTTCAGTTACCCACCTATTTAGTCACCTGTTGCTAGTGACTGATTTATTTAGATACTGTGCTGCAAAATAAGGCTTGATAAAAAGTATTGAACACAGCATAGCATACATTTAGTTTATTTTCTGCAAATTTTGCCACATTTATACGCTTTGACCTTTGTTCTCCTTATGTAAACTCTGTAAGATGTCTTTGAAAAATGGTTCTTACTTATGCATTTCAAAAGATCTGCATTTTATTGTGTGCCGTTGTCAGTACACCGGTCTATTGCACATTGGCGGAACGAGCTAAATTCCTAAATTCGACAGCAAATCCAGTCGCTGGCACTCGACCAAGCACTCGGCCCTGCTGTTCCCTGTACACATGACTCCGTGAGGAAAAGAAAGAATTTATTGAATTGAGCATATGCATTGGGGTTTAAAAATGGTTTCCTGGATACCAACACATTTACCTACTTACGTCCAATTTTAACCAACTTTTATTACATACAGTTGAATTAGATTAAAAGAAAATTTTCAATACAGATTTCAGATAAACCTAAAATCATGTTAATCCGTTCATTAGTGATTCTGTTTTGAGATAAGTATCTTAGATTTAGACCTAAGATTAGGATTTAAATCCTCGATGTGCAAAGTATGTTAGTTGTCTAAATTATATTTCGTTGTCTATAAAACAGTTTGTACTCACATATTCCGAAAGCTAATATTGTGTGCCGTTGTCAGTACACCGGTCTATTGCACATTGGCGGAACGAGCTAAATTCCTAAACTCGACAGCAAATCCAGTCGCTGGCACTCGACCAAGCACTCAGCCCTGCTGTTCCCTGTACACATGACTCAGTGAGGAAAATAAATAATTTATTGAATTGAGCATATGCATTGGGGTTAAAAAAACCCTGGATACCAACACATTAACCCTACTTACGTCCAATTTTAATCAACCTTAATTACTTACAGCTGAATTAGATTAAAAGAACAATTTGAATACAGATTCCAGGTAAACCTAAGATCATATTAATTCGTTCATTAGTATATCTGTTTTAAGATAAATATCTTAGATTTAGACCTAAGATTATAATTTAAATCCTCGATGTGCAAAGTATGTTAGTTGTCTAAATTATATTTCGTTGTCTATAAAACAGTTTGTACTCACATATTCCGAAAGCTAATATTGTTTGTCGTTGTCAGTACACCGGTCTATTGCACATTGGCGGAACGAGCTAAATTCCTAAATTCGACATCAAATCCAGTCGCTGGCACTCGACCAAGCACTCAGCCCTGCTGTTTCTAGTACACATGACTCAGTGAGCACTTTATTATCTATTGGGTTTCAGGACAAATTTTTCTGTAACCCAGCCATTTAGTCACCTGTTGCTAGCAACTAATTTATTTAGATACTGTGGTGCAAGACATGTTGCACCGACCTCAAATAAATTCTCAATATGTAAAGTTCATAAGAGTCTTTGAATTGAAGGGATTCTTTCAGTCTATAAAGTGGTTCTTACTTATGCATTCCAAAAGAAATGCAGCATATTGCCGTTGTCAGTACACCGGTCTATTGCACATTGGCGGAACGAGCTAAATTCCTAAATTCGACAGCAAATCCAGTCGCTGGCACTCGACCAAGCACTCAGCCCTGCTGTTTCCTGTACACATGACTCAGTGAGGAATAAGTAAAAATTTATTGAATTGAGCATATGCATTGGGGTTTAAAAAATGTTTTCCCGGATACCAACATATTTACCTACTAACGTCCAATTTTTGGTAAACCAACCTTAATTAAGGATACCTAGATTAGATCAAAATAACACTTTCAATAGATTTAAGTTAAACATAAAATCATGTTTATCCGTTCATTAGGTATTCTATTTTGAGATAAGTATCTTGGATCTAAATTCTCGACGTACGAAGTCTGTTATTTGCCTAAGTATTGCGTTGTCTATAAAACAGTTTGTACTTACATAGTCCGAAAGCTAATATTGTTTGTCGTTGTCAGTACACCGGTCTATTGCACATTGGCGGAACAAGCTAAATTCCTAAATTCGACAGCAAATCCAGTCGCTGGCACTCGACCAAGCACTCGGCCCTGCTGTTCCCTGTACACATGACTCAGTGAGGAATAAAAAATAATCCACTTTATTAACTATTGGGTTACAGAAACTTGCTGTTTGCTGTAACCAACCCTTTTAGTCACCTGTTGCTAGTGACTAATCTATTTAGATACTGTGCTGCGAAACAAGGCTTGACAAAAAGTATTGAATACAGCATAACAAAATTTAGTTTAGTACATTTATACGCTTATTAGTTATTCTTCTTTAGGTTAACTATCTTAGACCTAAGTTCTCAAACTGTAAAGTCCATAAGATATCTTTGGAAGGATTCTGCCAGTCAATAAAATGGTTCTTACTTGTGCATTCGAAAAGGACTGCAGCTTATTGTTTGTCGTAGTCAGTACACCGGTCTATTGCACATTGGCGGAACGAGCTAAATTCCAAAATTCGACAGCAAATCCAGTCGCTGGCACTCGACCAAGCACTCGGCCCTGCTGTTCCCTGTACACATGACTCAGTGAGAAATAAGAAAGTATTTATTGAATTGAGCATATGCATTGCTGCATTGGGATTTAAAAAATGTTCTCCTGGATACCAACACATTTACCTACTTACGTTCAATTTTAATCAACCTTAATTATGTACTGCTGAAAGAACATTTTGAATACAGATTTCAGGTAAACCTAAAATCATGTTAATCCGTCCATTAGTTATTCTGTTTTGAGAAAAGTATCTTAGATTTAGACCTAAGATAAGGATTTCAATCCTCGATATGCAAAGTATGTTAGTTGTCTAAATTATATTTCGTTGTCTATAAAAGACTTTCTACTTACATATTCCGAATGTTTTTATTGTTTGTCGTTGTCAGTACACCGGTCTATTGCACATTGGCGGAACGAGCTAAATTCCTAAATTCGACAGCAAATCCAGTCGCTGGCACTCGACCAAGCACTCAGCCCTGCTGTTTCCTGTACACATGACTCAATGAGAAAAAGAAAGAATTTATTAGATTAGACACATCTCTTGAGGTTTGAAAAATGGTTTCCTGTATACCAACCCCACTACTACTTTGATTAATTTACCTTAATTACGTACAGCTGAATTAGATTGAAAGAACGTTTACAATACAGACTTAAGTTAAACCGAAAATCATGTTTATCCGTTTATTAGTTATTTTGTTTTGAGATAAGTATCTTGGATCTAAATTCTCGACGTCCAAATTCTGGTATATGTCTGAAAGTATTGCGTTGTCTATAAAAGAGTTTGTAGTTACATATTCCGATTGCTCTTATTGTTTGTCGTTGTCAGTACACCGGTCTATTGCACATTGGCGGAACGAGCTAAATTCCTAAATTCGACAGCAAATCCAGTCGCTGGCATTCGACCAAGCACTCAGCCCTGCTGTTCCCTGTACACATGACTTAGCGAGGAATAAGAAATAATGCACATTATTAGCTGTTGGTATTTGAGATAAAAAATGTTTTGACTTCTTAAGCACAGCTAAGGTAGATTTAGGAGCTTGTTTTGACAACGTTTATTCTTTTTTACCCGAGTGCCTCAGAAGGAGGGTTATGTTTTTCGAGAGTATGTATGGATGTTTGTATGTATGTATGTATGTGTGCGGTCAAAAAAATTCTTTTTCGCGGGCTACAGCCCAAACGGATAGTTGGATTTTGATATTTGAGATGTCGTTAGATTCATCTTAGCAGTGCGAGTGACACTGGCTATAATAAAAAAATCTTAAATTCAAAATAGTGGATTTTTATCGCAAAAACAACTTTGAAATTACCGCAGTCGGGTTTTTGTTTTTTAATACATCCGCTTGTTCTTTAGGTTTAATTACCATGATCATCCAGGGAAGGGTAAAACAAGCTGAAAGCAGGTTAAGGTAATCGTGAAAATGAATAACTTTCCCCTCGGAACATGGGTCAAAATATAAAAAAGTTTTGGTCCTCGGATAGTAATCAACCAAACTGATCAGCGAGTTTGTAAGGGGAACCCAAATATATTTTTTTCGTATTTCTATTCATGTTCCTTTGGGATAGTTATTCAGTTTTATGAGTTACTAGACCTCCATCTATTTATACCGTTTTTGTTACACTATAAAACGTACGGATCTATTGTTACTGTTAGTTTTAAAATCTTAGCTTGTTAAAATGTTATAAATAATACCTACTTGGTTACGCTAATGATTTGTTAATTACATAAATGAAACAAGATACATCAGCCTAAAATAGAGATAATTAAAAGCAACATAAATTTTAATCAAAATCATTAAAATTAATACAATAGAAACAGTAATTCAATCTCAAATCTAATTAATAATTCTGCGAATTAAAATCAAAATTCATGTAACAGTTTTTTTTATACATCAAGTACGAAACATTTAGCAAGTTTACGTTTTGTACGAATTACACTATCTGAGAAACATGTTTATTTAGGAGTAAATGTCTAATATCGTTTAATAGTGTGTATTACGAGGTTTCTAAATCCCCATGTTAATGTACTAAATTCAACTTTGAATTACAAGATTTCAAAGTTTGTTTAATTTTGAAAACAAAGGTGTCTCGATTTTTTATGAGTAGTATATTTTACGCCTAACTCTGCGGAGTAGGCAGAGCATAAACAGCTGCAAAAAACGGCCATCTACATCAAGAATAGCATAAAATATTCTGCCAACATCAGCCCATTCAGTTCATAATGGCGTTAATTTGTAAATACATTTACACGATTTCCAGATTTCTGATCATCTTTAGTCGTGGCTAACGAGTTCCTCCATTAGCAGTTGTTTTATGGGCCAAGTTATGGGAGACATGCCGAGAAACAGACGTTACGTATGTTTCTGTGTATTTTGCGCTGCGTTTAGGACATCGCGAATCTACCTACACCTTATTCCCATACGTACAAATACGGTTTATGTCATTCATCCGTCGACGCAGAGTTGTGCGATACGCAGCGCTAGTGGATTTGTATGCCAAACCGTTTAATATAAACCGTATTTGTACAAAAAAAAATAGAAACTAACTAACAACACCACAAACAACGCAGAAAAATATGTTACGTGAGTTTTTCGCCTAAAACAAAATTCTATAAAGTACAAATTCACATTGGAGTATATGCCGTCGCAGTATGCGTTAGTGTCGGACGACAAGAATATGATGTATGGATTAGTATGAAAGTTTCGTCCTCTACGATAAGCTTCTTGTAAACATTACAGTTGATATCATAATCGGGTGTAGATGTGTTTTTATTTAGAGTAAAGTGAGTACGTACAATCAATCTTCTTCTCCCATCCCTTGGCCCACAACCCCGCTATCGTTCCGAAGACGTTGCCTAACGAGTTTTATAAGCGTTGGGCGATTACCACAATTATCGGGACAGAATTATGTGCTTGTTACTGTTGAGGTCGACACCCCGTTGCGTTATGGCCGCCGAGCACGGAAGTGTTAGAAATATAAAGTGCCTTTTTGCGGTTAAAGTGGCAAATTGATGTAAAATTGAGGTTGCAGAATTTGCAGTGTAAATTCGATGATGGCGGAAAATGAAAATTGCTCTATTATGTATTTATTAAACTTGAATTTGTTTCCTAGATTTTGCACTAGCTATGAAATTCCTCATAATTATATAACAGTCAAAAATTTTACATATTATACTTTATGACGTATTAACTTAATATTTTGAATAGTATACGTTTACGTTTACTTACGAGAACAATGATTTCTATTGAACAGAAACAATAAAAAAAATCCTTCTTTACATTTGGGACGTCGAGTCGTCCAAAGAAACGATGCAGGATACTTGCAACTCCTATATTTCCAATGAACCAAAAGCTTCCAAATTCGCTATACAAATACCTAGTTATAACACGCACCACCTCCTTTGAAAACTTTACATAAACCCAAAAAACTCAGCAGCGTAGGAACAAAACCATTTGGATTTCAAGTGAGCAAAACTTCACGATAGCTCTTTATACAGATGCAAGTTAAAACAAACGCATGAGTCTGGTGAATTACATACAGTCCTACCCTCTCTTTGGCAACTCCGAACTCCCAAAGTTTTAAGATTCACTTACTCGTATGTATCTTTTGAGCAGAAGAACGTGTACTGACTGCTTCGCAAAATTTTACATAGGGGCGCTGGATCTAAGAAGATGGTAGACGGTTTGTATAAAACTGAACTCTGGCTATTGATACGACAAATACACTCCCTATACAATAGTATCCATTTATTTACTAGGTTTTAGGATAATTTTTGCATGGTGGTACCCGAACATAGAAAATGCTAGGTATAGTTATGAATAAGTATGATCTTATAGAACGACTGCATGGACTGGACTTGTAAAAACAAGAAGTAATTTCTTTCAGAACTAAAATAAAGTAAGTATTTTCTTACACTTCGTCCCACTACAGGGGAAAGGCTTCCCCTTTTTCGCACCACCCATCCCGGTATTGCGCCTGGAGAATGCCAATTTGGGAGAAAACCTTCTATGTCACCTAGCCATCATCCCCGGAGTCGGTCACGACAACGGCAACCATCTTGTGGCATCCATTTTGTAGCTAGAATAGCGCACCTATCGGGATGCATTTGACAGACGTAGGTATCTTGCCCAGCCCCTGTGCAAAATTAAGAATAGAAAATAGAAATAACCGTTTTTTTTATAATTTCGAACGTTTTAAGAATTTTTTGTCATGTGCTCTACCTTTCTTATCATTTCGTCTTAGAAACGGCTTCTTCAATACTTAGAGTGCGAAGTACGCATTCCCCGTCTACTTTAAAATGATATTATTTGACGTGAAAAGAAAATAATATTATTCTAAGCTTTTCCGCATTGCAGCTTTTCTCGTGTTTTGTCAGATTTCCTCTGGGGATAAGTCCTCGAGTGGAGGCCATGCCTCGGCAAGCGTAGCGTTAGACGCCCTCCGGCCAGATGGACCGACGACTTTAAGACGGTGGCTGGTTGTGGCTGGATGGCTGAAACGGAACGGGAGCTTTATGACTATGACGTAGGTACTTTGGCAGTGACCTACGTTCTGCAGTGTAGGTACTGCTAAAGGCTGATATGATGCGATGCCACGATAGATTACACGAGTAAAAAGAAAGTATTACTCATATGTAGGTTTAGGCGAATTAGTTGTTGATATTTAGTAGAAAGTTTAGCCCTCTAGGTTACGACTGTTTACGACAGCCATCTTCCGGAGGTCCTCAGATCACAAACGCCCACCGCTCGTCCTCGTCCGTACACTCGAACAACCAAAACGTAGTAGGTCTAAACTCTCTACCAAATAGTCAGTAAACCTACATAATGTATTAAGATTTTGTCTAGGTAGATACCTAATAGTTATATAACGTGTGTAACTATTTGTATAATTACTATTCTGATGAGTCTAAAGATATTCAGTGTTTTAAATATAGCCAGGGATTGACATAACTAATATCAGTACCTTAATCCGTTGACTGAATCTGTATAAGCCTCTTATTCAAAGCCGCTTATATAACACATACCACAAGTATTGTACACACAATATACTAACATCTGTATATGTGAAGTCAAAGTTTTTTTCCGTAAGCTATTTGTTCCAATGACTTTATATTCGTGCCTGAACTATATCTTTGACGCAGGTTTGTTTTGACACACTGGCATACTAGATACAAGTTTTTCTTGTTCTCATAGGAACATAATATTATAAAATGAGAGCGTACGTAAGTTATTTACCTACACCGTCATTCGTAGACACAGTGACGCGGGAGGACTCAAGATTTTTATGAATAATTTATGTTACACGTCGGTTTTTCATGCGAGCGTTCCTTCATACAATATAAGGTGTGTTTATGTTACATCACAGCGAATTTCGTGGGAACTATTATGGTACCACTCGCAAACCAAGCACACCCCACGGATTAACTTACCTTGAAATATATGCCTCTCTTGTATCCATTGATTGATCTATTCTATTGATTTTGACTCAATTTTTTCAACTAAATGTATTAAGGTAGTTAATAAAAACTTTTCGCGCTATTGCTACAAAAAACGCTTGTAAATAAAACAGATGACAAATTGTATCATTTAGTGACCAAGCAAGTAGAACCTCTAAAACTGAAACGAAATAAAAAACATATTTTTTTAGTAGGTACTTAAGCATAGCCAACGTCGACTGCATTATATTTCGACCCTTTTATAAATTCCAAAACATAAAGAGCAACGTTTACACCATTTTGCATATTCAATGAACGTTGTTGGTTGCGTATCAAAAACAAACAATTTTCTAACAAAAGCTTTCAAATTATTAGGAAAATATTTCCGTGCGGGGACACTCGCGCAATTTAACGTATCAAACCGTTTTCACACGAAATTATCTGTTTGTCGGGTCGCATTATTCCAGATTTGTTGCCGAGATAAATTGGAATTTCGCGCAAAATATACCGTAATCCACGTAGGTACAGTCGGCAGCCACACCATTTCTAAATATAAATAAGAGATAGAAATATCGACTACGGACGGGGCTTGAATCAGGGACCGTGGGATACCGTCCCACTGCTCTGCCAACTGAGCTAACGGCGCTTAGCTGACCCTCACAAAATGTTTAACTTCTTGACGCTCGTCTCGGAGCGACGATTTCAGTGATATCTCAGTAACTAGTAGTAACTTGTTTCACCGTTCCATCGCTCTACTACTGAGCTGCCGTGGTCCTATTGTCCAACTGCCAAAAATCCTGTATATTGCTAAGCCCAAGGATAACTTGACCTTCTGTTGTTTGTACCTACACAGATAAATTCGAAGCAGACACCACAGGTAAGTAATAAAAGTTTTGTTTAAATTTTGGACCACAATTTTAATGGTATTGTTACATTAATCTAAGGACGTCCGTTATTGTTATTATTATACAACGTACTGGTTCAGTTTATCTTACTTTCCATTCATATTCACATAATTTTTCACGCAACGGTATAAGTAAGTAAGTTAGTAAAAACACTTTATTGCACATTTAAAACACAAACACATAACAGGAAAACTTAAACTACAAATGCGCAAAGGCGGCCTTGTCGCTAAAAGCGATCTCTACCAGAAAACCTTTGTCTACTTGAACAATTTTGACGGCGAATAGGTTATTCGTCGTTCCTACATTTCATGGTGCTAATATGAGTTGTATGTGAGAGTTTGTGTAAGAGTGCCTTTACCTACAATGGTATAAGGCAAGAAACTCACGTAACGTCCGTTTGTGTGTCTTGTATGCTCACCGCTGTCCGTTGCGTTTGAAAAATACGGTTTATGCAAAAGATTTGACTGATGCATCCGCTAGCACAAAAATATCACACAATACTACGTCGACGGATGCTTCTGTCAAACAGTTTGGCATAAATCATACTTGTATGAGAATAAGGTCAGAATTCGTATGTTCTCGCATGCGTTAGGGCGTTTGTCCACAGCCGCCGTCACCGTCACGTCTACGAGAACGAGATTATTTCGAGCCGAGTTTAATATGAAGTGACGGCGACGTGTCGGATGTGCGGTGGACACGCGGCTAAGTAAATGTATGTATCGCTACTTCGGCGCCGTCATCTCGCGTGGACAAACGCCCTTACGCAGCGCAAAAATAACGCACAAAATGGACGTTACGTGTGTTTCTCGCCTAAAGCTTTATTAAAAGCGTCGGTGTACGTGGGTATGCGGTATTCTGATTAATACAAATTGTCTAGGATTGAGTTCCACTACCCAAGTACCTATCCGGACACCGCAGTAGTTTGAATAGGACGTCTTAAAGCTGCTTTGTGTTGTTACCTACTCTGTGGTGTCGGGATATAAAGTTATCCAATAAATAAGTAGGGTACTAAACACATTTTTACCGCACACGTGCAGTATAAACCAGATCTCGGCGCAGATTAGAGTTACGATCGCTCGCCGGTTTAAATTCTGTTTAGCGCCACGCTGAGATGCTTCGAGAGCCTTTTTATTGTGTTTTATTCTCATGTTTTTTTTATGATACTGTACGCAGAATCATTATTTTAGGTAGTAGAGATGTTGTTTTTTTTCAGTAAGCACCAGCAATTCAGCGAGTATCACGTGAAATTGACTATTCATATTCGCGTTACAAAGTTGTAATCTAGGTATGTAATGTTGACCTTTTTTTAAGAACGGAACTCGCTGATTATGAAAGTGAAATAATGAAACAAGTGGGTAAAGTTCGTTCTTGAACAGACAGTAAGGTAAGCGTGAGTGAGGACTGCACAGCTCACAGGGGCCCCATCAAACACGTTCCTTAGATGAATGAGGGCTCGCTGCGAGCGCGCCAGTAAGACAATCAAAGTCTACGCTGGGCTCCTTTTCTTTATACATTTTTGACTCGCGAACGACTTCACAAAGTGGCCATTAGAATAAACCACCCTCCGGCCATGTTGCTTTATTACCTGCCCGTCTAAATGTACTGTCGTAACATCAGATTTTATCGCAGTAAAAAATTGTTACACTTCCGCGCAGCTACGCTGTTTCAAATGCTGGTACTTCGAGTAGGTAGCTTTTGACGAGCAGGTATGTAAATTTTTAGGGTGCTTGTGATGCAATTTTATTCGAAAGAAGACGTTATATTGCTTTATTTCTATGAATGACTACTCTCTCTCTCGTCGTGTGGGACACCGAGTCGTTCAACGACCCGATGAACCCTGGTGTCAGAGTTTTTCAACCGCCTACTGCAAGTAGCAGGCCTCTGACATGGTTGTGTAACGACCGCCATCATAGACAGCAACCGGTACCGACGGCTTAACGTGCCCATCCGAAGCACGGAACCATCTTACTTGCGGACAATCAGGTGGTTCAGCCTGCAATGTCCTAAACCAGACTGGGAATAAATTCACAAAGTGATAAATATCAATATAACTTTTAAAGCACTCGCGATTACTTTCACACATAATAATGACTTTAACGGGTCTTATCGCGATAGTTTTTTAGGTAAATAAGCGATTTACCTGGAAACTCGACGTTTCGACTGGGTTTCACCAGTCGTGGTCGCGAGCAGACTGAAGTAGCAGCGAGTTGTCATCAGGGCGGTGGGCAACTAGATTTTCTGCTACCCACTTATTGTCTTAATAATTTAAATTGTTTGTAAACATTACACATTAGGCCGGCACACAACACTCACAATGTCCCAGTCGAAACGTCGAGTTTCCGGGTAAATCGCTTATTTACCTAAAAAACTATCGCGATAAGACCCGTTAAAGTCATTATTATGGATAAATATCAACTTTGTGAGTGACCCCACCGGGAATTGAACCCGGAACCTTTGCGTGGCAGGCAGGCATACTAACCACTGCGCCACATCGGCTGTCAAAAAATGAATGACTACTGATGAGGAACATAAAGTAGGAAATAACTGTTTAACTCCGCTATGAGCTTCGGACATTCAATCTTGTAAAAAGGCATTGACACCATATTGCCTTTCTTTTCAGGGTTAGCTGTGATGTGTTGAATGTAAAAGATATAAAAGGAATGAAAATGCTATAACTTATTGTAAGTTATACTAACTTACAATAAAAATCAATTGACAGTTGTGCAGAGTATAATTTTAAAATAACAGTCAATTCATATGATTAACAGATTAAAACCAAATCAATTATTACAACTGCATACAATCCCATATAAAAGCCTGTCAGCGTTCCCTATGGAAACCTGTTTGCTACTGCGCTACAAATCGGATCAACTGAATATTAGGGATACCACAATTTAGTTTTTTAATGGGACGATTAATAAATATTGGAGTTATTGTTAAAAGTTGTTTCCCTCTACCTGCCGCTACCATTTTCTCATTTACCCTACAGAAGTAGCCGAACTCGTACACGGGCAGCGAACGCAGGATAATCTGGTATTAGATATTCTTGCCTTTTTCAACTTCAACAGCCACACCAGTCCACTGCTGGACATGTGCCTCTCCAATGCTGGAATTGAGATAGTTGAAGAACTACATTTTAAGTATTTGCTATGGATTTTATTGGCGAGTGCCGTGCATGTGCACAAGAAACACAGTTGATTACATTTGTTGTGACTAAAATTTTGATCCTACAGGTAGATATTTCTGATTGTCACCCTACAAGGATGGCTGAGCTCGTGCACGGGCAGCGAACGCAGGATAATCCGGTAAAAGCATCCATGACTAATGATCACATTTTATGCCGCGAACGCATTTTGATCACCAGCCATCGATAGAGTTGCGGTGCCATGATTTGTGGGCAGCGAGCGCAAATTTTAGGATGAAATTCACCGTTATTGGTAGGAAATGATAAGCGAAAAGATGAACATTTCCTTTTTTACTTGTTTCAGTCGGATAGTTTTTAAAACCGAGCTGTAGTGGGGTAACATTTTCGACTGTCCCAATTTATTTGAATAGGTTTCAAAGTTTTAAAAATGGTTTAGTTTAAAAAGGGTTATTTTTTAGTCAGTGCGCAAACTTTGCAGGGTGTTTCTACTCGTGATTCTGAACAACTTTTATTATGGGACCACCTGCGAATTCGCAAAAAAAAATTTGGATGTTCCATAGAAAAATTCATACCTACTCGGCAAAAATTTATGGAACACCAAAAAAATTTTTTAGATTTCGCAGGTGGCCCCATAGTAAAAGTTGTTCAGAATCACGAGTAGAAACTTCCTGCAAAGTTTGCGCACTGACTAAAAAATAACCCTGTATGTATGACAACGATTTTTACGATAACATACCTACTTCTGTCACACTTCTGTTATTATAGACTGACTGTTGTGAATGGTGAGAATTGAAATTATTTGGATCGTCTTACTGCGGCTTGTACCTACCTACCACACATCCAAGTACACAATACAAATCCATTAACACATACGCTCATATATAACATACCTATACTCAAATTATTCAAAGGACTTTGAGTAGAATGTGTAAAATGCAGACTTCTGCATGCAATATGTCTCAAAAATACGCTTCTAGCGTCAATCTTCTGGTAAGGTCGCTTTGTTATTGACTCTATCTCAGTCTTACCCGTATCTTGCACCGGGTGAATTGAAAGAGTTAAAAGCAAGCACTTCAAAATCGTAAAATAGTAATTACCATAGCTCTTATTTACCTACCTCTAAAAATTCAAAACGTACTTTAAATAAATTCGAGAAACTAAAATATAATAATATGTTTAATTTTGATATGGCAATGCCCCTTTAAAATCTCTCTAGAATTTAATTACATATTCTAGACTCGGTTGAAAGTTATTACAATATTTAGTAATCTAATAAATACTAGCAATAATTTATTCAATTCCATTTGTACATTATAACATTTACTCAACATGAATTAAAATTAAACTTTGATGTGTTTCAAAATTAATATTTATGTTCACAAGATCTTTGAACTAAAATCATACTTGAGTGGAAATCTAGTTATATGCGGCAAAAAAGGAATTCAGTATTTTCAACTTTACATTTTTGCCTTTGGTAAATAATTTTGTTCATTCATTTGAGCATATTTTACAAAGTTTAATCTTTAGTTAAATTTGTCGTATTGACTCCAAAATTTTGGCTCATTTTGGAGTCATCCAAGATTTTGGCTCATTTTAGGTGTACTCGTATAAATTATGTGAATACATCGCTTATGAAGTCTTACTGAATAAAATCATTCATACCATATTCATCAGACGTAGATTTCTTGGTAGTTGCATCAAATTATAATCACATTAATTATTCCTTACTAGTGATTTTAATAGTCATTCAGCGCACTTTGGATTTCAAGGTTGGTGTTCAAACCCTATGATAGAGTTCTATTACAAAAAGGTTTTATATTATACAGAAACGGGAGATTTATTTCACACATCCACCCATAAAAAAGAAACAAATAGCCTCCCTGGATGCTAAACAAAAAACCTATCTCGCTGTAACCGCGAGCTTTTCCCTCTGGACGTCTGGTGTCCCCATAACCGCAGTAACAGGGACCTAATACATCATTGTACCACTAGAGACAAAGGTTCGTACTATACTTTGCGGGATATTTCTTTTCGGTCAAATGTTTTTAAGAATAGTTCAACGCTCACAGCGGGTGTCCCCATAACTGCAGTAACAGGGACCTAATACATTATTTTACCACTAAAGAGGAAGGTTTGTACTATAATTATTTAGTGTAAATATTTTCAGAGATCGTTCATTCAACATCAGCTGGAACTAACAATATACACAATTTACCTACCATAATTCGTCTGTTGTTTTTTTTATCCTGGACTAAGTTACTTACTGTAAAAAAAAAACTGAAAACATACTACAGGACATCACTTTTTATGTGGCTGTGTAGGAACACAGGAGTGTAAGGTATACGAGTTTCACCTTGCGCTTTATCATCCAGTATGTGCGTGCACCATTCTCTTGTAATCTTATACCTCTAAACGAGTAATCGGCATCTCGGAAATGGATCCAACGTTTTGGGTTTTCGACGGCGATAAATTGATCTAGCTAGAAAATAGGTTACATTTTCAAAAAAACGTTGCTTCTCCCCTTTTTTGCATGTTTTTTGTAAACTTACAACGCTCTCTGTTGAAAAACCGAGGAATCTCAACCAGTGTAATGTGTCATGTGTCATCTCAAGCAAGCGTTGTATAATCTCTGTACGAATTTTACGGCGTAACGAGTGTCAGTCGGCAGAGGAAAATAAATCTTATTTTAGTACACTGTCTGTCCATTTAGTTTTTTTTCTGCGTCCGGCTACTCTTGCTGTATAAAAATACTCGTAGAAAGGTAGGCAGGTATATAATTTTTTATAATTCGCTAAACTTATTCCTCAAATGTCACTTGATTAGTCTATTTCTCAATTCAATAAATGTCCATTATTTTCATTGTTGACATTATTTTCATTGAAAACTTGATGTTACCGTGCTTGCTTGGTTTTAGTTACTCCTCAATAGATGGCGTTATTAGTTTTAAATAACTCACAATAAAAGTGTGATGGAACGTTTTTGACAAATGACGAGAAAAGCCCGAGATACGAAATTTCGAGAAAATCGTTGAGGTCGTTTTCGAGATAGAGTGTTTTACAGATTGAATTTCTGCGCCTAATTTTCCTTTATTTCCAGCATGAGCCAATCATTATGAAATTATAACAAGCGACACCTTTCAAGACTAATCTTTTACCCAACCATGTCAAAGTCTATTTAGGGGATAAACATAATAAATCATGCAACACCAGTGTTTTATTACTGACCCCTAATTCATGACGTCACATTTTTCATCGCTTATTTTTGACCCAATTTATTTTGGACGGGCTTTGAAACCGTTAACTCTGGGCATTTCTCTTTTTAATCATGTTGCTTTGAAGATTTAATCCAAATAGCTGCTTGAATAAATAATAAATGATGCTCCTAAACTAAGGTCTACAACAGTTTTGCAAACAAGTAAAAGGGAGATTGTTTTTAAAGTGAAAACTTTGATTTTATGATCCTTTTGCACAGAATTTATTAAACAAAAGCCAAAGAAATTTATGTACAAAATTGGTATGTCGCCCTTTGGTTGATAATAGTCATGATACGATAACCCAATCATTGTAAATATGCCAGACTACAGATATTCAAAAGTACATGCGATGCGATGATGATAATATCATCTCGTACACATTGCGACATCCATCACTGGCCGCATCTCTATCTCTCTATCCCTTTTGCATAAATGTACGCTGTGTGCGTGTTTGACACGCCATAAGAAATTTTGCAAAAGCGTTCATGACTTTAGTAACTTAGATGGCAAAGCAGTAAGACAGTACTCCGCAGGTTTCGGTTTCCCTAATATTTAGGTTATGTTTCCCCTAATTATTGTCAATTTGTGCTCTAAGCAATCACGTAGTAACTCACGTATATTTGTGTGTACATCTATCACTCACTGGCCGCAAGAACATCCCTCTGGTATATCTTATTCTAAAATGTAGAAGGTAACTAAATTGCGTCACATGTAATTGTAGCTTTTATCTGTGATTGGGTTCCTTAAAAAATTTCAGCTTCTGGATATCAATGTTAATTAAGAGCGATTTCTATTGGTACTGTAAATTTAGACCCAGTTGAAATTGGTGCCATCTACAATATCTTTGAGTTGCCCCTTATTACTGTCAATTTCTACTCTAAGCAATTTGACATCTACCAGGATCGCATAATGCCATAGTAACGCACGCACATTCGTGTGTACATCCATCACTGGCCGCTGGAGATCAATGTCAAATAAGAGCGATTTTTATTGGTACGGTAAATTTAGACTCAGTCGGAACTGGTGTCATCTACAATAAGGAAGATGCGTTGATCGAAGACAATAAGCTTTGAGTTCCCCCTAATTATTGACAATTTTTACTCTAGCCAATCTGACATCTACCAGGATCGCATAATGCGGCAGTAACGCACGCACATTTGTGTGTACATCCATCACTGGCCGCATCTCTATCTCTTTTGCATAAATGGACGTCGTGTGCGTGTTTGACCCGCCATAGAAAATTTTGCGAAAGCGATCATGATTTTAGTAACTCAGATGGCAGAGCGGTAAGACAGCACTCCGCGGGTTTCAGTTTACCTCACTTCCCTACCATTTAGGTTATGTTTGCCCTAATTATTGTCAATTTCTACTCTTAGCAATCTGACATCTACCAGGATCGCATAATGCGGCAGTAATATAACGCACGCACATTCGTGTGTACATCCATCACTGGCCGCTGGGACGTCCCTCCGTTATAAATCTTGCGTTAGCACCCGTTAGCGTCAACACGGTACAGAAAATCGAGAAACTGGCGCGAACAGATGTGGCTTATTAAGTTTTTTAAGAGATAAAGATGCAAGTCGTTTGTTGACAATGATATGTAATGAAATTACGGATGTGATAGAATATATTGAGTGTACTAGGACATAAGACCGAGCCGGTACTACATCGTGCGGGAACTACTTGAGTTCCATTATGTCAGAGTTTGAAAAAGTATGTGGTTTAGATTTCGTTGGTTTAGATATATGTATGCACACGAACAAAAGATCTCACCTCGTCTTTCCCGGAGTTTACCTATTTATGGGGACTGAATTATAATACCACCATGTTATACAAACGAACTGTTTATTGCCTTACCGTCCCATAGTGCTGGCTTAGAATACTATCACCCCATATTTTTCCCGTGGGTGGCGTAAGAAACAGGCTGACAAGTTGTCACTATGGTGATACACAGTCTTCTGAATGACTTGGCAACACGTTTTTTTTTTCAGACATTGTGTAATTGGCCGTTTTTTACAACCGTTTACGCTCTGCCTACCCCGCAAGAGAATAGGCATGATATATGTGTATGACATTTCTACCAATTCTAAGTTTGTTCTGTGTTGTTATCCGTTAACGGTCAACGGTTAGCATTTGTTACAGGATCCGGCCAAAATGTCGGAATTATGTACATTTCCGTACATTTTGTTTATGGTATCGATTCGTTTTGCTTTGTGCCCTGGATTTGTCTGGCAGGAATACGGATCTAAGACGACATGTTTTTATTGAGCCAATAATGTAGGACGACGATTCTTTTACTGCATTTGTAGTTTTTACTCGACTGCCTCAAAGGAAAGATTGTACTTTCGAAAGTATGCTGGTATTCATGTATGTAGTCGACAAAAATATTTTTCATGGGCTACAGCCCAATTGGCTGGGCGGATCTTGACCTTATTAAGCATGATGTGTCGTTAGATTTGTCTCAGTGACGGAATGATACATGCTACATAAAAATTACATCAATTCTTAAAATGTCAGGTTTGGAACGTAACGTAAATTACAACTTTGAAATTACCGCAGTCGAGTTTTTGTTATTTACACGACTGTTTGTTTTTGTGCACTTGCAAAAATGCAGAGTATGTATTCTAGTCTTGACTTTATTTAAAACGGTTTGCCTAACTCTAGGTCCATATGTCGTAGTAATAAAAGTCTGGATTTTAAAAGCAGCTGAAATATACGAGATGCACGTGTTTCGTTTTGGTTAGTAGTAAAAACATCTACTTGCTAACGTTTTAATACTATTGGTGATATATAAGACTCAATTTACTGTCTAAACATACCTGCAATATTTCAGCAGTCCCTCGAATTTTAAAGGTTTAAGAGGTAAATAAGTTTTAAGGTGGCGACAACAGTTAGGCATGTAGACATGCTTTATTTCGATTCGTTAAATAAACTGGTAGCTTGAAGTACTGCGATGATCTACTTACCTCCATTCCTCTTTTTTGGCACAACCATCAGAGCAAGGCCATTTTACGAAAACAAAATCTCAGCTTCCCAGATCCAAACAAAGACTCTGTTACGTCATTTAAAGAGCTTCACTCCGTCACGTCTCAGACGAAGATGTTCCATCTATTCTATTTGAAGCAAAGCAAAGCGAAGCAAGGCGAAGTAAAGCGAAGCAAACATTTCCGTTCCATTGTTACCTAATACGGTTGTTATGGACCTGTTACGGAACAGTTACGGAATCTCTCACCTCCGCACACAGACGCGGAAAATTTTAATATCGCCGTCGAGTCCTCGTTACCCCGCTAGAATAAAAATGGCAAACAAATGAAGTGGAAAAAAAGTTTCAAAGCAACCGCTGGGTGTGGCAGCGAAGTGACGTCGATTCTATTGGTTTGAGTACATTGCGTAGTTAAATGAGGCCACTCACTAAAAATCTGACTCGATTATTTTACGAAATTACAGAAAAGTTAGTCGTCAAGACTAATTGTTCGTTTTGGGTTTACACATAATTAAGCTTTGTAACTACGCACATCTGCTGATTAGATATAAAAATGCGGAGTTCTAAATTCCACAAATTAAGAAAACGGCGCACGGGGCGCTATAGCTGTACAGATGTCTTACTCAGTACTAGCGTCGTCGTCACTCAGTATACTTTTGACGGTTGCTGACTTTAACGGGAAATAACCTGTATCCCAAATATATAAAGTACTCTATGCCTGTATCTCAGGGGAAGTCAAGGTAGCTAAGAAGGTGGTTGACAAGAACGTAATATTGGATTTAAAATTGGCTAAGAATCATATTATGACATTCTTTATGAAATTTTGCTGATTTGATATTTTAATATTTAAGATTTTTGACAGTAGCAACCCTTGTAACAAGTGCCTATCGCGAAAATCCTTAAAATAGAGCTGAGTGAACCGTCTGTAAAGTCTCTATTTTGTGTAAATTCTATTAATTTTTAAATCATGACATAAAATTGCTTGCTTTAAAATATTTGATGTCATTCTAACTGATTCAAAAAAAATCTCTATCATGACGCACGGGTGTCTTCGAAACGTGACGCTTCTTACACATAATAATCCCAGGCATTCCAGGAAAGTAATCCGCAGTGTAGAGCAAAAAAACTTCAGCACCATTGAGTTTCCACCTTAGAAGTAAAGGTTAGAACACAATGTTTGAATGTAGAATCTGCCAGAGCTGCCAGTATCATTTACATAAAGCGTGGGGGCGTAAAGACGCCTCGTGATTCGCACTCCGAGTGTGTACCTGATAAAATTTCAAATCAGGAACCCTTTTAGCATGGAAAATTGTCGGTTACTTTTATAACAAAACAGCAGGTAGGTGGGTACTATAACGCCGCATTACAGGTTACCAGTCGTAGAAAAAGTTTGAAAACGCTCAGAATTCAAGCAATCCGAACCCTGCGACTTTGTTGCTAGTAATAAGCGTTTTCTTTTCATAATTTCTTAAACAAGTACAAAATAATTATGACTTAAGGCTATTTATTGTTTCTGTTATCGTAAAATAATACTAATTTGACATTCTAATGCAAATTGCTATTGGTAAAATCCTACTAATATTATAAAGGCGGATGTTTGTGTGTGTGTTTGTTACGACATCACTCTAAAACGGCTGATTAGATTGACATGAAATTTTGCACAAATATAGAAGAGTATCTAGAATAACACATAGGCTACTTTTTACCACGGGAAAATGTCTTATTCCTACGGGATCACGCATATTCCAATATTTTTGCAAAGGTGGCGTGACTGAGCCCATTCGCGTTTTAAACGTTTTCGCCGAAAACTAACAGCGACATCTCTTGGCGAGTAATGCTATTTTCCCGCGGAATAATAGGTTGCAGCGGGTGAAACCGCTGACGGGCAGCTAGTAACTTTTATATTATAAGTTTTACAATAGAGGACTAAATAACCAAACTGTTGGAAAAGTAACTGTCGATTTCTATCTGATTTTCGACTGAGGTGTGACTACCGTGGCATGAGTGTATTTACCAAAAAAGTTATGAATCCATGACACTTTATGTATGATGAGCTTTTAAATCTTGTTTGTGTCAATGCTACCTACTTTTTGTAAAAAATTGGTTAAAAAGTAGGTGTTTTGTTTGCCTTCTTCAATTGTTGATTGGTATAAATACACACACTATGATTCACAGTCTTCTGAGTGACTCTCAAGTTTTTGTCAGACGTGGTGAATATGGCCGTTTTTACAGCCATTTGAACTGAGGCTAAAATAATCCTTTCGGCACTATGTGGCATTGCTAGACTAAAAGAAAATAAATAGATTGATGCTATTCTAAGCAGTAATAGTGCATTTTTTTCCATTCGGATTAAATCTTCAACGTTCAATATTCATATTCATTGTTGCTAGAAATAGATCCGACATTCTATAAAGTATTCTTTCAGCTACAGTAACGAAATTTATACATTAGATGCTGAATAGGAATCTTTCTCTGCAAAACTAGAATGCACTTTAAAAATCGATGAGAAGTAAGACTCTCATGCGATACCGCAGTGTCACAAAGTAAGTATTGGCTAGCGCAATCCAGAGAGTCGGCTTCGAGCAAACGCGGCTATACTCACTCAGACATCCACACGCGTCGTTTACGCGCTCTGTGGAACCGTGTCGAACCGGCAGTGGTTGAGTGTGAACGGCGCGTTCGGTGCGGGCGGACGGAATGGCGAGTAAAGAAAAATATTTTTGTGATGTGTTTTGGGTGTAATAACACAGAAAATTGTACATTGTCATTTTTCAGTTTTCCACGCAGTAATGAAAAGTAAGAAGAGCTATTTTATTTGATAAATAATTAGATACCTACTTCAAAACACTAGAAATGGAGGGATTTCTTTTTATAAATCTTATTTTTCATTCGTACCTGTACGTTTGACTCTCATGATGGCTTGACTCCCAGCTTCCAACCATAGGTACCTAACCTATTAAAGTTTGTGACGACAAGATAGGTATTTTTAGGCCTTTCTTTTAGACACCTACACTTCTTTTCCGTGGGAAATACCGACAAACGACGTGAGGAACCCTTTGTCGTGTCGGTCATCGGCGCCGGCCGGTCCTCTACCTACCTACTTACCTACCTGCCTACCTATGGGTCGCTTCCAAGGTCGCTTCGCTTACCACCTAGTCTCGTGACCCAAACCCATTGCCTATCTACCGATTTAGGCATATATGTTAAAAATATTTAATATCGGCCAGGTAATTTAGGAGTTTATCAATTGAATATACCTAATTCATACTTACAAATGGTAGGTAACTTAATTTATAAAATTAGAAAGTAAATGTAGCAACCCTAAAGAGTAGGCATAAGTGATCGAAAGAAGGGGCGAGCTGGCCTTCTGTAAATTCTCTATTTTGTGGCAGTGTTCCGTAGAGTGAGTTACTTTCGTTGGTTAAAAAAAACGTGTATTTAAAATATTATCACCTTATCTTTCCCGTGGGTGTCGTAAGAAGTGCATAACAGATTTGTGAGTTGATGTGTATGGCAATTTTAGGCGACAGACTGACATCTTGCCATTATGGTGATACACAGTCTCCTGAATTACTCTCAAACGTTTGTCAGACATGGTATATTTGCCGTTATTACAGCCGTTTACGCTCGGCCTACCCCGCAATGGATATTACCGTGATATATGCATGTAATTATGGTCATCACTTCAATATAAAAGGGAGATAATTATGTTTTAGTGGCATAAAGTGGTTCCCCACTTGAAGTCGTTTGCTGCAACTGAAAGATGCAAGGAAATTTCGAATTTTGACGCAACTAGCATTATCGTCTGTCCGTGTCACAATTATTATGGTAGATGCAATAATCCTATCTCTTTTTCACAAGCGGATGTCAGGTGTGGGATTTACCGAATAGCTTTATTTCCATTATTAGTAGGTTTTAGATAATTCTACGAATTTTTACGTACGGTAGATCTTTGAAAATTTTGTAGCTGGCTACGCAGCGTAGCTCGGCTACGGCGTAGTAAATGTCTCATTAGGAGTCTCTTCATAAGAACGTTGTAAAATATTATCTGCATTTTTCAATAAATACTTACTGAACCCAGAATTTAAAGTTGTTTTTAAGCTAAATCTAGTCAAGTTATTTGCATATTCTGCAACTGTTGAAAATTTATTCTACTACAAGCAAGACTCAATGTCCTATTCGGATTTTCCTGAAATTCAAGTAATGATTTTCTTCAAATTCAAGTAGGGTGTCCATGCTCTCGTCAATCCTGAAATGAAGATTTTGCAACAATAATTTTCATAAAGTTTATCATTTTATGACGTTTAATTATTACATTGATTATCATTTAATGTTGCATACATAATATTACGACATGCATGACACAATATTATGAATGTTAAGAATAGGTACAATATGCAAAAAAAATATTCGAATGCATTTTAATACTGATTTGGTGCTATAGTTGAGATCAACCACTTGTTGAATTTGTGGTAGTATTGCGCGCCCTTTCTCACTAGAGTTTTCCACCAAGTGGGAAAGGGGGCGCTATACAACTGTCATGCGGCTCTGAATGCAGCGAGTGGCCGTCTCATCTATAGATTGCACTATCATCTTAACTGAAAGGCAACATGCCTTTTCATAATAATATTTTAGATGTTAGTAGTTTGGTTAAAGCCTGCTTTCAAAATATGAAACGTGTAAAGATATGAGTAGACCTTTACAAAAAGGACAGGTAACCCTTGTACATGTGAAGCAGTTATGAATGACAAGTTTTTATCATCAGGTAAGCCTTTTGCCCCTAAATATAAGAGATCTTCAACTACCCTCGTCTCAAAACATGATTGATGGCATGTAGGTAAGTAAAATATAAAAAGGATTTTTGTACACCTACAGGAGCGATTATAGATTTTTTCTTAACATGAATCTGTTTGAGGGCATTTAAATATTGAATGCTTTTTACATAATGTAAACCAAAAAGTGAGTCTTAGAAGGCTATTTTCTGTAAAAAAAATTGTTACTACTACAAATTCTAAATCACGAATCTATTTTTGTATTAAGATTTTTTAATGCGCTGACATTCTCATAAATTGAAAATGAGAAAATTTAAAAATTCATTTAGGACCGCCAGGACTACCGAAAAGTACCGTCCCACTGCTCTAACAATTGAGCTACAGGCGCCTTGCGGACCCTGATAAAGCTTCATCATATGGTTTGAATTTCTACTGTAATGTGGACTAACCAAAGTAAAAACTACTACTAGATGTTGCTCAATCGATCGCTTCGAGACGATCATCAAAAGTTGAGATATTGAACTAAAACATGTTAAAAGGATTTTTAAATTGTTGGAGTTGATTCTTGACAGGGGGTAACATTTATAGGGTGACTTAAAATACTACTGGTAGGTACACTTTATTCTTAGAGAAAATTGTGTTCTTTTTTCGAACTACGCAGTTAAAATAAAACTGCTTCATTTGCTCAGCGAAAGAGAGCATAATTCATTCCAGCAAAAAAAGGAACTATTCAAAGTAACATCAGGACTAAGGAAAAGTGGAGCTAGTTAGGAAACTTTCCATAACCGGATGACCGGGTTCCGGTGCGCCCGGTTTGATCAATCCGGTAAAATCCGGTTGGTTGTGTTTGGCCAGTTTTTGTGCCGAGTACGTGACCGATACTTGGACCGATATTATGAGAGTAAATGAATGGAGTTGTAGCTTTAGTTGGATGCGATCAGCAGCACGTCAATTTATCATCAAAGGATTCAATAGGTATGGTATTTAAAACATTGTTGTTCCCAATGATATTATATGTAGGTTCTGTTGTTCCATACAGTTATGTTAAATAACGATGATTTATATTCATAAATTGAAAAATGAGAAAATTTAAAGTTTCGCTAGCGCCCGCCGGGACATGAACCCGGAACTGTAGATCACCGTTCCACCATTCTACCAACTGAGCTACGGACGCCTAGCGGATCCTGGTGAATTTCTCAACCTCCTGATGTTCGTCTCGAAGCGACGATTAAACGACATCTAGTAGTAATTTTTAATTAATTATGAAATTTTCTCATTTTTCAATTTATGAAAATAATATAGCGCTGTGAGTGCTTTGAAAATTCCAATACTATGATTTATATTTTTTCATGTAGGTAGCTCAATACAGGTACACTAGATATTAAAATAGGTAGCACGCATTGTTGGCTTATGTCTAGACTAGGTAAACACACAATTACAGCGCTCTCGGAACATGTTGGCAAATAAACATAGGTATTTCTTAATCATGTTTATTTAAGTACTGTCTATCTTGTCTTAAGAGGATGCCTGTTTTCCTCATTTTCGTACAAACGTATACCCCAGTTTGATTCCTAAATAATGTATGAAAATTAAGTTAATGATGAAACAAAAAAAAGTATTTAAAAAAAGCTTTTTTAAGTTTTATGGAAAAAAAATTGCTCATTTTTTCTTCTCGTAATGATTTTGTGAAAAATTTGGAATGACAGGCATGCTTATGAAAATATACATGCATTTTTCGGAAAAAACACATTGTTTAGTTTCGTATCAAATGGGCGCGCGGCGCTGGCAACACTGTTCGTCATTGCCCCGTCCTGTGGCCGTGCGCGCGCGTCGTTGATGCAAATTTTAATTATAAATGGTGTAATTTAGTGTGCTTTCGGTTTTCTCGTGTGGTTTTCCCTGTTCGGTGGGGAAGAGAACCAAGTGGATTTGGTTCCGGCGCTTTGATTGTCAGTCGGTTCGATAACCACGCGGCCGTCGGAAAATATAACCTTACTTTTTAGTCACTCGCGCGTCCAGTGTTAGCCACATATTTTTAAGTAATTTCTCCATGCGGGAGAAGTCCTTTGGTTCGCGTATTGTACAGTAAAACGTGTTGCTGTCGCGAGCAGTAGTGTGCGGGAGAAATCTTTGTTATTAGTGTGTTAAAACATTATTCGATGTTGAACTGTGAAATAGTGAACTCAAGTGCTGGTGAAAATTGTTGGACGGAGTACCACGCGAGCTGGTACCCGGGTGCAGTAAGTCTAGTGTCTAAATCCAGATCCAAATGTCTTCCTCCAAAACCTGATACCTTTTTTCCTGTCAAAAACTAGACTTACAAGGAAACGGCGGCGTCATGGTTCGCACGGTAAGCAATTCGCTGCTAGGCCCTGTTTAAGTAGACTTTGGAAACAAGAATTTCTCGGCCGGAAACTTTCCGGAACAAAATTCTCTCATTAAATTTATTTTATTTAGCTATAGTAAAGAGCGCTACGAATCGTAGTCAAATGTTGTTCCGAGGCTGATCGACCATTTAGTTTTAGATTTTAAGATAACTTTAATTTGCTTCCACTGCGCTAAGATCAGCTTCGGAATCAAACATTTTTTGGTAGCAGAGCGTGGTTGCTTTATTGCAACATAGTTAGCCGTAATTTAGTATTAAGCGTGTTTTTTATATTACCCACATATTTTATTAATTCTGGAAAATATTGTTTCGGTTTTTTTTGTGACTGTATTGTTTGCCTAGTGAACGGTACCTTATCGGTAAGGTCTAGGCCAGTCAACTAACATTTATTTTGTGGTATTTGTTTATTGGTTTTCGTTTTATTAAGTCGAGTGTGTAAAAGTTGGTACCATGGCTCCTCGATCGCCAGGTATAAGGCTGCTATAAAGACAGAATTAAGGTGGTTTACTACCACAGCGGCAATGATCGGCCGCGAGGACCGGGAGGACGCGCTCTTGAAAAGTGCACTACAGGCAGATGAACGGGTTCGGGTTGTGTCGGAACACCTCACAGAGTGCCTCATGCTCCTTGAGGAAGCTCCTAACCCTGAAGATAAGGAGCTGGTTGAGGGCGATGTAAGCCAGTGCTTGAGCTGGCACAGGACATTGCGCAGGCAGCTGCGGACATATCTAGGCGACGTGACGGAAAGGAAAAGCCATTCCGTGGTAAAGTGGGACAAGGATTACAGGTGCCTCTTCCGCCTGTTACGGTTCCAGTCTTTGCAGGCGATTACGCCGACTGGCCGGCGTTTGAGGACCTGTATAGCAGTGTGGTCCACACACGGACGGACATAACGCCGGCGTACAAGATGGCTCAGCTGATGTCCAGGCTACATGGAGACCCTCATGAATTGCTGACGCATTTGGCTGTCTCGGATAGCAATTATGAGGTGGCGTGGAAGATCCTTACCGACCGGTATCGAAACAAGCGCCTGATTGTAGACAGGCTGTTAGACCAGTGGCTGTCAATACCAACCATAACGCGAGGTACGGACCTCCGCGAGAAAATCTTCCACCCAGTCAGTGTCGCGGTCAGCGCACTAGAGCGACAGGGTTTGCCAGTGGCGGGCTACGGTTATATCTTGGTCCACACAGTGCTTCGCCGCCTGCCGAGCGAAATGGTCGCTCGATTCGAGCAGCTCCATGGGGCAAGTCCTCGGACCACCTCCCGACCTACGAGGATCTGAAGTCGTTCCTCGAGGCCGAAAGCAGGCGAGTGGACGTCCAGGCTGGTGAAGCCCCACGCAAGGAGACCTCTGCCCCTCGCCACCCGGAACGGCCGGGTGCACCGGCGCGAGGAGGCAACAGTAGGCAACCCAGGCGGTACAACACCGCATTGGAATCAGGGTGTGCCTACTGCAGGGAGACAGGCCACGGGGTGGCAGCGTGTCAGGAGTTTGCTGCGCAGCGGGTTCAGAGGAGACGGGGTGTGGCACAGCAGAGGCGTTGGTGTTTTCGGTGCCTGGGGCCGCATCAGGTGCGAGTGCCCTTCAAGCACCAACTGTAGGTACTGCCAGGGTGCACACCATCCGCTGCTTTGCATGAATCGCTCCGGAGACGCCGGGGCAGCGCTGGATCGGATCAGCGAAGGAGCCTGCCCACCAAGGGAGGGAGCAACGCTCCCACCCTCCAAGGAGGAGCCCACCTCCGCATCGGTCACAGGGACAGGCAGGGGACGTCAACAGACGGAGCCCACTTACCCAAGGACGTGGGGACGATCCCAGCACGGCAGCAGGTGCCGGATTGGGGAAGAACGACACAGGGACATGGTCAAGGACACCCATCCCAGGTACGGGATCCAACGGGCGGGTGTCAGGAGAGCACTAGGCAGCCACCAGGGTACATGCAGTATTCTGCGGGCTTGAGCCACCTGGTTGGGTCTCAAGACCCACGCATGCCTCCGCCTATGCCTGAGTACCCGCGGCTACAGGCGCAACCTCGGTACGGACGTTTGCCGTCGGGGTACTATAGAACTCCAGCCATGGCCTTTATGGGCAGACCTCCCTACCAGCAGGAGTGGGACCCATACACAGGTTTGGGTAGCGAGGATACCCCGCGGACGCGGCCTCACCGCGTTTAGATTCCCGCTAGGTAATCGCCGCCTACTCATCAGCTTCGGCTCCCGTCCAATCACGGTACTTTTGCCAACGGCTAAGATTTGGGTATGGGGATACGGTGGCCGGACCATTCAAGTAAGAGCCCTACTGGATACAGGGGCTCAGGGATGTATTGTATCGAGTAAGCTGGTGAGTAGGCTAGGCCTAAATGTACAGCCAAGTGAGGAGGAAGCTGTAGGCATCGGGGCCTAAATGTGCCTGACATTCGGGGTCAGACGAACTTTGAGTTCACATTAGGTAGCACATGTACAGGGTCAGCTATCAAGTCTCAGCCGTGGTGCTGGATGAAGTGGTTGGGAAACTCCTCAGGTTAGGTTACCACCAACGGTAAGAGGGTTAACCACAGGGTTGGAGTTAGCTGATCCTGATTTTGATACTCCTGGTACGGTGGACGTACTTCTCGGGTCAGACGTCCTCGGAGATTATGGTGCGGTAGGAAGAAGGTACTCCAGGAAGCTGGTTTGGTGGCCGTAGATACCACAGGGGTATGTTGTTTTCGGCCCAGTTTGAGACCTCAGGACCTACCAGAAGGGGATACGGTCCTCTATGGTAGTGTGCTGTCAGAGGTGCTGCAGAGGTTTTGGGAGTTGAAGAGCCGCCCACGGCGGACAGACGGAAGCCAGAGGATGACGAGTGCGAGTTGTTCTATCAATACAACACTGCGAGATGCCCGTCAGGCAGATTCGTGACCAGGCTACCTTTTCTCCCAAACCGCCCTGCTTTAGGTAGTTCGCGACAGCTCGCGGAACGGAGACTACTCGGAATGGAGCGGAAGATGAGGCGAGACCCAGCACTTCGGCAGAAGTATATAGAATTCATGCGGGAATATATTCAATTGGGCCACATGTCGGTGTCCAGCCTGGATTGGAGGTGTGTCGAGCATTATTACATTCCACACCTGGCTGTCTTGAAGTCACCTGAGGCGAAAATACGGGTGGTGTTTGACGGTTCTGCTCCTACCTCGAATGGTGTGTCTGTGAACCAATGTTTGCACGCGGGTCCTAAATTGAACCGGGACATTGTGGACATTCTCACAGACTTTCGTTTGCACCAGGTAGCGTTCGTCGCAGACGTCAAAATGATGTTTCGCCAAACCATGATACATCCGGATGACCGTCGGTATCAGCTGATTTTGTGGCGTGAGAGCCCAGATGAGCCGATGGTCACATACGAACTTAACACGGTGACGTATGGACTTAAGCCAAGTCCGTATTTGGCAGTACGTACGCTGCGAGAGTTGGCCGCACAGGAAAGGGTAAGATATCCTCGAGCCGCAGCAGTACTGGATCGCGACGTCTACGTGGACGATATCTGCACGGGTGCTGATAGCGTGGAGCAGGCGCTAATTCTACGAGACGAGTTGATCGCGATCATGGGTTTAGGAGGTTACGAGTTGCGGAAATGGTTGTCCAGTTGCCCAGAGCTCCTGGCTGGTTTGCCAGGCGAGTTCCATCAGGACCCGCACCTCTTTGAGAACCCGGACAATCCAAATACGTTGGGCATCCTCGGGGTGCAATATAGGCCAACGCATGACGTATTCACGTACAAGATCGAGCCCGACCTTTTGGAGAAAACTTGGACTAAGCGGTCGGTACTGTCGACAATCGCTAGAACGTTCGATCCTAACGGATGGATCGCCACGGTTACGTTCATGGCGAAGTGCTTTTTACAAAGGTTGTGGCTAGCCAACTTAGGATGGGACGACCAACTCTCCGGAGAGTTGTTGAAGGATTGGCTCAAGTTTGTGACCACCTTACCAGGGATTGTGCACATCGCGATACCCCGCAAGTTAGTCCCATCGGTGGGATGTAAGGCTACCCTACATGGGTTTTGTGACGCCTCGGAGCGAGGGTACGCGGCAGCTGTATACCTTCGGACAGCAAGTTCAACGGGAACTGTGCACGTGCGTCTGGTTATGGCCAAAAGTAAGGTGGCACCAGTCAGAACTAGATGGACCATCCCCAAATTGGAACTGGCAGGGGCAGCTCTTCTAGCGCGTTTGCTAAATCATGTAACCTGCAATCTGCGTGGTACCATCAACTTGGATGAAACGGTGTACGCGTGGACTGACAGTCGGATAGTTCTGTGCTGGTTGCAGACGTCGGTACATACACTTGAGGTTTTCGTGGCAAATCGGGTGTCACAGATTACGGGGTCGGAAACTCCGTTAGTGTGGAGGCACGTACCGGGAGAATGGAACCCAGCGGACTGCGCTTCGCGCGGGTGCAGGGCACCTGATTTGGTGAGTCACCCACTGTGGTGGGGACCTCAATGGCTGACTGAGTCGCCGCAGGAATGGCCATTCAACGAGTGCAGGGCGCCGCTTGGGTCACCTGATCGAGGTTTGCGAGTGAACGTGGGGCAACTCGTACCGAAGCCTAACCCAGCTTTCTTGCTGGAACGGTATAGCTCCCTCGACAAACTTCTTGGGGTGACAGGTTGGATCAAACGGTTCGTGAACAACTGCAGGAAGCCTCAAGCAGAACGGAACTTTGCACCAGTCCTCTCGCCTGCGGAACGGAATGCGGCTCTATGCTCATTAGTTAGAGTCGTCCAGGCGGAACATTTCGAAGAGGAGGTCAGGCTGCTCAGGGATGGACGTGGAAAGCTGAAGGGAGGAATTGTGCGCCTCAACCCATTCCTGGATGAGCAAGGTATGCTCAGGGTTGGAGGCAGACTTCGGAACGCTAGCCTGCCCTTTTTGGCTCGGCATCCACTGTTACTTCCAAAAAGGGGACCCTTAGTTGAGCTCTTAGTCAGGGATCGTCATGAGAAAAACTCGCACGCGGGCTGTAATGCGCTATTGGCCATCCTACAGCGCGAGTTCTGGGTCTTATCGGGACGACGAACGGTACGTAGCGTTGTGTTTAGGTGCTTGCCTTGTTACCGCTTGAAGGCAGCCACAATGCAGCCACAGATGGGAGATCTTCCACCGGACCGGGTGACGGAGGCCTGGACGTTTGCAGGTGTGGGAACGGATTTCGCAGGCCCTTTCATGGTAAAGGCATCACGCCTGCGGAACGCAAAGTCTATAAAGGCGTACTTGTGCGTGTTCGTGTGCCTAGCCACCAAGGCCGTCCACTTGGAGCTCGTGGCCGACCTTTCTACGGAGGCCTTTTTGGCAGCGCTGGAGAGATTTACGTCGCGACGAGGGCGACCAGCGCTGATCAGGTCGGATTGTGGTACCAACTTTAAGGGTGCTGATCGGTGTATGAAAGAAATTGTAACGTTCTTACGGGAGAACGAAGAAGCCATCAGCACGGGCCTCTCCCGTCAGGGCATTGCCTGGGTGTTCGATCCACCAGCGTGCCCTCACTGGGGTGGTATTTTTGAAGCGGTTGTAAAGTCCGCTAAGACGCATTTGTTGCGTGTCGTAGGGTTAACAATTTTGACTTTCGAGGAGCTGGCGACCGTGTTTTGTAAAATTGAGGCTGTACTCAATTCGCGTCCTTTGTGTCCGCTCAGCTCAGACCCAAATGATTTAGAGGCCCTGACGCCAGGGCATTTCTTAATTGGCCGCCCACTTAACGCCTTGCCGGAATATCCCTATACGGAGGTGAATAGCAATCGTTTGTCGCGTTATCAGTTGTTGCAGCAAATGACTCAAAACTTTTGGAAGCGTTGGTCGCTTGAGTACTTGCACATTCTGCAGCAACGCCTTAGTGGACGGACAGGACTGAACCCCTGCATTGGGGATCTCGTTCTGGTTAAGGATGCCAACCTACCGCCACTGCGTTGGCGCGGGGGCGCATTCTCAACCTGTTTCCGGGTAGTGACGGCACTCCTCGAGTTGCAGAAGTTCAGGTGGGGGATTCAGTCCTTATGCGAGCAGTAGCTACATTATCACGCCTGCCATGCATAGAGCGGACCGATGGGTCGGTCCGGGGCGGGTGAATGTTTAGTTTCGTATCAAATGGGCGCGCGGCGCTGGCAACACTGTTCGTCATTGCCCCGTCCTGTGGCCGTGCGCGCGTCGTTGATGCAAATTTTAATTATAAATGGTGTAATTTAGTGTGCTTTCGGTTTTCTCGTGTGGTTTTCCTGTTCGGTGGGGAAGAGAACCAAGTGGATTTGGTTCCGGCGCTTTGATTGTCAGTCGGTTCGATAACCACGCGGCCGTCGGAAAATATAACCTTACTTTTAAGTCACTCGCGCGTCCAGTGTTAGCCACATATTTTTAAGTAATTTCTCCATGCGGGAGAAGTCCTTTGGTTCGCGTATTGTACAGTAAAACGTGTTGCTGTCGCGAGCAGTAGTGTGCGGAGAAATCTTTGTTATTAGTGTGTTAAAACATTATTCGATGTTGAACTGTGAAATAGTGAACTCAAGTGCTGGTGAAAATTGTTGGACGGAGTACCACGCGAGCTGGTACCCGGGTGCAGTAAGTCTAGTGTCTAAATCCAGATCCAAATGTCTTCCTCCAAAACCTGATACCTTTTTTCCTGTCAAAAACTAGACTTACAAGGAAACGGCGGCGTCATGGTTCGCACGGTAAGCAATTCGCTGCTAGGCCCTGTTTAAGTAGACTTTGGAAACAAGAATTTCTCGGCCGGAAACTTTCCGGAACAAAATTCTCTCATTAAATTTATTTTATTTAGCTATAGTAAAGAGCACTACGAATCGTAGTCAAATGTTGTTCCGAGGCTGATCGACCATTTAGTTTTAGATTTTAAGATAACTTTAATTTGCTTCCACTGCGCTAAGATCAGCTTCGGAATCAAACACACATAGAAAACGTTTGTATGAAAGCTTGGCTATTAGTATTGCTCTCAATGCTTTGAAAATGCGAAAAAAAAACAGGTTATTTAAGTAGGTATATCATATTTTTCTTGCTATTGAAAATTCAGTTCACCGCAGAAAATGCAACAAAGAAAAATGCAGATGATCAATTTATATTCAGAAACTTGTATATGAGTTTTATATTTAAAATGTATACAAGTGGGGAAATGGTTTCGTTTTGAATTTGAGAAGCAAGATTAAAAAAATCATAATCATCTAATAATTAAGATAAGTGGACTGTTGTGGCTGTTAAGGTAAGGTAAGGTAAGATAAGTGGATTACAGACTCACTGCACGACTTTGCGGTTTGAGACAGCCAATCCTCCATACAAATGAGAGCCTGTGACAGTCGCAATTTGGCGCAATAACATGTGTCATGATACACATTATTTCTACGACCTATACGGTTTTCCTATGAGCTTTCCTAAACTCTTTTCGTCCAAACTTTTCGTTAATTCGACAAGAAACCCGAAGAAACATGCGGTGCGTGAAAAGCTCAAACAACTCGGTGAATATCAAACTTTAAAACACTTCTTGTGTTAGGTTAACAATTTTTGGAAAACTTGCAAAATTTTCACCGTAGGCAGGATTTGAACCTGCGACCTTCGTCAGCAGTACTGGCATCAGTAAGGACGTCGGCAGTACTGATGCCGAAGGTCGCAGGTTCAAATCCTGCCCGCAGTGAATTTTTTTTAAGTTTTCCAAGAACAACTCGGTGACCCGAACCCACCCCGAACCACAAATTAGGGAAACGGCGCGCGGGGCGCCTTTACAGGTGGCTCACTCAATACTAGCGATGATTTTTAAGCTTAACTTTACTAAAAAGATGGTTCCCACGAACGTCATATTTTTTGGATTAGCTCAGAAGCTCTGCTGCTTTGGTATTCTTAATATTTTAAGATTTTTGACAGTAGTAGCCCTAGCTATCTAACAAGTGACAATCGCAAAAATCCTAAATAGGGTCGAGTGAACCTGCTGTAAAAGAGACATCCGGAAAAAATTATGAAACGCGGGCGAAGAATTTCGACTGAAGTGAGAGTTATACAGGTTTAAAGTACATAATTAATAAAGCAAAACTCCTAAGTTATATTTTAAAAACTCAACTCCGTTTTTTATTAAAATAAGTTTTAAATAAGTGAAGTGGTAATCATAATGATAATGCTGGCAACACTATGGTAAACTCTCAGTTTGGCACCGCTAAAAGAGCACGTATCCGAGCCAGAAACCCTTTTATTAAGGCTCCAGCAGACCGAATGCTACGTCGCGTAGACGCAGACGCACGCAACGGTTGTAATGTATGGAGCTGTATGAAGTGCGCATATACGCGACATTTTCTGGACTTCTTATTTTAATTGCATTGCGTGCCGTATCTGGTATGCGGGAGCCTAAACGTAGACGGAGCGCAGCGCGGATGCTTTCGTGCAGTAAATAGTATAGAGATGACAGGGCCCCAAGTCTGCTAAATGAAAATCGTTTCACTTGGATGTCGGTGGCTTGTCAGTTGCATGGTTTCGGTCATTTCGTAGTCTGCTAACAGTTTTTAATAGAAAATCACAGTGGCAATAGAATGACAGTTGTGTGTCACTGGCATTACAATGGCTAAAAATTAGCGGACTTGGGGCCTAGGTGTTGCGTTGCGTGCGTACGTCTGTCATCTGACGTCTCCATTCCATTTCTGCACGCACGCACGCACGCGTGCTACGTTCGGTCTGCGTTAGCTTTAAGGGCGTCGCTGCGTCGCTGGGACTATCAATGCGAGGACCTGCACTGCTTGAAGTAAGGGCATGCGCTGCGTATGCTTGCCGGTGTGGCAGGGACTGCGCGCCTGCGTAGAAATACACGCTACGCGACGTGACACGACACAAGGCGACGCGTCCTGTCTGCGGGAGCCTTTACTTTTTCTACCTACTCTACACATGCAACCTCATTAAAAAAAACTCTTTAGATGCAAAAAAATATCCCTCGGTTGTCAAGTTATGTTTGACAATTAATTTGTTTAGTTTGAGCTTTGATAATTATTTTACTTATTTTGTGCGATTTATTGTTCTATTTATTGTTTATTACATATTTTACCGTTACCTGCAGACCAGGGGATCGTCAATAATAATTACATTAGAAGGTTTTAAGTGATTTATTGTGCTTCTTATCGAATAACATGATTTCTTGTGTTTTTGCCTCTAAATCAGTACAATCCAGTATACAACATGTGCAAATGAAGTCCTATTTGAATACAATTTAGGTATTTAATAAAATTCGTTGCATAGATAAGTTTAAAATGTTCTAGGGCATTAAAATATACCTATTTATAAAGAACGAAATACAGTGTTTGTGTTTGTTTTGGTTTAATGACAGATATGAATGACAGTTTACTTTTTAACATTGATACTTCTGCCATAATTCATGAAGTTTTTATATATACTATGCCGTCATCTAAGAAGGTTCCATATGATTTCGATGGCAATGCAACAGATGGAAATGCATGTTCGTTTCATTTTTAGTATTGTCCATTTGGTTTTTTATAAATATAAAAAAACGGCGGTCCCTACAATCAACTGAAATATGTGCCTAAGTAGCATTTTAACTAAGCTTTAAAATGATATGTTTTTTATATCAGTCGAAATTGATCTCCCGGTAAAAGACGTCACCTTTGTGGTTAGAGACAGCTACCAATTTTCTATACAAATGAGAGCCTATACAACAGTCGCAATTTAATTCGATGATGTTCGTCATAACACGTGTTATTTCTATGACTTCTATATAAATTGTTTTCTTATGAGCTTTCTTAAACTCTTTTCGTCAAAAACCCGAATGGGACAAAAAACCGCAAAAACATGCGGTTCGTCAAAATCTCAGAACGCTTGTGGTATGAAATGGCACATTATACGCATTACAATAATTTCTGTAGCTACTTAGGTTTGACTTCACGCTGCGTGTTTGTATTTTGATTCTCTGTTTGCCGAAGAAATGAAATTATACCGGGAAACAGGGATGTGAATTAAGTAACAAAAAAAAATGATTTTTCATACTCGAAACTGCATCCATACGGACTCAGTATGAGGTTCGTCCTCTGCGATAAGCTTCATGTACCCAAGCGGAGCAATCACTAAACTTTGAATAGCTTAGTTCAGTTTTTACGCTGAACTAGTGAAAGAGAACAAAAGACGAACAGTATATTTGCAAAGTAAGTAGGCAACTGTTTCGATTTCAGTTTATCTTTTCAGGTAAGGAAGTGACCTTACGACAGTTGGAATTTCAAACTGAAACTTTTATGAAAAAAGATTTTTGATCACCCATGCAGTGGTTCAGTTCATGAGTATCTTGACCTCCTTTCGGCTTTATTTTTTGTTCTGTAACACGTTGCTTATTTACAATTTAATTTGTATTAGGTACATAATCGATGATAGAAATCGTTTCTTATAAAAAAAAGCATCAATTATTTTAATAATCGATTATTTTGCACATCCCTACCGGGAAGGGTAATTCCTGCTTTGAGAAGCCCCACGTTCGTGTTTTGAGGAATTTAATTTCGGGATATATTAGCTGTGCTGTATGGAAACGTGTTGGGGCTTACAAAGAGCAGATAATTCTTGGATTACGAAATCTCTGCTGAGTCGATTTGGTGAAATAAGTACTGCGTTTTATTTTTAGGTTCTTTGAATTAGAGATCAAAAACATATGCTTAACTTATAAGATACAGGATAAGAATAATGAAACATGGACGTAAAAATGGTGTAGTATTTATAATAGGAACAAGTTTTTAGTATAAAATAACTTTGTAGAGAAAGAGTTGTAAGCGAGCATGTTTATAAACACCTGTCGATAGCTTGCATAGAAAATCTTATTATGTTAAATTCAAGCAACCAAACTTCCGTAAACTATAAGAAGGCAGAATTCGTATAGACTACCTTCTTATATTATTATAGTGAATTTTTGTCCTATACAATAAATAACTACATAATATGAACAAACTTGAGTATCTACTTACCATAACTTTTAAAGTAGCCATAACCGTTAACGATTTTCCATAAAAATAATATAACCCATCAATAGCGGAAACATTGTTGTTAATGTTTAGGTGTTCTATAAATAAACACTTACCCGTACTTTGGAGTAACGACGTAACAACATGTACCATAACTGGCCACAGCTGGACAAATCAAAATGATTGATTCTCTCTTCCTGTCGGTTGCCTCACTGATGAGGATCGTGACTCCGTACACTGTCTTTGGTAATTTGCTTCCAATTAGCTCGATCTTCTGCTTCATGGAGAGCCGTGTTGGTGGACAATTCCAGTTGATCGGAGATTTGATCTAACCACCGTCTCGCGCATCGTCCTCTGGGCCTCTTTCCCTCAAATTTCCCCGTCAACAGCAGTTTTTCCAGATTATCTGGTTCTCTTTTGACAATATGTCCAAAGTACTACAGTATCCGGAGCGTGCATTTTGTGGACAGCCGTGGTGTTCTTTCCAGTCTTAACTCCTCCAATATGGATACATTGGTGCGTAAAGCCGTCCAGGGAATCCGGAGCATTCGACGCCAACACCACATCTCGAAGGCGTCAATTCTCTTTTTATCTGCAGCCTTGATGGTCCAAAATTCCGAGCCGTAGGAAAATATGGAGAAGACCAGCGTTTGAACGAGATGTATTTTGGTTCTTCTTGAGATGTTTCGGTCCCTCCATACCTTGTTAAGTTGGGTAATCGCAGTCTTAGCCATCCCAATACGGCGTCTTATTTCGGGTTCGCAGCTACCTTTATCGGAAATTACGGATCCGAGGTAACGAAATTCTTTGACTCTCTCGTAATCTCTCAACAAATGTGGTTGCTGCAAAGAAGCGAAACGGTCGACTACCATTATTTTGGTTTTCCCCTTATTGATAGCGAGACCCATCTCTTGACTGAACCTTTCCAGACGACTTAGCAAATTCACCATTTCTTCTTCTGATGATGTGAAGAGAGTTGTGTCATCGGCATATCGCAGATTCGATATTCGTGAACCTCCAATCTTTATGAAAAAAATGATTGATTAATCAGTTGAAATAGCCACACATCGAATCACAGATTTTATAAAGCGTAATATTCTGAATTTTATGTTATTTTAGCGGCCTGTTAGCGGTTTCACCCGCTGCAACCAAAAAAGCCATTTTTTTTTCAGAATAAATTATACACATTTTGGATTGAGGAACGTTCTTCTTGGATCACTAGCTATTGAAAAACCGCGCCTAAATCCGTTGCGTGTTTAGGACAAGTAAGTGAATTCCTCTACAGACAGACAGACAGAGAAACGACAAAAAGCGACTTCATTTTACACTATCGTATTGAAATATTATGCCATCGACCCCTCTACCCACACGCAAAGAAGAAAAACGACACTTTACCTAAATAAGACTGGATTCTCCAACAAAATTTTCTCTTGAAACTTTCGAACGATACAAGCAAAACAGCTTCCTTGTTAAATGTAAAGCAGTTAAGAACCCATTAAGTTGATTGAACCTTAAGTCTCCTGCTGCAGGGATCAATCTTCTACTCCATCGGGCCCAGGCTTAGGCGATCAGTCATTCAGCTCACTTTCTTTGTTGCGAGTTTCGTTTTAAAGTAGGACGCTTATAAGTTTCTCATATTTTTGAAGGAAATGAATACGCATTTTTGACTTCATTATTTACTATTATGTTTTATTGCAACAAACTCTTGTTAATGTTTTTTGGTTAGTTATAAGAAGTTTGATTAGGTAGATACAAACAGGACAGGACAGCTAAAATATATTTTTCCTGAGTTACATAGATTATATGACAACTTAAGTGGATAAAAATGTCAAATTGATATTCTATGGTCTATGTTCCAATAAGTAATTTCTGAGAGAATTAATACCAGCTGTCATACTACTACCAATGACTACTAATTTTATAAGAGTAAAAAATAAAAAATGGACCTCAAAAAGTATATTGGGAGTGATAGAAGGATAGAATTCTTGGCCGATATTCTAGTTGAAAATAAACATTTCAAGATATTACAAACGATATCGTAAACTCGTGTTTATACTGACCACAGAATATTTTGGACAAACGGAGGATACAAAATGTTAGTCCACTTTTGGTCATGTGCCAATGTTTGCCAAGGTTCATACGGGGACTTATTGTAACAAGCACGCGGCGGTATTGCCAGAATCGCTAAATTCGTTACGTGCTCGTATGCAGGTGAAATCCGTGCCTAATATTCCATACTATTGGCATTGAGAATAAATATAGGGTGAAATTTTACTAGTGACCGAGAGCGAAAACTTTCCTCAAGCAACTTAGGTCGATATACGAAAAAAATTACCACTTGCATCAATCATATCCTAAACTGAGTTACTTTTACATTTTTGGTTTTTCATATTTTGACCTATGTTTTACGAGAAAAGTTCTTTATCACCAGCCGGTTCTATGTTTTCGCTATTAGCCACTACTAAAATTTCACCCTATATATAACTCATGGTATCAACCAGTATCTACTTGTTATTCTTAACTATGTGGAAACAAATTAAAATATTCTACCCCTAAAATAGGTAGCTCTATGTAAATCGTCATCAAATTCAAGAGCTGCCTATTTGCTAGGCGTTGAAGCAACTTCTATTCCAGTCTGTTTCCGGCTAGTACAAAGCTTGGACCTGCTGTGACGACACAAAATTTGTGTTTTCATTTATTTAAGTGATGTATGTATTAGGCTAGTATTCTTAGCAATGTTTTAGCGGCTTAGAATACTGCCACTCTTAGTACACTCGATTGAATATTTGTCGACTCGTGGTCAACCGAATAGTGGTGGTGATACCATCTACAAAAGCATTCCTAAAGAGGGTTGACGTCAAGCAGGCGGTACGTCAATAAAAAATAGCCAAATCCTTTTGCTGTACGATTTTGTGTTCTTACAAAACATGTTGCGCCGACTCCTACTGATTTGGTATAAGAGCAGGAAGATGATGTCTACCTCGTTTCCCTTCGACCTTCCCTTCAGCAGTGCTCTTCATGAGTTTATCGTGCCTCCAAGTTCTTCCACAACTAATACCAGCACTTCCTCGTTTCTCTTCTTATCTGTCCCTTTCTTCGAGGTATAAACAATATCACGTCTAGATCCCTTGCAAGAGCGTAAACAGCTGTAAAGAACGGCCATTATACCACGTGAGACAATAGTTTGAGAGTAATTCAGAAGACTGTTTAGCGACAGGTTGATAGCCCGTCGCCTAAAATTGCAATACTCATCAACCCTCAAATTCCTTAGTCTTACGATACCCACGGGAAAGATATGGCGTGATGCTGTTCTAAGCCGGCACCACATGGCACGGGTGTTTTTGATTATTATCAAAGTGTGGGTATTCCCACAAACCGCGTTCTGCACACCACATATCACCACCAAGAGCCGCTTTCGAATATTCAATAATGCAAATGGCATCGGTAAACACTGATAACTAATTCATCGCATGCTATGTTACAGGTATATGTAGATAGGCATTCACTATTCATGTAGGTAGGTATATCACCTGTGTAGTACCAACAACCACAAAATTACGTACGCAGGAACAACTGACGTCGTGAAACTCACTTTCAATTGATCTTGGAATACACACATGACTTTGATGTTGGGAATATGCAGGGAAATAATTCTTAGATGTTGTCTATATTTACATAATCAGTTATTCATCCAATTTCATTTGTCTAAATATAAAAATAGCAACCTTGTCAAATCCCTTTGTTTCAAGCCTTTGTCCCATTTGTTTACAAAATATATTCGCACAATTTTGTTCATTGAACTTCACTTAAACGAAATAGCTTACAGGCTTGGTCATGTAATCTGAAATTTACAGAACGGACCCATTAGGCCCCGAATTCTAAGGCCACAGTAAAAGGCCAAATACTGACTCGAGTAGATTGTTTGCAACAGTGTTTGCAAGGTTTGTCTGTGTCTAATCGTCTGGAATACCTACGTAAATGGAAAATGACCAGATGACTAGATCAAAGATTCAATACTTACCGCGACCTATGTATTTGCTGTTGCGTCCACATGCTTCACACAAGATAGAAATAGGTAAGCTTAAAATATGACAGACTAGTCTTTTTTTAGCTTTTACTTTCATCCTGCTCTCACAAATTAGGGAGATGGCGTTGGGGGCGCCTCTGCTACGCGCATGTATCAAAACGGTTTACAAAATAAGTTGTCACACTGCGTGAAGTAAGTTTAATTGTGCTATTATCAAGATGCGTTCAATTTAATATCGCTTAGATATTATATTTTGTTTTGTAGTATTGTGGCTCTACTGCTTCTTATTTCTACTGTGTGTAGGGTCCAGCCTAATACATTATAGATCAGCCTTATAAAATTTATTGGACCCCAATACTGTAATTAGCGAGATTACTCCAATCCCTTGGGGCTGTTTTGAATAATTAAATAATTGCTTGATAATTTCTCCTATGGTGTTTGGGTACGATGACAAAAGACTCTACTCCCTTCATTAAATATTTATAGAATATCACTCCTTTCTCGTTTGCGGGGTAGGCAGAGCGGAAACCTCCGTAAAAATACGATCACGAGGAATAATCCAGGTGTATCACTATAGTAAAAGGTTGTCAGCCTGGAGGAACCTTAAACTGCATTACATCGGAAATACTCAAGTTTTTTAGTTGTCTCCCACTACCACACTCGCGGTAAAGAAATGGAGTCATGTAATTCTAAGACGTCATCACACAGAAGAAGTTTGTAGACCTTATAATTTTAATATTTTCCAAAGCCATTGGTACTATTGTGACTTTTTTTTATATGGCAGCCCACTACTGGACTGATAGGTATAACCACTTTTCCTGTTGTGGATATCGCAAGGTACAAATTATGCACGTTTTTATTTCCCGAGCTAAATAGCTGGGTTTTTATGCTATCTTTGACAATGTTGAGGTCCCAATTTGAAAGATGCGATTAAAACAGCAATAGGAGACGATTCGTGTTGTAAGTACGTTACCTAAATACATATATCATACATCACATCATGGCAGCTCACTGCTGGACGTAGGCCTTTCCCCGGGTACCTACGCCACAGGCCACGCTCTCCCATTTTTGCCATCCAGTAGCTACCGACCAATAAGTCCATGAACGATCTGGCCAGAGGGAGATCGGAGATATACCGACCCGAATAATTTAAAATAGAGCTACCTGCTGTAGTTTTACTTATGAAACTAATTATACAGGGTGTTAGGGACGGTGTACCGAAAACTTTGCAGGCATGATCAGACCATCAAACTGAACAACTTTTACTATGGGGCCAATGGTGGGAAACGAAAAAAAAATTCCGACCTCCCATACAAAATTCACGATCAGCTGGCTGACTTTGTATGGGAGGCCGGAAATTTTTTTTTCTTTCCCACCATTGGCTCCATAGTAAAAGTTGTTCAGTTTAATGGTCTGAGCACGCCTGCAAAGTTTTCGTTACACCGTCCCTAACACCCCGTATTACTGTATACTTAGGTACCTAGTAGATACTTCAACGATATGGCGAAGCCTAATTTCATTTCGAAGTCGCGATATTTCAACAAAAAACAAAATAACGCAGTGATCGACTGCTGCTGGATCGTGCAGTCAGCAACCAATTTGTACCTTAAGAATTGTTTTAATTTATTTTAGTTCAAATGAAATCACTAACATAGATAACCTTTGTCCTTTGTGGTTAAATATATGAGTATTGTTAATTAGTTAATTATTTTGTTTGCTAAGTTACTCAAGAGTTTATTTGTTAGTAGATATTTGTAAGTTAGTTACAATTTGAATTGTCATGCTTTTTCCCGTTCATAAAATGCAAATATTAACTACTTTGTGTGTGATTTTGTTATTTAAAGATTTTCATGTGTCTGGTCTTGTTGACAAATGTTTTATTGGTATGTAGTGAATTTAAAATTTGCTCAGTGTACCTCGTATAAAGAATTAATTTACAGTTAATGGTCGGTGAATTTTCAGAAAATTTAAATGTTTACAAGTTCGAAGAGCAGAACATAACAGCTGATAGATTTTTGTACGGAAAGTTTCTAAGAGTAGAAGGATGCAAAACTGTTGTTTGTCGGTCAGAGCCATGTTTGCCCCTCCGTGATTTTGACTTAGTTCAGCATCTGAGTGGTGTCGTACAGCTACACGTAAAACATGTTCATCGATGGCCATCGCTTCCAGATGGAAATAGACTGGAATTTGTTTTGTATGACTGTAAGTAGGCAAACATTTAGCGGCGAAGAACACACGCAACGTCGGTTTGTGCGTCGTTTGTTTGATTTTCCACCTTATTTTTATATGAATACGGTTTATGTCAAACGATTTGACAGACAACGCAGCGTTGTGCGATGCCGTTTGACACAAACCGTATTCATATGCAGGTAGGGTGGAGAATCGAATGAACGACGCACAAACCGACGTTGCGTGTGTTCCTCGCCTAGCTGCTTTTGACTGGTAAGCCACACAGCAAAAAAAATACACATTTTGCTGAGATAGCATGTCACTTTTAACTTTTTTAAATAGAACTTCTTCGAAAACCAACTTTTTTTTCAGCTGTAACTCCACTAGACGTGTTTGGTCCATGTCTAAGAATAGTAAGGCTTGAATTTCAAAATATGAACCAGATACCTTCTAATTCAACATCTGGATATCTTCGTAGTTGCACAAAAGTGGAAGACCTGAGGATTAGTGACACGAGCATAGTGCAGACGCACATGATATTAAAGGATATGCCAGAAATCCAAGACCTATACTTGAGAAAAATAAACGACATATTTCTTATTGACCAATTTCCACTTTTCTCAAAAAGGTAGGTACTAGAAGTTCACATTAAAGCAAAAAACACGCGTTTTTTGCGCTGTGTAACGCATGCGTTATGTTATGACAAAATGAATTACGAACTTGTTCTCATATTAATATGGTTTATGTCAAAGGGTTTGACAGACGCATCCATATTACCGATTCACAGCGCTAGCGGATGTGTCTGTCAAACCGTTTGACATAAACCATATTTGTATGAAGATAATGTGTCAAATTGCATTTTCCTAGCGCATTAAATGAAAATAACGCACAAATAAATTACTTTTATCAATCGCGAAAGTCACTGAAAAATAAAACCAATATTTTATTCCCAGTTCGTCTTCAAATCTTCTCGAGTCTATAACAATTTCTTACATAGAATATACCAACAATACTTCCTTGGATATTGACTGGACTAAAATATCAACTGCTTTAACTTGGCAATTAGCCCTTTTGCCAAAGTTACGAAAATTGGATATTGAACATTTTCCTGAATATGAAATGTGTTCCCCAAGCATTTTACCTACCAGTAAGTGTTTTTTTATCATAATAATATCATTGCTGCTATCACTTGTAATAGACGCTAACAGGACATCTGTCAGACAAGCGATCGTCAGCCGTTATCGATGAGACGCGAGTCTCACGTGTGTAACTTTGTTTCTTCTGTTTTATACACTTTAAATGGAAGCGATGACGCACGTCTCACGTGTCCGACTATCATTTGTATGACAAATGCCATGTTACGTCTACTTTGTGGAGCTTGCCCTTAGGTAGTAGTTGTTCATCACTCATCCCACACCAGCCTTTGCTATCCACTACTGAATGTAAACCTTCCAGAGGACACGCCAAAAAGCACGCTCACTCCTTTTCACCATCCAATCGCTACCAGCTGCTTTCTTTAAGTCAGTCTCCTTAGTTGATCACTCAATCAGTACAGATTTCTTTTGCAGGTTTCAGGTCATTGACGTCCCTTTTCTTGTATGATACAAATACTACGAAAGTGTGTTTTAAGAACGTTGCTACTCCACATCTAGAAAAGGTCGAGATTGGAAAATCACCCTTCATGAATGTTGACGTAAGTAACAGAAAAAGAATGAATAGTGAATACCAAATTTTTAAAACACTTCTCGTGTTAGGTATACAACTTTTGGAGAACTTGCAAAATTTTCCACCGCAGGCAGTATTTGAACCTGTGACCTTCGGCATCTGTACTGCCGACGCCACTACCAACTGGGCTACCGCGGTTCTAATTAAGCCTGCGAATTAAGCAAGTATATATTGTCCACTAACGCGTGCATGGGTTCCATCTACCAGGATAGGTTTTGCAACTAATACTTGCTTAACTCGCAGGCTTGATTAGAACCGCGGTAGCCCAGTTGGTAGTGGCGTCGGCAGTACAGATGCCGAAGGTCGCAGGTTCAAATTCCTGCCTGCGGTGGAAAATTTTGCAAGTTTTCCAAAAAAAAAGAATGAATAGTGTAACTATGTATTCTGTCGCACCAGAATTTGATGTCGTTTGATTTGTCGTTTTTGATGGTTTCATCTGTTTTGTTAGCATGTGCAGTGCACTGTAGAATCTTATCTCACGCCCGAGAAGACAAAGAAACTGTCATGTTGTTCTCACCCATTCATTTTTAAAATGAACTAATGTTTACCTATTTTTCCCCAAAAATATTGACGTTTGGAGAAATACCATAAAAACCATAAACGGCTAGGATATGTTTGTATCGCAAAAATGTTTCCAAATAATCTGTTAATATATTTTAAAGGTAAAAAATTACATTTTTTATCGTAAAAATGTGAGAAAACATGACTTATTTGAAAGCAGGCGCGTTTTGCCATTTGTCGTCCACATAAACGCCATTATCTTCAAAACCAGACATAGAAAGTGTTTGTCCCTCACACATTTTTTCAAATACACCATAATACGTAACATATAAAAAACACCGTGCTTTTTTTTTTACCTATATTTCCTGCGGTGTACTTACTAACAATTTTTTGTTGGACTTCTATAATTTGTTTTCAGTTCGGTCAACTATTCTCTACTCCAGCTCCGAAACTCCAGGTGACGATGGATAATGTTGCTGCATTTAAATTTTCTCGGAGAGAATACTTATCATTATCTGATGTAAGTGCCTGAACTTAAAAAAAGACATTCACACACATAAACTATCCTCAATAATAACTGGTTCGGTGGGTGTAATATAAATGACTTATCAAATATTATTGTCACATTTGATTTATTTGAAAGGGGTCGAGAAAAGGCAAAATCACGCTCAAAGGAATACAATTATCAATAGACTGCAGCTGTGATAGTGAGGCAATATGGATGATGAGAGCGATGGCGGAAGGACTTTTGGTTGCGGAAGATCTTCGGTGCAACGATAATAATAAGCCTCTAGGAAACCAAATTTGCGACAGACTGGATTGTGCCAGGTAAATTTTTTGCTCAAATACTTTTTTGTGATACCAGCTCAAAAAAAATGAGTATCGTCACTTCGCCTCTCGCTATGACCTACGTACACTACAGAGCGAATAAGAGCAAATCCCTCAATAACTTAAATTATGCGACAGATGAAGAGATATCTTTCGTGTCTGTCGTGAGTACATTATTACTTGACGTCACATTGTTTCAGTCAGGTTTGTAAGAGCAGTACCTGTGTGTGTTGCCGTTTAGGCACCTACGACGCGGTTGCTGCGGTGTGTCGTGATGCCAACCTGACACAGCTTCCTCGTGAGCTGCTGCAGATGCGTAACCTCACTCAGCTGATTGTCTCAAACAACCAGATATTCTCACTTCCAAATAAGTTGCCAGATAATCTGCTGGTTTGTATTTACCACAGTATTACTTACACTTTATATGATTGGTCTAAAGTTGCTAAGGATATTTCTGCATACTTTAAAGTTTTAGAACTAAAATCACATAAATTTTTAGCGACTTGATCTGTCAGGCAATAGAATCAAGAGTATAGATGCAGATGAGGCTACAGTACTGTTTGAAGTACCAACAAAGAGGGTTCGGCTTGCAGGCAATCCTTTAATCTGCAATACTGAGTCTTGCTACAACCAACCTCTACTGGATGCTCTACAGTTCCCCAAAAACCAGGTAATGTTTTGTTTATATCTCTGTTAGTAAGTAAATCCGGGAATCTGGTAGCAACGCTTCTCATATTTTAAAGAATCTACTTTTGTGTTAGTGCTCTTGGTAGTTATTAGAACGAATTTTGATGAGGTTACCTGAACATATCAAAAAAGCACTCATATCTTTGCAGGTGGAAGACAGTGTTGAGTGTGTTGGCGAAGCAAAATTACTGGGTAAAGTACCAGAGTTTTGTGAATCAAAATTTGCGCAACAACGCGAGATGACGCTTACATTATCGGTGATATTGGTTGTTTTAGTAGCAGTTTTAGCATTACTTGCTCTGTACTATCGCCAATACATCAAAATGTTTCTGTTTGCTCGTGGATGGTGCATGTGGTGGCTTCGGGAAGAAGAACTGGATGGGGACCGACGCTACGACGTCTTCCTCTCGTTTTGTCACGCCGACGTTCAAGTGGTCCTCGAAGAGCTGTTGCCAGTTTTAGACCAAGAATACATCGTCTGTGTGCATCTACGCGACTGGGTTCCTGGAGAGATGATCCCCACGCAAATCCTGAGATCTGTCGAACAGTCTAAAAGGACTGTAGCCGTTATTTCGTACAACTACGCCAAGTCATTGTGGGGACTCCTGGAATTCCGTACTGCTTACGGCAGCGCTCTCGCTGAAGGGCGACAACGAGTGGTTATGATTGTCCTGGATGGTGTTCTAGAATCAAATGATCTGAACAATGAGCTGAAGCAATACATTACATTCAACACCTACGTGCGTTGGGGGGATCCGTGGTTTTGGAGTAAACTGCGCTATGCTCTTCCTCACAAACCCAAGCAGACTGCACGAATGCAGCTGGAGGCACAGCATGAAATTTGAATGAATAAAGCGTCAAATACATATTTTTTTTTTCCGTTCCTATATAGGGTGAAATTTTACTAGTGACCGATAGCGAAAACTCAGAACCGGCTGGTGATAAGGAACAACTTTCCCCAAGGAACGTAGGTCGAAAAACGAAAGAATTTTTTGGGCTTTCCATAGTAACTGAAATCAGCTGATCGGCAAGTTTGTATGGGAGGTCCAAAAAAATTTTTCGTATTTAGACCTATGTTCCTTGTGGAAAGTTGTTCCTTATCACCAGCCGGTTCTGAGTTTTCGCTATCGGTCACTAGTAAAATTTCACCCCGTATAGGAGTACCACGTTTGCTCTTAGGATTTGATTATCGTTAAGTATCCGTTACATACTATCACACAAATCTTTTTTCCTGATATCATATCATGTTGTCGTACTCATTAGTATGAAAATTATTTTATTTTAATAATAACAACTCTCAACTCACAATATCTTGGAGCAGCTGACGATGGTTCCTAACAAGAAGTTCGTTACAAAAATCTTGAAATTTCAACTGAAATGTTTTTCTTCTAGTATCATTTGCCGTGGAAGTTTCACAAGGCGCTGAACAGCAAGAATTGAAAATTTCTAATTGAAAATACAACTTCAAAGTTTTCTCCATTGTTTGTTGGAAATAATGGAGTCTATTTGAAACTGACTTCAATTCATAATAATAATATGAAACTGTTCATCAGTGTAGGCGCAATAACTTTACCTTTTCGTGTTTGTGGTGAGATTTTACTTAGAGAAGCTATCAGTAGGCACTTGATTGATATTTTAATTAGCAATCGCCGACCATGATCTGATTTGATCATCGAGCAACGACAGGACTACTATTCTGGGCCAGAACGTAACAGACATTCCGCGATCCTCAAAAGATTATACAGAGTATCTATGCTAGGAATTTGATATGAATGTAATATTTCAAATATTGATTTAATGTACTTTTCGAATATTGATTAAACAACTCTTTTTTAAGGGTCCGTTGTTATCATTAAGAAAACTATAGCAAAAACAAACCTCATTATTGTGTTTCAGGTAGATATAGCATATCTATTACAACTCACATTGGCCTATTCCACTGCCGGAAGTAGGTAAGCCTCATCCAAGGCAGATAAAACATAAAGCTTGATTCTACCGTCTCAAGTTAGCAGGTACGGAAATATTTCATTTTGAAGCGGTGCGGGGTTGTAAAAATCTAAAGATTTAAAACAAAGCTCAGATTTACGATAGCGACGTGTCTCGGTTGGCTAACAAGTTGGAAAATACTGCTTTGTGGCAGAAAAAATATGCTTAGGAATAGGTAGGTATACGGCAGACGGTATACTTACCGAAAACTTTGCAGTCGTTATCAGACCATGAAACTTTTTCTATCGGAGCTTTTTTGGGAATTGAGCAAAATTTTTCGATCTCCCATACAAAGTTCCGGATTAGTTTCTGACTTTCTATGGGAACTCGAAAAACATTTTTGCTTCCTAAGGTAGGCTCTATTAGTTTTCAGTTATCATGCAAAGATTTTTGTAGACCGTGACTTTACCCCCGATATAAAACCATCCTAGTTTTTGTTGACTTTATGATTATTCTTAAAACTTTGTACAGAGAAAACAAAATTAGATTACCAGCACTTCTTTCAAACCACTTTCATGTAAGTACCACGGTAGGTACCTTGGGGGAGGCCTATGTTTATCAGTAGACTGCTTTGGGTTAATGTGATTTTGTGAAGGGATAAGATTCTAGGTGGAAATGAGGATTTACAATCATACGAAACAAGCAGCTTATCCAAAAATCTTTCTCTCTTTTATATCTTATGAAAATAGCTATAGATTTACCTACCAGCCACAACCCTATTAAAGAGTGTGCGTGTGTGTATTCATTTATATTTAAATGAGCAGCAATCTGTGCGTCTGAATACTCAAGTACACATGAGAATGCGCGGGACACACATGTCTAGGTATTGTGGTAAAAGCATGTTTTTTTTGGAAAAATTGCAATTTTTCTACCGCAGGCAAGATTTGAACTTGCGACCTGCAGCTTCTGTACTGCAAAAACTATCCCGGTAAATGAAGCCCTGCCATGCGTTAGCGGCCAAGATATAGGTACTTGCTTAATTCGCAGGTTAGGATAGAACAGATGCCGAAGAAGGACGCTGACAGAAGACTCACGATCAGCCAGAAAGGCTGATATTAGTGCTGATGTAAGAAATTCACGTTGGGTGTCATACATTCTGGACATGTTGCTAGACAACCTAAAATGAGCCACATTACTTCTCTCTTCACCTTAGATATGTCAAAAAGTCTTGTATCAAAAAATAATGAAATCCAAAACCAATACTTAGTATGTTTTATGTCTTCTCGCACGAAACATACATAGGTGGAGACGCGCAGTGCCGAAGCGAAGGTCGCAATCACGGGCGGGTGCGTGCGACCTGTCAGCCTGCCGATGATGGTGCACCAAAACGTCGAGATACAGGGTGTGCCGGTTATCGTATTTCAAAGAAAAAATCTAGACCTTAGACATCCTAAGCGGCCATAATAGCAAAATTTGAAAAAAACAATTAAACTCCCATACGGATTTTTTTGCCGGATAGAGTTGTATGGGAGGTCAATTTTTTTCTTCAAATATTGATTTTTTTTTTGCTATTATGCTAGCTTAGGATGTCCAGAGTCTAGATTTTTTCTTTGGACCACGATAACCGGGATAAAATAAGGTTAGTCATTTTAAAACATACAATAATGAGATATCCTTGTCATGTGTGTGCCGCTCCACGATAGCAAGAGACGTCCGGAATGGGATGACATAAGATAATGGTGCTGATGAATGCTGCTGCTTAATGATGTCGAATAATTTTCTCGAAATTAGCCCACGAACACAATGAGCCCCCGAGACTTGCATTTGTATAAAGGAGTACTTTGTTAAATCATGGCGCGCGGGACCAATTTTGTTGTTACTTTACATACCTACATGGAGTACCTAACAAAAAGGGCCGGTTATAACAAGTCGAAAGTTTCCAGAATTGTAAAACTACAAATATATTTTTAAAGGTATCTACCATGTATCTACGGAAAGTTTTGGAGAAGTATTTTGCGTAGTATGAATACTGCATCAAACATCTACGCACAATCTATCAATTTAATTATCACCTTAATAAAAAATTATATATAGATTAAACAATCATAACATTAGTTTGAAAATAGCATGAATAGATCGTGTAATCATGATTGTGACCATTAATCATTTTGTCTGTCGCATTTCTTTATATGACGTGAAGGTATCCGCACAAATTATAAAAACGGAGAGCGGGGCGCCTTTACAGATGGCTTACTCAGTACTAGCACAAATTAGGGAAACGGAAACGCTATTCTGTGGTACTAGCGAAGATATCGTAATTTAACTGGAATCTCAGGGGAACTCGAGGTAACTAAGAGGATGGTTGCCATTTATGTCATATTTCTTGGATTAAAATTGACTCAAAATCATATGACGTTCTTGTATCAAGTTTTGTTGTTTTGATTTTCGTATACTTTGAGATTTTTGACAGTAGCAACCCTGGCTATGTAAAAAATTACAATCGCGGAATCCTAAATAGGGCGGAGTGAATCTTCTGTAAACTCTCAATTTTGTGAGGTGTCCGTAGAAGTATTATTGGATTCCCAAACTTTAAAACACTTCTCGTGTTAACTATACAATTTTCGGAAAATTTGCAAAATTCCACCGCAGGAAGTGACGTTGGCAATACAGATGCCGAAGGTTGCAGTCAAATCCTGCCTGCGCTGGAAATTTGTAAGTTTTCCAAAAAGAAGTATTATAACTCAACTCTGTACCTTCTATGGTTAGACTTAAAACAGCTCAAAGAAAAACAGTGTGGATTTTACAACGCAAAATTAAGTGCATTATTTCAGCTCGGCTAACTTGATTAAACTTGCAATCTAAGGAAGTATAAATTCAGAAGAATAGTAAAGAAATGTATTTAAGCACAGTTCTTAACTCTACTGTAACTTCCTTCAAGCTTATCTTAAGAAAAAACTTGGCAGTTGGCAGTCTTTTTTCGTAGTCGACCGTTTAATGAAACCTTAGTCCGGTACGGCTAGCTTTTTATGTTTCATAAATACTTATTTAGGTAAGTAATTTATTTTTGGCTAATAGTTCCTGGACCATTAGACGTACTCAATTTATTATTTTGGTATGCTAACATACTTCCGTTTTCAGTCAAGTCAAGCCGACTCAAACTGGAATATTACACTGTCTAAACTGTCACATCGACAATACTATACAGGGTGTAAGGAACAGCCCTCCGAATACTGAAAGGGTGCATTCAGACCATGAAACTGAACAACTTCCCGTAGAAATAAATTTCAGGAAACGTGAAAAAATTTTGTCTGCCCATAGTTAATGCAATCAGTTCATCGTGATTTTGTATGGGAAGTCAAAAATATTTTTTCGTTTCCTGAAATTTATTTCAATGGGAAGTTGTTCAGTTTCATGGTCTGAATGCACCCTTTTAGTATTCGGAGGGCTGTCCCTTACACCCTGTATATAGTATAATTAATACTGACTCTCTCAATTTAATTAAGGAGCTTCCATACATTGAATCTAATATTCACGAAAAGTTTAAAATTACACAAAATGAAATATATATTTTATAGGCACACATTACACAAACGTACAAAAAATAATCCACTTTAAAACTGTCGTAATTTATATCTTTTAAAAATGCTAGCCGTACCGGACTACAGTGGTATGAACGTCTATCTCTATACCACTGAGTTGCGGTCTTTGTTTATTTAATAAGTTTTTATAAAAAAATATTTTAACAACGCAATAGTTTCAATATAAAATGGCAATTTTTCTATTTATGGGTTTTCTGTTGATTCTAATCAGCGCCTTAATGTCACACCAGAGGGCATAGTGCTTACTTGATATGTTGACGTTATACCAACCAATCAGCAAATTTTAATAAGACTGGTGGCAACACTGGCAACCAGGATTTTGTCAGTTACCGTTTCACAATGTGTTCATAACTAATGAACTAATTAGGTACTGATTTGTTTTGACATAAACTATTTTGCTAGTAGAGAATCAATAAGAAGTTTTAGTAAGTAAAAAATCAATAAGTAGTAATAAATCAATAATACTTGGATTACAAAGGGCATAAGAAAGTCATCTAAAAAGAAACGAGCTATGCTGATCTATAAACGTAAATTCAACAATAACGTAACAGATGAATTTAAAACTTATTTCAAAATGTACAAGAATATTCTTAAACGAACATTGTTTACAGCAAAAAATTTACACACTAAAAATATAATAAAGAAAGCTAAAAATAAAGGCAAAACTATATGGCGTTTGGTTAATCAGAACACGGGTAAAAAGAAGTCCAAGCAATCAGATATTGTTTTAAATGAAAACAATGTAGTTGTTAGAGACTCAGAAGAAATAAGTAATATATTTAACAATTTCTTTGTAAAAGTAGGTAATAATTGCAGCAACTTTATTCATGGTAGAGCTTCTTACAAAAACCTCCTCTATAAAAATAATATTTCAAGCAAAAACTCAATGTTCATGAAACCTATTGACGAAATTGAAATAATCAGAATAACAAAAAGCATGAAAAACACTAATGCATGTGGCCCAGACGAACTAAATATAGTAATAATTAAAAAGTTTATTGAGATCCTATGTATTCCCCTTTGTCAAGTTTTTAATGAATGTATAGATCAGGCTATCTTCCCCAAAATATTAAAACAAGCCAAAGTTATCCCTATTTTCAAAAAGGGGAACACCAAAGAAAAAAACAATTATCGACCTATTTCGTTGATCTCCGTTATAGCGAAGATATTTGAAAAGGCCTTAGTTACCCGTATCGAACATCACTTAGAGAAAAATAAGTTTCTTAGTTCTCAGCAGTTTGGCTTTCGAAAAAATTGTAGCACGATTGGGGCTATATGTAACATAACCAGCGAAATTTTGAACGGTCTCAATGATAAACAATTCTGTGCTGGTGTTTTCTGCGACCTCAGCAAGGCTTTTGATTGCGTCAATCATGCAATTCTTCTCGATAAACTCGAATACTATGGAATTAGAGGATCCACTTTAGAATTGATGCGGTCTTATCTATCGGATCGACAGCAGTATGTTCAAATTACGAGCACTCTTGCGAATGAAGAGGTAAAAACAGTCAACTCAAAAAAATCTTTAATTGACTGTGGTGTTCCCCAAGGGTCTGTACTTGGACCACTCCTTTTTATCATTTTTATTAACGACCTGCCCAGTAATATCACTCTCGGAAAGACTTACCTCTATGCAGATGATACCACCATTGTATTTAGAGAAAATGATTTAGACGCACTCACTAGTGTAGCGAACTCAACTTGGGAACAATTAATATATTGGTTTGAATGCAATGGTCTTAAGCTAAATATTGACAAAACTGTATATATTACTTTTAAACGGCATACTAATTCATCGGATTTTACTCTTAAACTACCTATATCTAAAACAAATTGCGTTAAATTCCTTGGAGTTGAATTGGATAATCAATTAAGATGGTATAATCACCTTGATACATTGCGTAAAAGGCTAGCCAGTGCTTGCTATACTCTAAAAAACCTCTCAAAAACTTCAGACACGCAAACATTAAAAATGGTCTATTATGCCTATTTTGAAAGTATTCTTAGGTACGGGTTGGAGGTTTGGGGAAATAGCGTGGAAATTAACTCAATCTTAATTCTGCAAAAGAAAGCGATCAGAATAATTGATGGAGCCTGTTTTCTTGAACACTGTAAACCACTCTTCATCAAGCATAAAATTTTGACTGTTATATCACTCTACATTTATTTAGTGAGTATAAATGTGTACAAAAATAAAGATAAACTCCGCTATCTCAAAGATGCACAAACCTATAATTTAAGAAATAATGACCGTATTATTCCCCCTAAATCAAGATATACTAATTATTTCAACAGCTTTGTATATATGAGCATAAAGGTTTGTAATCATTTAGGTAGGAACATTAAGAACTGTGATACTATTAATATTTTTAAAAGTTAACTGTATAATTTTTTAGTGACACAACCATTTTATAGTTTGAGTGAATTTTTTGACCTTAAGACATGACTTATTTATTATTAATGATTAGATTTATTTTTTAATGGGCAAACATTTTAATTTAATGATTTGATGATGTTTAAAATTGTAATGAATAGATTTTGATGTATTAATTAACATTATTTACTGTTATTTTGTTTTGTAAACTGTTTTTGCATGGTGAAAGCTGATATTGCAAATAAATGAAATTGAAATTTAAGAAATTTGGGAAAAATAATAAACATAAAATAAAGTGGTACAGACTTTTCGCGTAAAAGAACGTAATTTCAACTAAGCACAGCGTCCTCTACATTACACTTGAGAATCCTTTGAAAGTTCCCAATTAGTTTGTTTTCTTTTGCTTCTAGCGTAGAAAAGACATGTTGAAATCGATGTATGTATTCATAATGCCAGTATCAATAAAAGAAAATACGAATCTTATACGACTAATTTAAATAGATATTCTAATGAATGAATACCTTTCATATTCAATAAGAACAGACGTGAGCTCTACGTATTGTAATTCAATACATCTGCAGACGTCCACTGACAATGGTATTCAGCAGAATACTACAAGACACACGATACCAACTTTATAAGTCTTCAAATACACAGCAAAATAGATCATATGCTACTGGAAATAAGATTGAAAGAGATGGAGTTTGGTAGTTTGTGTGAAATCAGATCTCGCGACGTAGACATTGAAAATTATTGAAGTGGCGAAGAAAAGGATTTGAGTTGACAACCAACGCTACGTAGGTACTTAGTACTGAATACTATCAACAGCATCTCGATTACCCATTTTAGGGAGACTTTTTGTCTTTCTTAATAATGGTATAAAAATCAGTTTATGAGTGACATGCGTGGCTGCTTTACCATGATCACTGAAATAAAAATTTTACGAAGACCCTCATATACAAAACCTAAAATGGCCAAATATTGTGTGAAGTTCTTGAGAAAGAAAAGAAAAATATGCAAATAATCTATTTGTGTCACTTACTACAGAAGGTCCATAAAAAGTAATCTGTGATTTAAGGTAACGTCACGTCATACAAATGAAAAATTGAACTTCAATCGATTTAAACATCAGTAGAGTATTTTTTTTTTTCGGATTAACCTAATGTGATATGTTGAAGTCACACGTAAATTTGTCGCAAACTATTATTATTTTACTACATAATGGTTAAAAGATAATAAATATTTTCTTCACAATAATATTAAACGTATTTATGTCACCAGTAGCTCCATCTATTTTCGTAAAGAGCAAATCGATTATACGGGATAATTTGATGGCAAAAACAATATCTTACTATTTTGCGAAAATGTTATATAACCACGGCATTCCTCATCAAGATTTTAATCATATTTTTGTCTTATTTAAAGACTTCATTCAACTTTTGTATGGAAAACGGATCGCCTTAAGGAACGAATTTTCTATTGAATATTATTAATACAGTCATATCCAGTACAATCCCGTGTTTGCAGCGCACTGGAAAGAATATTAAATTCAGCGCAGACCGGATTCCAAGGGGAGCCAGACATCATTCTTTGATGCATTCAGAATGCTGATACAGTAATGTGCGCACATGAGCCGCAGACCTTTCCACAGAGAAGATTAAACTGACTTATCCTGCAATGGACATTATAGTCTAAGAGACGGTAGCTTAGTGATGGATGATGCACGTTCGTTCAATGAATGGAAGAAAAAGTTCGTTCAATAGAGAGATGAACGAAAGAAAGAAATGTTGCGCCGACCCCAAATAAGTTGGGATAAGAGCAGGCAGATGATGATGCACGCTCGTTCAAATTTGCTACGCAAGTTTTAATTGTTTGTTCATTAATAAAATACATTCTAGTAGCCTTAGTAGCCTTCTGAACTTATATGTTTATTTCACTGCATCAATTTAATGTACTGTATTTACTATTGAACATTCATAGTCAGTACGGGTACTCATTTGTGATCGTCAGCGACAGACCAATCCGTATCGAAATCACGTTACACAATTTATTAAATAAGCTATAATTTTTTGCTGCAAAAGGTAACTTGCACAAAAATAATAACATTATATAACAAAATTACCAATTATGATACGTACATTCTTGTTTTATATTGACACAAACATGCTATGGCTCTCGAACTCTAAACTTCAGACAACTCTGAACAAAGCAAATTGTCTCTAAAGTTAAATTGCGCTATTTCCCTCTGAATATGTCTAGATTGTAGCGTTTGCCCGTGCCTGATCGTTTTTTTTCAAATAAAACTTCGAGTAAAATTGACAAAAAAGACACTGTTTTTAACAAAATTCATCAGATTAGTCTCAGCTAAATTATAAACAAACTATTGTCAGGTAGGCGTGGTGGGCCGTTTTCCTACAACTGTTTACGCTCTGCCTACTTAGCAAGGGATGTAAGCGTGATATATATGTCTGTACGTAAAAATCTAAACTCTAACAAATGCTCCTATTTGCCAGCACTTGAGCCTATCGGTGAAGGTTCCTTTACCCTAAAGATTAACCAAAGTGTACCAAATTTCAGAACACTTCTCTCAGGTGCAGCACGTTTTGAACTACCGCTCGGACTACTGTATATCGTTATCATCCCTGGCTATGTAACAAGTGACAATCTCGTTAATCCTGAATAGGGTCATCTTTCTGTAAACTCTCTATTTGTGGCCTAGATAAAAATAAGTTATTTATTTCATCTAATCCACATTCTACCCACAATGTGAACCCTGTGACCTAGAAGACCTAGCCTGCGACCTGGCTCACATCACCCTGACAGCACATCAAGATAAGATTTCAAATGTGTCTGCAGCACCTCACAACATTGTTATAGGTACGCGGGCTGAATATATTAAGGTTATGTGTAAAGGTAGATGAGACAACCCCTCTGGAATCTCAGAGGAATTCAAGGTAACTAATAAGATGGTTGCCACCAACGTTATATTTCTAGCATCCCTGGCTATGTAACAAGTGACAATCTCGTAAATCGTAAATAGGGTCATCTTTATGTAAACTCTCTAATTTATGGTCTAAATAAAAATAAGTTATGTATTTCATCTAATCCACATTCTACCCACAATGTGAACCCTGTGACCTAGAAGACCTAGCCTGCGACCTGGCTCACATTACCCTGACAGCGCATCAAGATAAGATTTCAAATGTGTCTGCAGCACCTCACAACATTGTTATAGGTACGCGGGCTGAATATATTAAGGTGATGTGTAAAGGTCGGAACACACCTTTGTTTTGTTTTGTCGCGGGATTTCAGATTGAAAGTGTGTGATATAACAACTACCTACGCTGAAACGGAGCCAAAGTTATTGGTGGTCCTGGAAATATTCGGGGCAAAACGTTTGGCCTAGTCAAAGTACATAATTTATTTGTAATTGAGAAAACCATTCGCTGCATTCGGCGCCGTATGGCGATCGCATGGAGCTCCTTTTCTAACTTGGCAATTAAAGGAGCGCCATACGGGCCAGTGGTCTTCTAGGCTGTAGTTTATAATGAACATAGATTTGACACCCATACAAATAGCACCGTCTGACTTCGTACACATCCTTTATTTTAGCTACAGGTACTTACATATATGACAATCGAAAAATTCAAAATTCCTTGACAATAATTTTATACTCAGGTGTGTTTATTATCTAATATGTCGTTTTTCTATTGTCTTGTTGTTCTACTCCAAAATTGTAGGACAGAATTTATGCACAATGAAACATGCGCAGCTTGTAAAAATACTTGAAAGTATGAGCTGATTAAAATAGGGCTGTAACTTTAGGAGCCATAAACTTGTTTACTTTATGCAGTAGGTACCTATGGTAAAATTCCTGGCTAAAGCTCACCAGGCTGACCCAGGAGGAAATGGATAGACGACATCAGGGACTGGACCGGACTCCATCACAATCAATTGAAAAAGTGACTCAAGTGTGTACTTCCGCAAGCTGACCTGAATTAGTTCTAAAATTCAATTAGAATATGGCACCCTTTGATGATGAGTACCTACTAGGTACAGAATCGCACATATTATATCTATCTGACGATATTGCAGCTCGTGACAGCTACTATGCAAACAATATCTTGTGGCAGACGCAATTTGATGCGGTGAAGTGTGCAATAATATTGCACAGACCATTGACGTCATCATATAGCGAGCGCGACGTCTGTAGGTTACTGTATGGGATTTCGAAGTTTCCTTTCGTCTTACAACTGGATTCGGCATAACAACGTAAAAACATGCGGCAAGTACGAGAAATACCTAAAGCGGTTTTTGTTTTCAAGTTCATATCATTATTAGATTACCTATATCACATCTGCCTATGCTATTTCTTCCATTCAATTGCAATTTTGTCCATTCTTCTTCTACTTTCGTGTCTATTTTATGTGTCATCCTATATTTCTTTAGTCTATCGATATTTTAGTTGTGTTGTAGTAATCACAACACTATGCCCCAGAAAATATTTAGGAGAAAAATTTCGCATGCAGATATCGTGCTGCGATGATTTAAAAAACGTGACGCCTGGACTCACCACCGGGGACCTCTGTATATTAGAGGTACCATTGAAATATGGATCATAAACTACTTTAGCCGCGTGATGTCTGATAAGAACAGCATCACCCCGCTCATTCTACTTGCTAGTGACTTAAAAAGTGACTAAAAGGTAAATCCAGCGAATAGGCAGAAGCGTTCCCTGTGAAATACTACATCTTGCACGGCATTCGCCAATGCGGCTGCCAAGTGAGGTGAGTAAAGAAATATTGGCTTGGCCATACCCTCTAACAGGGAGAGGGCCATGGCCAGTGCAATTTTTGTGTTTGTTGATAGTATTTCTAAGATCAGTGATGTTTATCTTTTACACCAAAACGACTGCCTGCTGTGCTGGAAACGACTTGCTTTTTGCCGGCATTATTGTACCTATTCCTCGATCGATCCACGCTAATGAAAGCAATCCTAGTATGTCGAGACAAATGTATGGTTAAAAAAATATACAGTTACAATTGATCCATTAGTAGAATGAAGTGTCTGTGCTATTTACTCATACACAGGTACAGAGAGTAGGTACCTGATGGCGGTATCAAAATCATTTCTATCGATAAGTAGGCTTTTCACGCTTTCACAGAGCGTAATAATAATGTTTTCTAAATTTAAAAGTGTGGTCGCAAAGCTACTACTGTAGAGTTTAAATTACGAAAACCACGTCCTAACAACCTTTGCGTAGACAATGGAATGGGAGGCTTTTGTTTAGCAGAAAAATACGGTCGACGCGCAACTCTGGGCTCTGGTTGACCGGGTGGTTCTACTGGGCTCCAAGAATGCAACAAAAATAGTGGGAGAGCCGGCTGTTTTGCGAAGGCAACTTTTTCAAAAGCAACATTTTGTGATGAGTATTTATTGTGGCCTCCGAAATAAGTTCCTTCCACTAGTGTACCTGTCCTGCGATATCTCCTGCCAATTGCTGACCGGGGAAAAGTGCCAGTCAGCATCCGCCACGTCTCTTCAGAGGCACCCAAGTATTAATTTTCAAGAAGGTAGGCTGAGATATACATTTTTTTGGATGTTGAAAACGGTAAAACGTGTCTTATGATTGCCCTGTGTGCATTTAGCCGTGTGGTGCTGGCAAAGTAGAATAGCACCACCCCTTCTCTTTCCGTGGGGGTCGTACGAGGCGACCGAAGGATGCAACACCAGCTCAAGCAGAACAGGGTCCTGGAGAAGGACAACTTCACACTTAAAACTGAAACGAGGTCTCCGTCAGCCGCGAAACAGAAATGTATTTCGTCGTACACTTGCAAGCGACTTGGCTCCACGCGTATCGACTCGTCACGCCTGCTGAGTCAGCCAGGAAGGCCGAGAGGGTGGCGCAGGGCCTGGGCAGCCCTTCGTTTTCCACAGTTTGCGTCCCAGGTAGCGCAGTGTCTGTGGAGAGTTAAATCGTGCCGCCGACACTGGCTAAATCGTAGACGACTTTCATAGACGTACGAGGCCAATGATGATGGCATACCCTGGAGGAGATCGACTATACAGGCTGATTTGATGTGTGATGGTAGCTCACCGACGTCACTGTTTTAGAGCGCTGTGACTTAACTGACAGCCAGAGCAATGTGTTGGAGAACAATTTACATGGAATGCTGCTCTGGAAGTTTATAGACAGCACTGTAGCTATTCGGATAAACGAAAAAAAGCTTTTATTTTCATTTTATGTAACATGGTTTCTGATATAAATAGATGTAGTCATACAATCAAGCGTAAAGTAAACCCTCTTTTTTCACTATCAAAATATGTAAAAACAGTCGAACTCGCAGTCCTAAAACAGAACCTACATAATAATATCAAACAAGTTTCAGTGCCAAACTAAAGTAGATACTTAATTTCTTTGAACACAAAGTTATTATCAAACGTTTTCAACAGTTTTAAGTTTAGTAACATTATAAATTGAGAAACGTTGGCACAAAATATTGTTATTCTTAGTTTTTTGGTCAGTTACTGTTGCAGAAAAACATTCACATCAAATATGAAATAAGTACGTCAACCCTATTTAGAAATCTGCAAAGAAAACATTTCTGAATAAATCGTTATTCATAATTATAGGCCATTCTACGTATAAACCCCCGCCACGCGCTTAAGCGTGTATGCACGAACTATTATTAGGAAACTAAAGTACGGCCGTTCGAATAGGCCATATTTGACAGCTATCAAACACAAACTAGAAGACATGTTACAAAGAAATATAGACCTTATATCACAACATTAAGATGATTTTGATAGCTGTCAAAATATGACCTTTTCGAACGGCCGTTCTATAAGAATAAGGGTCTTACATACATTCTGCATTTAAATCTCAATCGAACTGCATACCTATATGAGTAATATTCGGAAGGCTCGGGTGTGTGTGGCCTAATCAATGGAATCTACAGGAAAAATAAAACTTTGTACAAATTACTTGTAATTAACGATTTGATTAGTTGTGATCGATGCCGGGAAATGAAAATGCCATGACGTCCTTAAATCTCATGAAAATGATGTTCCGCCTGCAGTTACAAAATATACACTCCAAATAGAGAGCCCTAAGCTCACACTACTTGATCTCGGAGCCGGAACGGGACGGAAGATGCTCGAAGACTTGATCTAGACAAGCATGCTTTCTAATCTACGACATAACGGCTACGACGCTACGAAAAAGCTACGAGTTGCTTTTCTGCTACGATGTGGTTACGAGGTACTCCGTTCATTACTTTCTTGATCTGATCAAAGACCTCGATGAAATCAGTTTTAGTTGTCTATGTGTTGCTGTTGATGCACTTTTTAAGTAAATACATTTTGAAACACCCCAGTAGATGCTTATTTATTGTTGACCATTTCCTACACAGAATAATTTCTATCCATAAAAAAAAGCAACGTGATGTATATAACCATACTGGCATACAGTCCGCGTACGATCTGATGGCAGTTGAAAGCAAAGAAAATGCACCCGCCATCAGAGTACTGTAGTATGTAACTATGTACTATCGCCAGAAAATCCACCTTCCCATTTCAGGAAGCAACTTTATACTGGTTTACTTACAAATAAAAAGAAAACCCTGTATAAATTGTTCCATTAGATGGTAGGTGGATTTGCTGACGATAGTACCTCTATGTTGTTACCATGTAAAAATTCATTCTGATATTTACGTCAACAATGTGATAGGTATTTTCATTGATATACACAAGCGGGGATATAGCTCAGTGGCAGAGCAATCGACTGCAGATCGATAGGTCCCCGGTTCAAATCCGGGTGTCCCCTAAATTCTTTTTGGTTTTTTAGTGTTATTAATTTTTTGCATTCTGTTTATTACTTTTTTATTTCTATCGCAGTCGACTTGTAATTTTACTTGATTTGTTTACTTGCAAATTTAAAATACTGCAGCCATTTTGTGTTTTTTTTAATCGACTGAGTTATGACCGTTAGGTGCTAGGTAAAGGTTGAAAGAATGTACGAGTAGCTTATACCGGTACTTTTTTAATTAAAATTTCACAGTATTTTCCCTTCACGCTGCAGGCTGAGATATGATATTCATAATCAGTCTCAGGTAGGGTACAATTTAACTTGGAACCAACTTTTGATGAGAAAATAACACGAACTTCTCTGGGCTGTGTTACTTCACGGAACTGTCTGTCTAGTTTGCATTTATAAACCGTGCGAAGCAACTTCAACACTACCTCGTTATGTTGTGTGTAAACTGGTTAGTAAAAAAATTAGTACTGAAGCTGCTTTCAAGTACTGCCAGAGTTTTCAAGACAACTATGTCAGAGGCCTGCTACTTGCAGTAGGCGGTTCATCGGGTCGTTGAACGACTCGGTGTCCCACACGAAGAGAAAGAGAGAGAGTACTGCCAAGCTTGCGGCGTCACACATTTTAGACCATTGTACAAGACATCAACTTTTGCGTAGGCAGAATGATCTTGCAAACACATATGATCAGAAACTGGGGCACCGAAAACTAACTGGGGCAAATAATAGGATTCAAATGTTTGCCAAAGATATCACTGACTAAATCTTAGTCAAAGACATCATAATACTTTTGCTTAGAACAAAATAAGACGCAAAGTTATTCGGCGAAAACGAACTTTCACACATAACCTACCCTCCTTGCGGTCTGTGTGTGTACTAAAATTTCAAAAGCGAACAATTCACAGACCCAGAAAACTTTCGACTACGGAACGTACTCTAACTTTGCAGAACACAGCACGCTATTACGTCACAGCTCTATACGCTCGCCTGTGGAACACGCTAACATATTGGCAGAACGAACTGCACACTTTTCTGCACCCCCACTCTAGTACTTTCCGAGGCAACTAGGTGATTTCACGGGAATAGTACCACTATCTCAAACAGAGAGGATTCTCGCATAGTGAGATACGGATTTATACGACAACGCAGTTGCAGAGACTGGTGATATTTTTCAGTTTTAGCACAGAATCTATTCCGTGGTTGTGAAAAAGATTTAGTTTTGAAATCTATGTTATGTTTACTCAGTCATACTAAAATTCCAAGGATAAATGTTTTCAATCAAATTTTTAAAGGGTCTGGAATCAGTTCGCCGACTTGCTCGTTTCGCAAACCGGCGCGATTCGCCAACTCGCTTTCTGCCGACTGGCGCGTTAGGCGTACTTACTCCATTCGCCGACTGCGCGGTTAGCAAACTGTCATAATGTACAGTGAACATATATAGTTTATGGATCTGTATTAAAATATGAAAGTGTCTGCTATTAATCACACGAGACAATTCAATACGAGAACGTAATATGGTTTGATATGAAATTTTGAATACTAGGGAAAGACATAACATGAAAAACTTTTTTAAATGGCTTTTTATGGAAAACGTTAAGGCGCAAGCTCCACAGAGAAGACGTGCGTCGTGACGCTTGGGATGGCATCTGTCAGACAAATGACCGTCATCGATGTGACGCGCGTCGCGCGTCTCAAATATTGTAGCTTTGTCTCTACGGGGCAAGCTCCACAAAATCAGACTAGCGATCGTTAGCCGTTATCGATGATCGCTTGTCTGACAGATGTCACTTTGCCCATTCCCAGGACGATTATCCTTAGTCGCTTTTTACGACACCCACGGGTAGAATTGGGGTGATGCTATTCTAAGCCGGCCTAAATGTAGCTTATAGAAACTGAACAACTTTTAAACTAAGCAGCATATAAAACTAAACTTTCAACACTGAACTACTTTTGAAACTAAATAACTTTTAAACTGAACAACTTTTCTTACAGATGCTAACCGAAAAAAAATCGACCTCCCGTACAAAATTCCTTAATCCCAAAATACCTACGCAAAATTTTAAAAAATTTTACTTGACGTACACAATAGCTATAGTTTACCAATCGCTTAGTTAGCGAATAGCGTAAGTAGGCCTAGCACGCCAGTCGGCAGAAAGCGAGTTGGCGAATCGCGCCGGTTCGCGAAACGAGCAAGTTGGCTTACCGAGCGTACTCCGTTTTAATGATAATTAACTACATAATATATATTTATCATAATGACTACGGTGCCCCATGATTTTTTTCCTCTCAAACCTATCTCGTTTCTACAGAATTTCAAATTTATTTAAAATTGAAACACAAATTTTAATTTCAGTGAAATAACTTTGATTCCCCGAATAATATTTTCAACCAAAAACTTTGTAGCATCGAAAAAGTTTCACAGTTTGACGAACCAACCAACAGAACCGTTATCCCACCCACAGTTTCACGTTATATTCCGTTATATTGCACCTGCAATAACTAACGCTATAAACCGAACTTTGCTATCGTGATAATAGAATTTTAATCCAAGTTAACGCTGCTGCAGCATCAGACCATGCACATAGGGGGCGCGGTTCGTGAATTAAACTACCGAAGAGTCTTCGCATTCTACGATTGAACCGCGGTAGCCCAGTTGAGGCGTCTGCAGTACAGATGACGTCGCAAGTTCAAATCTTGCCTGTTGTGGAAAATTTTGCAAGTGTCCAATAACTTGTTTACCACGGGTGTACCTCTCTGTTTAGCCAAATTAAGCCATAAGCAACAAGTTTTTTTTATAAACATACTTCAGTTAAATATAAATATTTAAGCTGAGCACAAGCTTGAAGCCATGTAATTCGTGTTTTGAGCGCTACCTGCATCGTTAAACATAACAAGTAAAATAATTTTCAGGAGCAGCTGGAATCGACCTAGGTTTTCCTTATAAACTGTAAGAAACCCAGTATAACGATGATCTTTGAAATGTCAACTGTAAGACGCCAATATCATCATCTACCTGTCCTTATCTCAAATCAGTTGAGGTCGGCGCCGTGTGTTTTTGCACAAAATCATGTAGCAAAAGAATTCGACAATGTTTAATGACCGGCCGCCCGCCTGACCATTTTCTTTTGGAATGCTATTGCAGGTGGTATCACCGTCACCATTCGGTTTACCATAGTCAACAAATATTTAGCCGAGATCAAAATCTCTAGGTACGTCGCCTTTTACGAAACTACTAAACTACTTTTACGTGTGGACTAGGAGTGGCAGTATTCTTAGCCGCTACCACACGGTACCTACCGCTACCATCTAACCACATTTTCCATGTACGGCTCGCATCATTCCCGTCACTCTGACCACTATGCTCGTACCCTCATTGTAAACTGCAGGACAAAATAACCGTTAACCAACTCCATTGTACTAGCCACTGTGCCCCCTGGCCGGCACTTGACAGGTTAATAACACTAAATCAAGTATTGCCGATGTTTTCATTCTATGGGTTAATTATGGTCAGTATATTGTGTACGGGTGTTAAAGTCCGTAGAGATACATTGTACGATGCATAAGATAGAAAATGATTAACAGGCTAGAGGTATTTTTTGTATTCCTCGGCGACATTAAAAATGTGGTCATATGTATATGTCCTGCTTGTTCTGTAGGCATGTAGATGACATAATATATTAAAATGTCTGGCAAAAAATTACATACCAACTCTCATGGGGTTGGATACTTTATGTAGAAAAACAACGACAGTGCTATGTTTTGGTTAGTCTGATAGACTGACTAGAAATAGTCGTACATTTTGCTGAATATCAAAGGACCACATAGTTACCTATTTTTAATATTATTTCTGTCTGACCTATGGAAGAATGTGTTGGAAATGGCTTCCTCCCTTCCTCTTCCCTCCAGGGAGTGTATCAAATTACCTTCACCCTGTTTACAAATGTGGACTGGTATTAATTATGTTATTCTGTACAGCTTCTAATTTAGGAAACAGACCCCTAAGCTTTTTTGTAATACTTACTCCTTTTCAGTGCTCTATGTAATGGTGATGTGGCGAACGGTGCCGCCGACGGCATATTATTGCTATCAAGATCTCGGCTCCAACGATTATCACGAAATCTCGGGGGCGATAAATCGATCTAGATAGGTTTTTTATTTAAAAACTTTGCTACACCCTTTTTTGGCAATTCTTGTAAACTAACAACGCCATCTGTTGAAAAACCGAGGAATCTCGGTCAACCAAGTACTAGCTTAGCAACTCAAGAGTCATTTCATTACAATTGTAATGTTTATTATTTGGCAAATACGGATTAGTCACTCGGGGCATTTCACATTTTGTCATGCTATCATGACGTAAACATTTTCGCATTCCCAGCAGAATTTAATAATTAACCAAACGCGAATCATTACGAATTTCGCTCTATGTTTGCCACATGACATCGATAGGTTAACTGAATACTCCGGTATAGTAGTAAACTACTCAGTAGAATTATCAAATCAGTTGTCAAAGTTATATCTATTTATGTCATATTTTAAGGTGCATGTTCGCCAGGTGCGGCCGATCGTAGCCGCTCGCACATGCAGCCGCCGATGCGGCTAAGTCATAGTATGAAAGTGTATGGCAAATCGCTTAGTGGATTGTGACAAATCAGGTGTCCATAGCTATGTCTCAGCATTGCAAGTAGGGTTTCTCAGCAGGAATTCTCGAGGCGGGAATTCCCGGGAAATTTGGCCTTTGTCGGGACGGGAAAAAAAGGATCGATTTCCCGGGAATTCGGGAAATAAAGTAGAAAAAATAAAATTATTATTTTGAAGATAATTTCGGTATAACTCAGTGTTACCTATTAAAAAAATATATAGGATGTAATTTTATTAGTGGCGGATCCGTTAAGGGTGTGTTCTGTCAATAAAACTGAACAACTTTCCCCAAGGAACATAGGTCGAAATATGAAAATCGAAATATGAGAATTCAACCGTCCGGCCAACACACTTAGTATGGGAAGACCAAATTTTTTTTTTCGTATTACGACCTATGTTCCTTGGGGAAAGTTGTTCAGTTTCATTGACAGAACACACCCTTAACGGATCCGCCACTAATAAAATTGCACCCTATATGTGTATTTGCTCTCTCCACTTTTACTTGTTGTTTCACTTGTTGTGTGGTGATTGAAATATCAGCCTTAAATTATATTAAAACTTAATTGTGTATTCTTGATTTCATAACTGATTAATGGAATAAATAGGAATGTTTGATTCCGAAGCTGATCTTAGCGCAGTGGAAGCAAATTAAAGTTATCTTAAAATCTAAAACTAAATGGTCGATCAGCCTCGGAACAACATTTGACTACGATTCGTAGTGCTCTTTACTATAGCTAAATAAAATAAATTTAATGAGAGAATTTTGTTCCGGAAAATTTCCGGCCGAGAAATTCTTGTTTCCAAAATCTACTTAAACAGGGCCCAGCAACGAATTGCTTACCGTGCGAACCATGACGCCTTTTCTTTGTGAGTTTAAGTATGACAGGAATCAGGTATTCAGGATATTTTAGGAGCGCAGGAATAGGGAATAACCTAAACTCACAGCACTGGAACATCCGCTCGTTCTCGAACTCCTTTCCTCCAATTTGCACTATAGTTCACAGTTCGACATCACATAATGTTTTTAACACAAAATAACTAAAGATTTCTCTCCGAATGAGAAATCGGCCCCGTTAACCTCAATCATTTATTATTAAAATACGTAGCTATCGGCAGCCACGACGCGAGCCAACGAAAAGTGAGGTTATATTTTGCCGGCGGTCGCGTGACTCTCAATCAAAGCGCCGGAACCAAAATCACTTGGTTCACTTCCCCACCGAACAGGAAAACCACACGAGAAAACCGAAAGCACACTAATTAAATAATACACACTAAATAAATTCGCTTCAACGATGCGGGCGACGGCAGAGGACGTGACAATGACAGAGCAGTGTTGCCAGCACCGCGCGCCCATTTTATACGAAAACTAAACATTCACCCGCCCCGGACCGACCCATCGGTCCGCTCTATGCATGGCAGGCGTGATAATGTAGCTACTGCTCGCTTAAGGACTGAATCCCCACCTGAACTTCTGCAACTCGAGGAGTGCCATCACTACCGGAAACAGGTTGAGAATGCGCCCCGGCGCCAACGCAGTGGCGGTAGGTTGGCATCCTTAACCAGAACGAGATCCCCAATGCAGGGGGGTTCAGTCCTGTCCGTCCACTTAAGGCGTTGCTGCAGAATGTGCAAGTACTCAAGCGACCAACGCTTCCAAAAGTTTTGAGTCATTTGCTGCAACAACTGATAACGCGACAAACGATTGCTATTCACCTCCGTATAGGGATATTCCGGCAAGGCGTTAAGTGGGCGGCCAATTAAGAAATGCCCTGGCGTCAGGGCCTCTAAATCATTTGGGTCTGAGCTGAGCGGACACAAAGGACGCGAATTGAGTACAGCCTCAATTTTACAAAACACGGTCGCCAGCTCCTCGAAAGTCAAAATTGTTAACCCTACAACGCGCAACAAATGCGTCTTAGCGGACTTTACAACCGCTTCAAAAATACCACCCCAGTGAGGGCACGCTGGTGGATCGAACACCCAGGTAATGCCCTGACGGGAGAGGCCCGTGCTGATGGCTTCTTCGTTCTCCCTAAAGAACGTTACAATTTCCTTCATACACCGATCAGCACCCTTAAAGTTGGTACCACAATCCGACCTGATCAGCGCTGGTCGCCCTCGTCGCGACGTAAATCTCTCCAGCGCTGCCAAAAGGCCTCCGTAGATAGGTCGGCCACGAGCTCCAAGTGGACGGCCTTGGTGGCTAGGCACACGAACACGCACAAGTACGCCTTGATAGACTTTGCGTTCCGTAGGCGTGATGCCTTTACCATGAAAGGGCCTGCAAAATCCGTTCCCACACCTGCAAACGTCCAGGCCTCCGTCACCCGGTCCGGTGGGAGATCTCCCATCTGTGGCTGCATTGTGGCTGCCTTCAAGCGGTAACAAGGCAAGCACCTAAACACAACGCTACGTACCGTTCGTCGTCCCGATAAGATCCAGAACTCGCGCTGTAGGATGGCCAATAGCGCATTACAGCCCGCGTGCGAGTTTTTCTCATGACGATCCCTGACTAAGAGCTCAACTAAGGGTCCCCTTTTTGGAAGTAACATTGGATGCCGAGCCGAAAAGGGCAGGCTAGCGTTCGAAGTCTGCCTCCAACCCTGAGCATACCTTGCTCATCCAGGAATGGGTTGAGGCGCACAATTCCTCCCTTCAGCTTTCCACGTCCATCCCTGAGCAGCCTGACCTCCTCTTCAAAATGTTCCGCCTGGACGACTCTAACCAATGAGCATAGAGCCGCATTCCGCTCCGCAGGCGAGAGGACAGGTGTAAAGTTCCGTTCTGCTTGAGGCTTCCTGCAGTTGTTCACGAACCGCTTGATCCAACCTGTCACCCCAAGAAGTTTGTCGAGGGAGCTATACCGTTCCAGCAAGAAAGCTGGGTTAGGCTTCGGTACGAGTTGCCCCACGTTCACTCGCAAACCTCGATCAGGTGGCCCAAGCGGCGCCCTGCACTCGTTGAATGGCCATTCCTGCGGCGACTCAGTCAGCCATTGAGGTCCCCACCACAGTGGGTGACTCACCAAATCAGGTGCCCTGCACCCGCGCGAAGCGCAGTCCGCTGGGTTCCATTCTCCCGGTACGTGCCTCCACACTAACGGAGTTTCCGACCCCGTAATCTGTGACACCCGATTTGCCACGAAAACCTCAAGTGTATGTACCGACGTCTGCAACCAGCACAGAACTATCCGACTGTCAGTCCACGCGTACACCGTTTCATCCAAGTTGATGGTACCACGCAGATTGCAGGTTACATGATTTAGCAAGCGCGCTAGAAGAGCTGCCCTGCCAATTCCAATTTGGGGATGGTCCATCTAGTTCTGACTGGTGCCACCTTACTTTTGGCCATAACCAGACGCACGTGCACAGTTCCCGTTGAACTTGCTGTCCGAAGGTATACAGCTGCCGCGTACCCTCGCTCCGAGGCGTCACAAAACCCATGTAGGGTAGCCTTACATCCCACCGATGGGACTAACTTGCGGGGTATCGCGATGTGCACAATCCCTGGTAAGGTGGTCACAAACTTGAGCCAATCCTTCAACAACTCTCCGGAGAGTTGGTCGTCCCATCCTAAGTTGGCTAGCCACAACCTTTGTAAAAGCACTTCGCCATGAACGTAACCGGGGCGATCCATCCGCTAGGATCGAACGTTCTAGCGATTGTCGACAGTACCGACCGCTTAGTCCAAGTTTTCTCCAAAGGTCGGGCTCGATCTTGTACGTGAATACGTCATGCGTTGGCCTATATTGCACCCCGAGGATGCCCAACGTGTTTGGATTGTCCGGGTTCTCAAAGAGGTGCGGGTCCTGATGGAACTCGCCTGGCAAACCGGCCAGGAGCTCTGGGCAACTGGACAACCATTTCCGCAACTCGTAACCTCCTGAACCCATGATCGCGATCAACTCGTCTCGTAGAATTAGCGCCTGCTCCACGCTATCAGCACCCGTGCAGATATCGTCCACGTAGACGTCGCGATCCAGTACTGCTGCGGCTCGAGGATATCTTACCCTTTCCTGTGCGGCCAACTCTCGCAGCGTACGTACTGCCAAATACGGACTTGGCTTAAGTCCATACGTCACCGTGTTAAGTTCGTATGTGACCATCGGCTCATCTGGGCTCTCACGCCACAAAATCAGCTGATACCGACGGTCATCCGGATGTATCATGGTTTGGCGAAACATCATTTTGACGTCTGCGACGAACGCTACCTGGTGCAAACGAAAGTCTGTGAGAATGTCCACAATGTCCCGGTTCAATTTAGGACCCGCGTGCAAACATTGGTTCACAGACACACCATTCGAGGTAGGAGCAGAACCGTCAAACACCACCCGTATTTTCGCCTCAGGTGACTTCAAGACAGCCAGGTGTGGAATGTAATAATGCTCGACACACCTCCAATCCAGGCTGGACACCGACATGTGGCCCAATTGAATATATTCCCGCATGAATTCTATATACTTCTGCCGAAGTGCTGGGTCTCGCCTCATCTTCCGCTCCATTCCGAGTAGTCTCCGTTCCGCGAGCTGTCGCGAACTACCTAAAGCGGGGCGGTTTGGGAGAAAAGGTAGCCTGGTCACGAATCTGCCTGACGGGCATCTTGCAGTGTTGTATTGATAGAACAACTCGCACTCGTCATCCTCTGGCTTCCGTCTGCCCGCCGTGGGCGGCTCTTCAGACTCCCAAAACCTCTGCAGCACCTCTGACAGCACACTACCATAGAGGACCGGATCCCCTTCTGGTAGGTCCTGAGGTCTCCAAACTGGGCCGAAAACAACATACCCCCCTGTGGTATCTACGGCCACCAAACCAGTTTCCTGGAGTACCTTCTTCCTACCGCACCATAATCTCCCGAGGACGTCTGACCCGAGAAGTACGTCCACCGTACCAGGAGTATCAAAATCAGGATCAGCTAACTCCAACCCTGTGGTTAACCCTCGTACCGTTGGTGGTAACCTAACCTGAGGAGTTTCCCAACCACTTCATCCAGCACCACGGCTGAGACTTGATAGCTGACCCTGTACATGTGCTACCTAATGCGAACTCAAAGTTCGTCTGACCCCGAATGTCAGGCACATTTAGGCCCCGATGCCTACAGCTTCATCCTCACTTGGCCGTACATTTAGGCCTAGCCTACTCACCAGCTTACTCGATACAATACATCCCTGAGCCCCTGTATCCAGTAGGGCTCTTACTTGAATGGTCCGGCCACCGTATCCCCATACCCAAATCTTAGCCGTTGGCAAAAGTACCGTGATTGGACGGGAGCCGAAGCTGATGAGTAGGCGGCGATTTCATAGATGGAATCTATACGCGGTGTGGCCGCGTCCCGCGGGGTATCCCCTCACTACCCAAACCTGTGTATGGGTCCCACTCCTGCTGGTAGGAGGTCTGCCCATAAAGGCCATGGCTGGAGTTCTATAGTACCCCGACGGCAAACGTCCGTACCGAGGTTGCGCCTGTAGCCGCGGGTACTCAGGCATAGGCGGGGGCATGCGTGGGTCTTGAGACCCAACCAGGTGGCTCAAGCCCGCAGAATACTGCATGTACCCTGGTGGCTGCCTAGTGCTCCCCTGACACCCGCCCGTTGAATCCCGTACCTGGGATGGGTGTCCTTGGCCACGTTCCTGTGCCGCTCTTCCCCAATCCGGCACCTGCTGCCGTGGTGGGGATCGTCCCCACGTCCTTGGGTAAGTGGGCTCCGTCTGTTGACGTCCCCCTGCCTGTCCCTGTGACCGATGCGGAGGTGGGCTCCTCCTTGGAGGGTGGGGCGTTGCTCCCTCCCTTGGTGGGCAGGCTCCTTCGCTGATCCGATCCAGCGCTGCCCCGGCGCCTCCGGAGCGATTCATGCAGAGCAGCGGATGGTGTGCACCCTGGCAGTACCTACAGTTGGTGCTTGAAGGGCACTCGCACCTGATGCGGCCCCAGGCACCGAAAACACCAACGCCTCTGCTGTGCCACACCCCGTCTCCTCTGAACCCGCTGCGCAGCAAACTCCTGACACGCTGCCACCCCGTGGCCTGTCTCCCTGCAGTAGGCACACCCTGATTCCAATGCGGTGTTGTACCGCCTGGGTTGCCCACTGTTGCCTCCTCGCGCCGGTGCACCCGGCCGTTCCGGGTGGCGAGGGCAGAGGTCTCCTTGCGAGGGCTTCACCAGCCTGGACGTCCACTCGCCTGCTTTCGGCCTCGAGGAACGACTTCAGATCCTCGTAGGTCGGGAGGTGGTCCGAGGACTTGCCCCATGTAGCTGCTCGAATCGAGCGACCATTTCGCTCGGCAGGCGGCGAAGCACTGTGTGGACCAAGATATAACCGTAGCCCGCCACTGGCAAACCCTGTCGCTCTAGTGCGCTGACCGCGACACTGACTGGGTGGAAGATTTTCTCGCGGAGGTCCGTACCTCGCGTTATGGTTGGTATTGACAGCCACTGGTCTAACAGCCTGTCTACAATCAGGCGCTTGTTTCGATACCGGTCGGTAAGGATCTTCCACGCCACCTCATAATTGCTATCCGAGACAGCCAAATGCGTCAGCAATTCATGAGGGTCTCCATGTAGCCTGGACATCAGCTGAGCCATCTTGTACGCCGGCGTTATGTCCGTCCGTGTGTGGACCACACTGCTATACAGGTCCTCAAACGCCGGCCAGTCGGCGTAATCGCCTGCAAAGACTGGAACCGTAACAGGCGGAAGAGGCACCTGTAATCCTTGTCCCACTTTACCACGGAATGGCTTTTCCTTTCCGTCACGTCGCCTAGATATGTCCGCAGCTGCCTGCGCAATGTCCTGTGCCAGCTCCAAGCACTGGCTTACATCGCCCTCAACCAGCTCCTTATCTTCAGGGTTAGGAGCTTCCTCAAGGAGCATGAGGCACTCTGTGAGGTGTTCCGACACAACCCGAACCCGTTCATCTGCCTGTAGTGCACTTTTCAAGAGCGCGTCCTCCCGGTCCTCGCGGCCGATCATTGCCGCTGTGGTAGTAAACCACCTTAATTCTGTCTTTATAGCAGCCTTATACCTGGCGATCGAGGAGCCATGGTACCAACTTTTACACACTCGACTTAATAAAAACGAAAAACCAATAAACAAATACCACAAAATAAATGTTAGTTGACTGGCCTAGACCTTACCGATAAGATACCGTTCACTAGGCAAACAATACAGTCACAAAAAAAAACCGAAACAATATTTTCCAAAATTAATAAAATATGTGGGTAATATAAAAACACGCTTAATACTAAATTACGGCTAACTATGTTGCAATAAAGCAACCACGCTCTGCTACCAAAAATGTTTGATTCCGAAGCTGATCTTAGCGCAGTGGAAGCAAATTAAAGTTATCTTAAAATCTAAAACTAAATGGTCGATCAGCCTCGGAACAACATTTGACTACGATTCGTAGTGCTCTTTACTATAGCTAAATAAAATAAATTTAATGAGAGAATTTTGTTCCGGAAAATTTCCGGCCGAGAAATTCTTGTTTCCAAAATCTACTTAAACAGGGCCCAGCAACGAATTGCTTACCGTGCGAACCATGACGCCTTTTCTTTGTGAGTTTAAGTATGACAGGAATCAGGTATTCAGGATATTTTAGGAGCGCAGGAATAGGGAATAACCTAAACTCACAGCACTGGAACATCCGCTCGTTCTCGAACTCCTTTCCTCCAATTTGCACTATAGTTCACAGTTCGACATCACATAATGTTTTTTAACACAAAATAACTAAAAGATTTCTCTCCGAATGAGAAATCGGCCCCGTTGGCCTCCAATCATTTATAATTAAAATACGTAGCTATCGGCAGCCACGACGCGAGCCAACGAAAAGTGAGGTTATATTTTGCCGGCGGTCGCGTGACTCTCAATCAAAGCGCCGGAACCAAAATCACTTGGTTCACTTCCCCACCGAACAGGGAAAACCACACGAGAAAACCGAAAGCACACTAATTAAATAATACACACTAAATAAATTCGCTTCAACGATGCGGGCGACGGCAGAGGACGTGACAATGACAGAGCAGTGTTGCCAGCACCGCGCGCCCATTTTATACGAAAACTAAACAAGGAAAATCATCATCATCATCATATCAGCCATAGGACGTCCACTGCTTAACATAGGCCTCCCCTAAATATTTCCACCTTGTCCGATTAGAAGCGGCCTGCATCCAGCATTTCACCGTGTACTTGACCAAATCGTCCGTCCATCTCGCGGGGGGCCGTCCTACGCTGCGCCTGCTGGTATGTGGTCTCCACTCGAGAACTCTCCTGCTCCATCGATTATCAGTCCTTGGAGCAATGTGGCCTGCTCATTGCCACTTCAGCTTACTAACTCTCTTAGCTATGTCGGTTTACTTGGTTTGTCTACGGATCTTCTAGTTTCTGATTCGATCACGTAAAAACCGAGAATAGCTCTCTCCATAGCTCGCTGTGTGACTCCTAGTCTATTTAGGAGGCCAGCAGTTAGAGACCACGTCTCGGTACCTTAGTTCATCAGCATCACTAGCTTGACACACTGTTCAAACACTTTCGTCTTGAGACACTGAGGAATTTTTGACGTGAAGACGCTGCGTAACTTCCCGAATGCTGCCCAGCCGAGCTGGTTTCGCCGAGTGACATCTTTCTTAAAGTTAGATCTTCCTAGTTGGACTGTTTGTCCTAGATAGACGTATTTGTCCACCACTTCGAGTATCGAGCTCCCTACTGATATTGGGGTGGGCGCTACATGAGAGTTGACCATGACTTTCGTCTTGTCCATATTCATCTTGAGGCCCACTTGTTGGGAAACCCGATGGAGCAAATAAACATGAATAACTGGATTGTATTGATTATTTTTGGTATTTTCATTTACTCACAGTTGTGCATTATTCTCATAAATTCTTAAATTATGAACTCGAAGATCATAACCACAATATTTATTTCAATTATTGTAGCATAAAGGGTAATTGTTTGATTCCGAAGCTGATCTTAGCGCAGTGGAAGCAAATTAAAGTTATCTTAAAATCTACAACTAAATGGTCGATCAGCCTCGGAACAACATTTGACTACGATTCGTAGTGCTCTTTACTATAGCTTTTTTTTTTTTTTTTTTGTCTCCTTTATTTTGCAACTGTCACTTTTCGGACATTTAGCAACTTGTGTGGCTAGTCGGATTGTGTCTTGCGAACTTCCAGTGATGTCCACAAGTTAGAGGTCACAAGGCCTATTACGCTTTAGTCTGCGTGTGCCCGACGTTGGGTTCATAAGATTTGTTGCCAGATGGTTAGGATGATGGGTTAGTTTTGATCTGTACTTTGTGATGGCTGCTTTGACCTCCTCCTTCACGGTTTTCATGTTTAGGTCGTTGTGTAGAATTTCATTGGACACGAACCATGGAGCTCCAGTTATCTGTCTCAGTATCTTATTTTGAAATCTCTGTAGTATTTCCAGGTTTGAGTGAGCAGCACTGCCCCATAATTGGATGCCGTAAGTCCAAATAGGTTTGAGGATACATTTGTAAAGTAAAAGTTTGTTGTCCATCGATAGCTGTGATCTTCCACCTAGTAACCAGTGCATTTGCCTAAGTTTCAGCCCAAGTTGGAGTCTTTTTGTATAGATGTGATTTTGCCATGTTAACCTTCTGTCCAGGTGCATGCCAAGATACTTAGCACTCTGAGCTTGTGGTATTTCTATGCCGTTCAGTTTGACAGGTGGACAGTCATTTTTGCCAAGAGTGAAAGTGATGTGGACTGATTTGCTCTCGTTAGCTTTTATTCGCCATTGTTTAAGCCATTTTGATATTTCATCAAGACTGGTTTGTAGTAACTTTGACGCTGCGGCTGGGTCAGTATGTGTAGCAATAATTGCAGTGTCATCAGCAAAGGTTCCAAGGGTGACATTTTCATTGCATGGTAGGTCAGCTGTGTGGAGTAAGTATAGTATGGGTCCAAGTACACTGCCTTGGGGGACACCTCTAGCGTGTAAACCAGAAACACTGTATGTGTGAGCACCTAAGTTTTGAGAAAATGAGCAAAAACGATTTTTATTGAAATTTGCTTTTTTTTCTGACTAACTTAAAATATTTGAACTGTTTTATGACTTGAACTAATAGATATTGGTAACACCTTACTAGCCATCCCAATTTTACACAAAAATACATTAAACAAACAGAAATATAATACAAATACAGTAATCTGCTTCTGCGTTATGAACATACCGCATAAATTTGTGGCATTGTAAAGCAAAAACACTGTATTGGTTCATACAGTGTATTTCTTTTACAATATTTCTGTTGCGCAAAGTAGGGACGGAGTTAGCCTATCAGCAGCAGAGTGCTCTGATATGGTTGCAATGACTTAGAGTTCATGGTTGCAGAGTCCTCTGACATGGTTGCAGCGTCCTCTGACATGATTGCAGAGTCCTTTGACATGGTTTTAATGACCTCTGACATGGTGGCAATGACATCTGACATGGTTGCAATGACCTCTGACATGGTTGCAATGACCTCTGACATGGTTGCAGCGTCCTCTGACATGATTGCAGAGTCCTCTGACATGGTTGTAATGACCTCTGACATGATTGCAGAGTCCTCTGACATAGATGCATAGACCTCTGACATGGTTGCAATGATCTCTGACATGGTTGCAGCGTCCTCTGGCATACAGAGTCCGCTGACATAGTTGAAATGACCTCTGACATGGTTGCAGCGTCCTCTGACATGATTGCAGAGTCCTTTGACATGCTTTTAATGACCTCTGACATGGTTGCAATGACCTCTGACATGGTTGCAATGACTTCTGACATGGTTGCAATGACCTCTGACATGGTTGCAATGACCTCTGACATGGTTGCAGCGTCCTCTGACATGATTGCAGAGTCCTCTGACATGGTTGTAATGACCTCTGACATGGTTGCAGAGTCCTCTGACATGGTTGTAGCGTCCTCTGACATGATTGCTGAGTCCTCTGACATGGTTGCAGAGTCCTCTGACATGATTGCAATGACCTCTGACATGATTGCAGAATCCTCTGACATGGTTGCAGAGTTCTCTGACATGATTGCAATGACCTCTGACATGATTGCAGAATCCTCTGACATGGTTGCAGCGTCCTCTGACATGGTTGCAAAGTCCTCTGACATGGTTGCAGAGACCTCTGACATGGTTGCAATGACCTCTCACATGGTGCCAATGACCTTTAACATTGTTGCAGAGGCCTCTGACATGGTTGCAAAATCCTCTGACATAGTTGCAGAGGCCTCTGATATGAATGCAGAGTCCTCTGACATGGTTGAAGAGTCCTCTGACATGGTTGCAGATGCCTCTGACATGGTTCCAGAGGCCTCTGAATTGGTTGCAGAGACCACTGACATAGTTGCAGAAGCCTCTGACATGGCTGCAGAGTCTTCTGACATGGTTGCAGAGTCCTCTGATATGGTTGTAGAAACCACTGACATGGTTGCAATGAACTCTGACATGGTCACAATGACCTCTGACATGGTTCAGAGGCCTTTAACGTGGTGGCAGAGTCCCCTGACATAGTTGCAGATGCCTCTGATATGAATGCAGAGTCCTCTGACATGGTTGCAGATTCCTCTGACATGGTTGCAATAACATCTGACATGGTAACAATGACCTCTGACATGGTTGCAATGACATCTGACATGGTAACAATGACCTCTGACATGGTTGCAGAGGCCTCTGACATAGTTGCAGAAGCCTCTGACGTGAATGCAGAGTCCTCTGACGTGGTTGCAGAGGCCTCTGACATGGTTTCAGAGTCCTCTAACATAGTTGCAGAGTCCTCTGACATAGTTGCAGAGGCCTTTGACATGAATGCAGAGTCCTCTGACATGGTTGCAGAGTCCTCTGACATAGTTACAGAGGCCTCTGACATGAACGCAGAGTCCTCTGACATGGTTGCAAAGTCCTCTGACATGGTTGCTGAGTCCTCTGACATGGTAGCAGAGTCCTCTGACATGGTTGCAGAGTCCTCTGACATGGTTGCAGAGTCCTCTGACATGCTTACAGAGGCCACTGATGTGTTGGCAGAGGCCTAAAATACATTTCCACAGAACCCGACCATTAAGTGAGGTTACTCATAAATAGAATCATTCGAGATTTCGCGTTCGGGGCACGCGCAATATTGTAAAGGAGAAACACTGTAAGTGCGTTTACAGTGTTATGGCTTTACAAAACATGGTTTTTTGCACATACAGTTTTTTTTTGTTTGTCTATAACTTCAAGTGTATTCACTTTTATGATGAAATATTATGTTCAGGGTATGTATTAGAGTCTAAATAACGTAATTAACCTTATAGAGCTAAAACACTGTATGTGGCACTTACAGTGTTTTTCCTTTACACGCTAGACCTGCTTCAATTTTGTACAGAGATGTGACTGCATTTCCTTCTTTAACAAAGAAAAACCGTTCTTCTAGGTAGGACTGCAAAAGTATAAAGAAGTTTAGGGGCAAAACTTGCCGCTGTGGTAGTAAACCACCTTAATTCTGTCTTTATAGCAGCCTTATACCTGGCGATCGAGGGAGCCATGGTACCAACTTTTACACACTCGACTTAATAAAAACGAAAAACCAATAAACAAATACCACAAAATAAATGTTAGTTGACTGGCCTAGACCTTACCGATAAGATACCGTTCACTAGGCAAACAATACAGTCACAAAAAAAAACCGAAACAATATTTTCCAAAATTAATAAAATATGTGGGTAATATAAAAAACACGCTTAATACTAAATTACGGCTAACTATGTTGCAATAAAGCAACCACGCTCTGCTACCAAAAAATGTTTGATTCCGAAGCTGATCTTAGCGCAGTGGAAGCAAATTAAAGTTATCTTAAAATCTAAAACTAAATGGTCGATCAGCCTCGGAACAACATTTGACTACGATTCGTAGTGCTCTTTACTATAGCTAAATAAAATAAATTTAATGAGAGAATTTTGTTCCGGAAAGTTTCCGGCCGAGAAATTCTTGTTTCCAAAATCTACTTAAACAGGGCCCAGCAACGAATTGCTTACCGAGCGAACGATGACGCCGTTTCTTTGTGAGTTTAAGTATGACAGGAATCAGGTATTCAGGATATTTTAGGAGCGCAGGAATAGGGAATAACCTAAACTCACAGCACTGGAACATCCGCTCGTTCTCGAACTCCTTTCCTCCAATTTGCACTATAGTTCACAGTTCGACATCACATAATGTTTTTTAACACAAAATAACTAAAAGATTTCTCTCCGAATGAGAAATCGGCCCCGTTGGCCTCCACAATCAAGAAAACAATCAAAAATATATGGCTATCGGCAGCCGCGACGCGAGCGACGACTCAAAGTGAGGTTATGTTACCGGCGACCACGTTGGCCTCAATCAAAAAGCCGAAACCAAAATTCACTTGGTTCACTTCCCCACCGCACAGGGAAGCCATGGCTTGTGGCAAATAGCACACGAGAAAACCGCCAAAACACCTTAATTTTACACCACTTAAAACTAAAATTCGCTTCAACAACGCTAGCGTAAAGATGACAGAGGACGTGACACTGACAGAGCAGTGTTGCCAGCACCGCGCGCCCATTTTATACGAAAACTAAACAGTAATAATTTAGGTAATTTACGAAGAGAGACTAATTAAGCTGTATATATTATTGATTACTATTTTTTGTTTAATTTTAAAATCATTTTAATGCTTTTTAACGAGGAAAATTAAATTCCCGACTTCCCGGGAATTCCCGGGAAAAAAGAGGTCGTGAGTTTGGTGTCCAGGAATAAAAAAGGTCCGGAAATGAGAAACCCTAATTGCAAGTGATCTGGCTTTATTAAAATTTCATAATTTCAGGCTGGCGGTTTTTTTTAAATTACCGTGGTCGGGTTTTGTTTTCTAATAATTGTGTTTGTTATCTCTCTTTCTTCTCTCACACTAACCTTCTACACTTCATAACCTACTAAAGCTTCAACACCAAATGAGTACTCCTTATTAAGAGGAGGCCAATGATATAGTGTCTGTAATAATGCAGTCTTTATCAATTTACAGTCTGTCGCTTCAAAACTGCGTCGCGCCAACTCCGACACTATTTCATACATTTATGATGAAAATTTTATTTGCCCTTCCGGGTTTTGCAATTTTCAAGATGGTGGACATAAATTTAAGATGGCGGACATTTTAAGATGGCGGATTTTAAACACAAAGACCCCTATTTTCTTGAAATTACCGTAGTCAGGATTTGTTTTTTTTTTTTAATAATTGTGCTTGTTACCTGCCTTTTCTACCACAGCCGCAATACCAAATAAGTACACGAGGGTTTGTCGGGTCGTTGGATGACTTGATGTCTCACTCGAAGAAGAAGAAGAAGTACTCTTCATAAAGGGGAGACCAATTATATAGTGTCTGTGGTAATGCAGTCTTTATCAATTTACAGTCTGTCGCTTCAAAACTGCGTCGCGCCAACTCCGACACTATTTCATACATTTATGAATATTTTATTTGCACCCCGATCCGGGTTCCGCAACTTTCAAGATGGCGGATATTTTAAGATGGCGGATTTTAAACACAAAGACCCCTTTGGGCCTTACCACAAAAAAGTTAGACCAGATCGAACGCGTGTTTATAATAAAACTTCATACAAAAAAAACGCTAGACCCGTATTCAACGCTGGTCTATTTTTTTTGTGGTAAGGCCTAAAATGTTTTCTTGAAATTACCGTAGGCGGGATTTGTTTTTTTTTATAATTGTGCTTGTTACCAGCCTTTTCTACCACAGCCGCAATACAAAATAAGTACACGAGGGTTCGTCGGGTCGTTGGATGACTTGATGTCCCACTCGAAGAAGAAGACTCTTTATAAAGGGGAGGCCAATTATATAGTGTCTGTGGTAATGCAGTCTTTATCAATTTACAGTCTGTCGTTTCAAAACTGCGTCGCGCCAACTCCGACACTATTTCATACATTTATGAATATTTTATTTGCACCCCCATCCGGGGTTTGCAACTTCGCAACTTTCGGTATACGACACATTTATTATTCGTTTTTATAGTGCCAACTTCGTGTTTATTACTTTTACAGCATGGTTTTATAGATCGTTTTTGAATTGTGAGGTCGAGTACCTTATTTTGTCTGCTGTCCGTCCACCGCCTGAGTCTACCAACCATGGGTAGGTCACATAATATTTATTGTATCTTAAACAGGGAGTAACAGATAAAGGGTATAACAAGCCGAAAGGAGATCCTTATGAGTACCTTACTCATGAAACTGAACAACTTTCCCTATGGAACATGGGTCGAAACATGAATAAAAATTTGGATCTCCATACAAAATTGCCGATCAGCTGATTGATTTACTATGGAAGGTCCAAATTTTTCTTTTCATATTTCGATCCATGTTCTATAGGGAAATTTGTCCAGTTTCATGAGTACCTTGGGCTCCTTTCGGCTTGTTATACCTTTTCTGTTACTCCCGGTATAAGCTTAGAGGAGTTTGACTTACCGAGTGTGCTTGAAGCCTGCCAGTCAACTTTTCAAGTTTCAAGCAGGCTTCACAACTTGTGGTCATGGATCGCCTCGAAAGGTGGAACCGAGTTGCAACGTACAATAAACAAGTTAATATAGTGAGCCCTATCACAAAATAGTGAGTTTACAAAAGGATCACTCGACCCCAGGGCTACTACTGTCTAAAATTTCAAAGTTTAAGAATATTAAAATAGCAAAATCTGATAGTAATATGATTCTAAGCCAATTTTAATCCAAGGAATATGACATTCGTGGCAACCATCTACTTCTTCTGAGATATCCCAGTTAGCGTTAAAATTGTTGCTATAGTCCGGCTAGTTCGTGCGCGACCTTCCCTAGGGGTGACAGACGTTGGGGGGGGAGATGTCAGCGGGTAGCGGGAGGTGTAGCGGGGAAGGGTGACGCGCGCATCCGCGCTGCACGTCATATTAAAATGACGTGCTTCCTCGCCCCCCGACCGTCTGTACCCCGCAGGAAGGTCGTGCACGAAGTTGTCAAACTATAGTTTTGGGTGGGCCATTTGTAAAGGCGCCCCGCGCCTTCCTAATTTGTGGTTCTATCATGAGTTGAAAATCCATAATATAAATCACAAAATAAATAGGTATATTCAGTTGTCCAAATTCAGGACATGCTCCGATATTTTGCTACTCTGCTTACTCGAGCATAACCTTGTTTTTCAAAATAATTTCCAGCCTGTATATCCCACAGCGTAGCCACTAAATAAATTACTGGAATGCAAATTAAATATCCGCCCGGTCGCGTCGTCAGCCCCAATCCCAATGGTGTTGCCAGCAAAAATAATGAGTGGTCGCAATTTATGTTGCTTGCACTTTTTTAGATTAGGTGTTGAGAAATACTACTGGTTTTCGTCGTCGCGGAATATTCTGCTTAAAATGACTTTTTTTGTTAAGGTTATTGTCTGAATGGACGGATGCTCTATCTATGTGGTTTAAATTCAATTTCTTTAAGAATATCCTAACACTTTCTTGCACTTCTTAATGTATATTCATCATTACGCTTCATATCATACTTAACACTTGATTTTGAGTACCTAACGTTTGTCTTGTAAAATGGCAACAAATAATTTGTTTGGTCTAGGCCCAGCTCGCTATTTCACCCGTACTTCATTCCTATAGGAAAAAGAGCTTTTACTTTCTTACTATCACCAACATTTTATATTTTTTAAACCAGCCTGCTGGTAATACGCGCGCTACGCAAAGGGCCGCGTCTTTATGTAAGGGCGCTGCGGTGTGAAAAGGGTCGCGACCCAATTCCTCAGAAGAATTAGAATAGCGCACTAATAGTCAACGGATGACTTGCAGTTGAATGAATGGTCACGTCTTCTTTTGTGCGGTGATAGGCACTTTATTTTTATTTTTTAATATCCCGCTTTTCAAGCACATTATTCGCATAGCGTATCGAAAGCTTTAGAACTCTTAGATAAAAAAATAAAACGGTGTATCTTAGATGGCGGTCGATACACAACTATGTTGTAGGGCTACTAGTGGTGCTAGGTTGAAAGATTTTAGATACTAGGGATTATCGATTCGTTGTCGCGTGAGACAGAAGCAAAAGAACAAAATTAACTCACAGTGTAACAACAATCGCTTCTACTAAAAACACCTCACAAATATACAGACACTCTTTTTCGCGACGTCCCACAAAAGCATTCTTTAACTATACTTACTCAAAGTAAGCTTCATACTCTTCTTACCTACTTGTTCTTGCATTTTTTATTCCGACATCAACACCCAAGTGTGAAGTTTTTACACTACACTTACCTCAAATTGCTTGAACCATCAACCTCGCCAGACGTTCACCAAATCTGTTTTATCTGTCGTAATATTTCAAGTACCCAGGTCCGAGATCTCTATTATAGCGTATTATAATAAAGCACTTTACAGGCAATTCTTCTGGGTGTGTAATTTTAAAATCCGCCTTGTCTGTGTGCAGCCGTTCAAGATAATAAATTGTATAATAAACAAGATTAACGGTGCATAAGGAGGCACGTTTCCAGGACAGAGACGCAGATGCACATGGAACTTACGGTAATATTGTCACACCGATGTGAACAGCCAGTAATGTAACACAAATAAAACAAAACAAGGTTTTAGAAATTACTTACACCGATGTGAACAACCAGCTATCCAAAGCAAATCCTGAAAATTAGTTACGTAAAAAGGCAGACTATTTCGGTTAAGCTCAGAAGATTGTCAGATCGTTTGTCCACTTGATAACACGACAAAGAAAAAAGTAATTTAACATAGTGCAGTCTTTTACCACTTAACGCCGATTGTAGAAGACACTAACCCTATTTGCTCTATAGTTATAAATAATAGCACTCTAAAACACCATTCATTTTATTGTTTTGTATTCAATCTACCTTAGATCGCTATGCTCCCAAAGGGACAGATAAGAAAAACATTTTCTCTTCCCCTTCTCTGAAAGGCATTTGAAATTCAATCCATATTTAACGACGCATCGGTGTGACCACTGCCCTAGCCCCAAAGCGCATGCCCGTCGTGCACTCGGCTTTAGTTCAAATATTTATCCAACTCGGCTTGCTTTTGGCTAAAAAAGCGTTTTATACTGTAGCGCCCCGAAATCACCCCACGAGAAGTCGTAGCTTGCGGACTTGCGGTAATTCATCAAAGTTTTTGCAACCAACTTGTCTTCAATAAAAGAGGCACTTATCGCAGGTATGTTTCTGCTGCTCCAAGAATTTTGGATGTATTTTTCAAAGAGTCTCCGCATGTTGTCATATTTCTGACTGTGATTTGATGAACGATACCAGTTATTTCGCCCAATCGCTCTTCTGTGCTCCCAGTGTTTTAAGAATATAAGCACAAGTGTTATTTAAGTGTTGCATTGCGTCTTTTACCATACTTGCCGCAAATCGGCTTCATCAGTGGTCTACATACCAAGTTCTGAAGCGTAATGTAACATCTTTTCACCGCATTTTTAGGCAATAAAATTTACATTTTTACAAACGTGAGCACTCTGGTCCAGCAATGGTATTTGTTGAAGTTGTACAGTTTTTTTTTTGTTTTGGAACGCAAGGGATTCCGACTGTATAACTTTAGTCCGGAGCAAAAAGTTTTTGAACGGTGTTTTTCACACATCACAACCATGCTCGGGGGTATTTCATTCAAAATTATAGAAAATAAAACATTCCATATTAGAAAAAAGTATTATATTTTTGTATGGTGGGTGACTGGTGACATTTTCTTTCCTTTCGTATCGTGTTTAGTACCTATAGTTTTTTGTATCGTGTAGACACAAGTGTAGATGAAGAAAAGTACCTTTGAGAAATACCATCTTGCTTTTTATTTCAAAATAACTTGTAAGTAGTTTGTGCAGCATTTAAATAAAACAATAGATATACCACTTTGCAAAGTTAGATACCTACATTTTTGGAATCTATGCGTGTGACTGTTAGGACCAGTCTATATTGGCTGGCAAGAGCGAACGTATCTGGCACCCGCGCGGGCAATTACGCACGACCAATATCTATTGACTTTATTTCTATTACAATACCTACCGTGTGATGTCGGCTTAGAATAGCATCACCCCAATTCTACTCGTGGGTGTCGTAAAAAGCGACTAAGGGATAATTATCCAGGGAATGGGCAGCAGCGTTCCCTGTGAATTAAACATCTTGCACTGCGCTCGCCAATCCGCCTACCAAGCGTGGTGAGTATGGCAATACCCCTCAATACGGGGGAGGCCCATGTCCAGCAGTGGACTGTTGTGGCTGTACCTGTACAATACCTACCAGTTACCTATACCGGGAGTAAATATATCAACAATTTTGTACAGGTTTTTTTTTCGTATTTGGTCCCATGTTCCTAATGGAAAGTTGTTCAGTTTCATGAGTACCTAACTTGACCTCCTTCCGGCTTGTTATACACTTCTTGTTACTCCCTGTATAGGTAAGTTTCCCGCATCAGTTTTTAATTATAACCACCTGTCTTACATCCCAGAAAAAGAAATTCTGGTACACACAAAAAAGGAATTCTTTCTTCTCATTCGCAATTGTAACTTTTATTCCAAAGCTTCGTGCCAGTTCCTCTCAAGAGGTTACCCCTTTGATATTGTAATGTGTGCGAGTTCCACTGCATATTCGCTACTGAAATGAACATACATATTTGAGTTCTTTGAGAAAGCTACTAGTAAAGTTGTTAGAAGAATGATGAATAGTCGGCAAGTGGGTTTGCAATTCCGCGCCAGAGAGAGATGCAAATAGCTTTTATAGATTGCTTTTGTCTTTGTATTGGATGGTTTTGCGATAATTGTAATATATTTTTTGTTCGTGATGATAAGTTCCAATACCTTATTGCTAAAATTTCAGTTACAGAGAAGAGTTCGCGGTATTTTTAATTGTTTGAATATGACGTAACCGAAACACATCTCAACATCATAGGTGTTTACCGATTTTATGCGTTATCTGTATGACATGCGACATCACGAATTCACGACGCTTGAAACCATATCCATTCAAAAAGTATGAAACACAAGAGACGCCGACCGACTACATACGTGAGACGCGCGACGATCACTCGATCACTTGAAATCACTTCACATGCGACATATCATTTGACGTCTCGCATCGCACCTGTGAAGCTAGTGCCTCACTCAACGAATTGTCTGTCATACTTTAACATTTCAAAAACGTCTATTCAAATTCGCAAATGACAGTAAAATTAATAAATATTAGCTAGGTAGATATTTAGGAATATTTTACCTATGAAGCACAGTTAGGATCTACCATAAAATGTAAAGCAGGAGCTTGAAGATATCAAAGAGTGTAATGATGCGATTGTCTGTTGAAGCATTCATCTGACGAGAAAGTGAAGAGCTGAATCTGCATGCACTTACTTACTTAGCTTTGCTGTACCTACGCTACCTAGGTCTAAAGTCTTAATTCAAGTGAACAAGGGAACACTTTCGTTTAAACGAAATAACGAGATTCTGAAATAATTCCAACTTTAAAATTGATCAAGATTTTACATGTTTTAAGCGGCGGGTAATTCACACTGGTGATATTATCTTTGTTTTAAATGTTAAGCTCCGCTCTGTTCTTTTAAATTTTTGTATAGTAATTCACAGCGCTACGTAAGTGTTTTAAGTTAGTGTTTTAGCTGGATATTTATGAAATCGAGTTCATTTGTTGATAAAAAAGAGGCTTTTAAGAATACTGCCACTCCACCTCTAGTAAACGCAGGGCTTAGGGTTTTTCGTTAAAAGCGACTAAAGTTTTTGACTTCAGCTGTATATCTGTCGACTATGGTCAACCGCATGGTGATGGTTATACCACCTGGAATAGCATTCATAAAGAGCGTTGCCGTCTAGTCGGGGAATTCTGGAAATTCAATGTATGGCGCCAGTTGAAGTACGCCTTTACAGCAATTTTTTTTTGCGATTGGATACCTATAAGCATGTTGTTTGAAACCTTAAACGGACGGGCGGAGGGTCTCCGCTTTTAAGGTTTTAAAAAACAGGCTTATAGGTATCTTATCGCAAAAAAAATTGCTGTAAAGGCGTGCTTCAACTGGCGCCATTCATAGATTTTCCAGGAAAAGGTTTTTTTATATATAAATCGTTTTATCTTGAAAACCGTATGAGTTACAATAAAAAAATGTATTACATTTAAGTAGAAAATTAAATACGGAATATTTTGTCCTTTGACATTTTTTTGTAACTATTATAGTTAACTCATAAATCCGGAAAGTTTATAATTTTTGACACATTTCAAAGAAAATGGGGGTGATGCGGACGGGCGGAGGGTCTCCGCTTTTAAGGTTTCAAACAACATGCTTAAAGGTAACTAATCGCAAAAAAAAAATGCTGTAAAGGCGTGCTTCAACTGGCGCCATACATTGAATTTCCAGAATTCCCCGACTAGTCAGGCAAGCGGCCGGTCTACATGATTTTGTGCTATTACAAAACATGTTGCACCTACTCCAACTGATATGGGATAAAGGCAGAAAGGTGAAATATAATTAGTCAAACGGAAGTCAAAACTTGAAATGATAGTAGCACAAGTAGCAAAGATAACTTTTTTTATAGTCACAAGTTAAACCGTAACTGGAGCTCTATTTATGAACTTTCGCATGCGGAAATCGACTACTAATTATGCTCGTATCACGAGTTTCATTAAACATATCCAATCACGCATACCTAGTAAACCAATCCTAAAGTGCCTAATTATCTAATAGAAAGTGCTATATAAACTCGTTAGGATCAGTCGTTGCGGACTTTCGTGCAAGATTTCAAAAATCACACTTTCTACTATCGTGCTCCTGGTACCTACAGTGTAATCATAGAATTTTCTACTAAGCTTCCGCGACAGCTTGCTCGAGCATAAAGTGCAATTCAGCTAAGTGCCGTATTGTGTACAATCATCTGCTGAATGCTTAGCGAGCTGTGTATGATGTAGGTAGATAGGTACGTAACTAGGTAGATGGGTACTGACTAATGTACAGGCGATTAGAAATACTTAGCCTGCATGAACTTCTGTTAATATGAACTTGTTCCCAGTCTGGTTGGGGAAATACAGACTAAAACACCTGTCTGAAAAGCAAAATGATACTTTGCTTCGGAGGACACGTGCAGCCATCGGTCCCAATAGCTGTTTATGATTACTTACGGCCTTCGTTGCACACACAACCATGTCAGAGGCTCGCTATTTGTTGTACCTAGGTAGGCGTTTGAAACACTCTGACACTTTGAAAAACTCTGTATCGGGTCGAAGACTTCTGTTTGTGTAAACAACTGCCAAAAAAATTAAGGGATTGACCACCCCGACAAATTGAACAACTTCCGCCAAGAATCATAAGTCAGAATACCTGTAAAAAGTAAATCAGGCCCCACACATACAAATACTAGCTTCAGCGGTCCAAATATTTTTCTTAATTTCAGTCTATGTTTTTGGGAATACTTATAACTGGATTAAAATTATGCTTGACAATCATAATCATCGCAAATAAACCGCATAAAATTACAATAAAATTAAACTCAGCAGAAACACCGAGTCATGCCTAACAATATTGCGGTTAAACTCGAATAACAAAGGATTTTCATATGCAATTACCTTTTACATTCTTATCTCGGTATTTCTACACACAGGGGCCTCACACTGGCCTTATTAAGCCGCAATGTAATTACAGAATATTAGACTAGATAAGATGTTCCGTAAAACACGGGGCATAAAATTGTTAGGCCGATGTCCTCGGGGCAGAGAAAATTGTAATTGTAGAGGTAGAGTTAGGTATACAACAGAATAGCTTCACTTCTTCTTATAAAGAAAGTTGTCGTTAAAGTCAACGAGTAGTTAAGAACAAACACGTTTTACGTATTTTTCCAAACAGTTTTTAGATACTATTGTAACGAATATTAATTCGCACAGTTTTATAAAGTGGATTATTATATTTTCTGCGCGGGACTGATAGAAGTCATCGTCTTAAGAATACGTACCCGCTTTAAGAATCGGCACCATTTACCAGTAAATAACACGTGCGTAGACGCACCCGGGATAATGGAGATGCAATCGCATCTGGCTGGACCTTTTTGCAAGGGAATAAAGACTAAAACAGCCTACCTGCATGATTTCAATAATAATTTTGTTTGGGTTTGTTGTCGCTGAGCCATGCGTAAGACAGTCAATCCCCGGCCTCGGTGACGATAACGCGCGGAATCGTCTGAGGACATGGCGGAAAATTTCAATAAAGGACAACTCTCGCGCGCGCCAAATGTTGTCTTTAGTGAATTAATAAGATTATTATTTTTCAGGGTCATCTTCGTCGTCGTGCATCGGACCTGGGCGTCGTCGAACGGGTTTTGTTGCATTTTTAACAGCTGTCCAGCGAGGCGACGGACGGAGTTTCAACGATAGATTTGTGTTAGGCTCCTTAGAAAATTCCTGTCGTGTGGTTAACATTTTTCTATTGTTTCAACAGAACGCGAGGAAGCCGCCGGAGGTGTTTGGTTGGGTAGAAAGATTAGGGCCCCAGATTATCGCAGCTTAGGGTTTTAGGGAAGTGAACAGAGTTAATGTATGTGTTTGAATGTGACGGGTGAATCATTTGACCTTCTGTTATTTATTTATTTTATATCTTCCGTTCAATATTAAACGTAATTCTTTTGTACACTTTAACATTTGGTGCTGACACGTTAAAAAGGGCACTGAATATTAAAGTTGACGGTTTTCTTTCTGAATTATTTTCGACAACGATTTCTCGGATAGGAGTTAGAGACTGACCAATCGATGTATCACCATTTTGACATATGCATACAGACATCCGGCGAGCTGCGTTCATCCAGGTATGGGCATTCGCGACCCGATATGTTTTGGATAATCCGAATGTCCTTGCTCATTAATTTGGGTCCTGAGTGAGAGCGTAGTGTCGATCAGATACATATGATAATGGTTATGCATTGTTGCAAAGTCTAGAATTGTACAATGGACTGCAGTCCGTAGGTAATTGTTATGAAAGAGTACTCTGGAAGGATGAATGAAAGATTAGCGGAAAGATTGATGTGTTTTGAGAGGATCAGAACGTTTGACGAGGGTTTGAATGTTATAGAAAGAATAGGTATGGATTGGCTAGGCATAAACCTCTTAAGGTTTTGCGTGATGGCCGGGTTATTTAAGGTGTGCTGGGAGACCCGGGTATTCCTGATCGTTATCCCTTCTAGACCTAGAGGTCTCTATCAAAACCTAACCTTCCCTGGGAAGTCGTGTCATATTCTTTTCTTACAGCACGCGTAACTTGCCGCCGTTCGAGTCGATCATCGCACAACCGTGATATTATTGTTTTCTTTTACCCTTAATAAAACAGGTAAAGCAGCCGTTCACGAAGAAAGGACCGCTCGGCCGTTTAAGACTACGAGCTAATCGAGTCAACGCTGCCAGCTCAGAACGAGACCCGCGATGGCTTCAGATCAATATGTGCGGTCTAGGACGTCTGGAGTTATTACAGCTAAGTGGACGCTTGTTTTAATTTATAATAATGTTGTGTATTCCGTTCCAGCTTCCCTATTTTATGTTCTTTCCTTATGTAGAAACGCGCGTACTCATAATTGCACAACGTAGAGTCTGAACTAAATCCACTAGACGAGTTAGGTATCGAAGGCCAAGTTTTACACTATAAATCCTTTAAAGATTTTATTAGGTAGGATAGAAGTTTAGCTACACTATTTTGTGTAGTTAATAAAACTACTAGAGCAGAACGCGTGTAGGTATAAACATTTTTGATTTCAATAAGTTTTGGAACAACTATAGGTATTACTAGTCTCCAATTCCGGAATAAACCAGTGTCTGTTTTGCAAGAAATAAGAACAATTCGAATCAGTGGGTGAAGAAATGCTAAGGTGCTTCTGCTTTCCGCTACCAATAAAATCTCTACCGAAAACGTTTGAACTCTTTCTTACCTTTTCTTAAGGTTAACAACCTACACAAAGAATATTATTTTTATTTAGAAAATAAGATGACGAGGATAATGTTGTAAAAGAATATTTTAATGAGATAAAAAATATTGAATACGTATAAAACTCAAAGAAAACTACCTTTTACCTTTACAAGCCTGCTGGTTCAAAGATTTTATTTCAGCCTTAATACTTGATCTTCTAATATTATTAATTTTATTTTGTACCTGCATTTTTTGTTTTTAAATTACTACTAAGTAGCATTTACGCTAAGCTTTCGTATTAATTTCGGTATTTTTTTTTCACCGGGTTCTTGGTTCAGCTGTGCGTAAAAATACATTCAATAAAATAACAAAACACAAAGAAGTACGTAGACGAGTCAGGCAAATCACGTCAGTGCGTCACGTGCGTCACAATATGACTTATTTTGTGATTTGTCATTTCATTACTTAGGCGTCATGTCATATTTTTGCAGACAATTTAAAACTAGGAGTGTATTTTCATTGGATAAAACAGCTAGTATTCAAAAGTTATACACACCACACGAAATTCGATACGAAGCGCAACCACGTACAAAGTGAAACAAGAGAGAAATAATTACTACCATTGCTTAGCTCATGTTAAAAGTTGCCCGGCTCTCTCATATCAAACTACAAAGCGATTACCAAGCAAACGTTGCTGAAACTTGTAACAAATACAACTTTGCGGAACTGCGGAAGTGCGGAAGTACAAAAGTGCGAAACTATCAGTGAATAGCGCTGCTCCAGCGGTACGTGCAGTTATCATATCGCAAAATAATGAGGATAAGCAGTTGGTTGTAATACATACCACGCCTATATCCCTTAAGGGGTAGGCAGAGCGTAAAGTACTAACACCACTTCTGACAAAAGTTTGAACTATTAAATCCCTTAGTCGCTTCTGACGACACCCACGGGAAAGATATTATGGGGTGATTTTAAATATTCTAATCCGGCACCACACGGGGTGATATATAATTGTTTTAGTAGTAAAAGATTTCATTCAGTAGATTAATTTATTTTTGTACATGTCATATCCGCGTTTCGTATTATGTAGTCCCACTTGTGTTGGTTTGCCGTAAGAAATTTCTTTTTAGAAAAAAGTAAACCTCCTGTATATTGTCTCATCGTATGTTATTTCTATGTATGTTTTGCTTATAAATGGTTAAATAAATATTTATTATAATATGACCACGTGATAAAAAGACACATAAAATACGATTTCTAAAACGTTGAATTGACTATCAACTCAAAATTTTCTTGTGGCCCTTTTTCCTGCAACGTTTTTCCAAGCCTTTCAATTTGCTCATGGGAAAGAGAAGACTGATTGTTAATTTTTGTTATTATTGCTGGTCCGTCATGTTTGAACAAAAACAATCGCAAGAAAGCACCTGAAATATTATTTTATCATTAAAATTACAAAACGTTTCCGCCATTTCGAAGGTTCTGCAAACTCATAAATATACCTTCTCCTTTACCTACTTCATTATTGTTGACGTCACCAACGTGGAGTATTCTCTTACAGTATTTACACTGGGTGTTACAAAACAACAAGTAAAGCCGAAAGAAGGGCCTCGAATCTGTCGACGCATCTTTGACATTTGTTGACGTATCGCTAAAGCGATATGACGCTTCTGGCTTCGGTTACTATTTTTGCCGTTTTGGGAACGGTCCATTACGGCATTTGTTACCAAAATCATGCTCGTCTTGCTTAGAGCCAGCAATGTAGGGCTTTGTAAGCGCGTTTTAAAACACTGTCATCTAATTGCCAAAAAAAATTATACGTCAAAAAGCGATAAAAAAAAATTGTGTCCACCATCTCTTTCACTTTTTATGGCAACAGTAGAAACAGAAAATATGTTTCAAATATCGTTCATTCCATTCATTCATATATCTGTCAGATTCAGCATTGTTTGTTTACAAAACAATATTTTTTAGAAATCCATCTAATTTAGTATTGAATAAACAATTTTCAAGAATATTTTGAATGGGTAACAGCGTCCCTTGCGTGTTTAACATCCTACAATGTGCTCGCCAACACATCTACCAAGAGTGTGGTGAGTTAGACGATACACCGTCTATAGATATGGACCCAGCAGTGGACTATTGTAAGTGTAATAAATTATTCATTTACCTTCTACTTTCTGTTTGGATTCTTTGGAAAACGTATACCTTACGCAATAACAGTAGTAAAAACAATAATGTAAACTATTATCTATCATAGGTACGACGTTGTTGGATGACTCCGTGCGTGTCCCACTCGAAAGAAAAAAGACAAGATGTATTATGTAATGTATACTATGATCATCATCGTGCGGCAGACTCCTGCAGCCGACCTGGCTCCGCACGTATCGACCCGTCGTTCCTGTGGATTCAGCCAGGAAGGCTGAAAGGGTGGCGCAGGTCCTGGGTAGCCATGCGTTTTCCATAATTGCCTCCCAGGCAACGCAGTGTCTGTAAAGAGCGTGCAAAAAAGCCATGCCGCTCCCGCATCGGCTTATACAGCCATGAAAAATCTCGCCTCAGCCACTGAATAAATCGTCTGACATAGACGTATGAGGCCAATGATGATGACGATTATTGCAATAGTAATGAGCTGAGCTGAGCGTCGCGTTCGTGTGTGATTCAAAAGAGTGGACTCTGCTTCCGACCGCCTGTAATACCAAAACACTTCGCCTGCCTCCCTGGAAGAAGTTGCACAGAGAAAGCGGAGAGACACATGATGATGTCGTCTTGAGACGAATGACATAACCACCAGCACATAAATCAACACCGTAAGTTATTTAGATAAAGACTCACAATACACCACGTTAAGTACGATTCTAGATTCACTGCCGGGTACCTACACACCGCCAGTCAGTGTGCTTTCTAAGTTACAGTATTGGCACTAATGACCCCTCTACCAGTTTACGTTTTCCTACTAATTATTTCGTGAAATGAGATAAGTGTGTTTTAGTTTTAGTTGCATTTTAAAATTCTTTTTAGTAGTAGCTATTTGCAGGAAATTACTAGACATAACTATGTAGGTAAGTAAATATACTATTTTGATTAACTTTATCCACTGCAATGTCTGAAGGCGAGGATCCACGCAGAACAATACGATTTCAAGGTTAGGGTTGAGGAGGGGTGAGATTCGGGTAGCGAGCGGCGCGGGATAGAATGGCATCACCCCAATTCTACCCATGGGTGTAGTAAAAAGCGACTAAGAGATAATCATCCAGGGGAATAGGCAGCAGCGATTCCTGTCAACGCAACATCTTGCGCTGCGCTCGCCAATCCGCCTGCCAAGCGTGGTGAGGTGAGTATGGCAATTCCCCCCGATAGGGGGATGCCCATGTCCAGCAGTGGACTGTTGTGGATGTTATGGTTATGGTCATGGTTGTATAAGTACAACCAGCTAGCTTGACTCGACCAGCTGGAACATTTCATGTGGGAGATCCTATTTGTTTATACATTATTTCGATGTATGCTTCTAGGGAAAAACGGTTGAGTTTAACGAACTTTAAGACCCTTAAAATATTTGCAGTTTGTTTTTATTTTTACATTTTTTTACATCCCTGTTTTAAACAATTAAAAACAATAACAATGATAATTTCTGATTATATTCTAGTTCTTATGAAGAAGCACCTGCGTTCCGGTTTGAGAAGTGTGTGCCAGTTCAGTGCAACGCAGTATTCCATGCAGAATAAGGACACTTGAAGTACAGAAGACTCGCCGCCCACGTTGTGCCCGAACCAAACGAAAAGCAGTGCTTTCAATCGATTTAAAGGAGAAACATCAGGGAAACCTAGTGGCTATTGATACCTAAGCATCTGAAGCATTTTTGGCTGGGATAGTTGCATGCATGGTAAATTAAATCAGAAAGTAAAGACGTCCGACGCGTCGCCTTTCCAGTAGGTAAACATAGCTACTACATATGTTCGTTTCCTTTTCTTGATCTGTAAAATGATAATAATTAATGGTGCTGCTGAAACCAGGACCTTCCTATTTTGCAAATAAACAACAAAAGCGAGCATTGGAACAATGTACTTATTAAAATAATCCATAATGATATTTATATTCATAGGATAATTATAAAACTCTGACACCAGGGTTCATCGGGTCGTTGAACGACTCGGTGTCCCACACGAAAAGAAGAAGATTATCAACAAAAGACAAAATAGCAAAACTGACGATCAATAGATGGCGTGGTTTAGTTTTGAAACAGGGTATTAAATAAATCGTGGTGTGGTTCGTGCAGAACATAGAAAACGCATGAGAGAGCTACATGAGACATTTGCTCAAATATATCGCAATAGGTACCTACATTTCGGCAGCTCATTTAGAAAAACATGACGTTACTTTTTTAAACGATTTACAACAAGCTGCTTGGAGCCCTTTAGCACCCTCTAGGTACAAAATTGCTGACTTATATTTGTTAAAAATACGCCTAATGATTTACCATATCCTAACTATCACCATACATAACACCACAGTTTAAACTAACCTTAAAATATCGAAAAATTTATAAAATTCGTAATGACACAATCGAATCCTAAAATATTACAGTACTCGTACAATACAAAACAATATATAGTACTTTTACATCATAAGATATCTAAGTTATAATTTCAAAAATAGTTATTATAGTTCGAGAGCCCAGGGGGTAAGTGGCTATCTCATAAGGTACCACGATAGGCTAGGTTTGGATCGTTAACCAAGACTTAAACAAGTCGTATGACCCAGGTCTGCCAGAGCCAATCCTGCCGAAACATAAAAATAATCGATATTTTTTAGAGTCATTTTTTCGTAAAAAATATGTCATAAGGTACCACAATGAGAGTGCTGGCATCAGTTAACCATTGAAAAATTATGTAAAAAAAGCTTGGTCTGCCACTGCGCACCCTGCCGGAAGTGCTTGCCAGACCTCTCCAAAGATGCCCTTCCGACACCCCTAAACTATCTCATCGGGTACCACGACGCGACCACCACAACATAATAGCCAAGATCACTCTGACAATAGATCACAAGGTCTGCCAGGCCTAAACTTGCCGCATCCTAGTGTTTCAGACATTTGAAGTTGTAGGTCCATTGTATGAAAAATGACCTATATCTTTTTCCCCCCGTGTTTGATTTTGATGGTGCCTTAATACGAAATGCTCTCCATAATAAGGAGCTTCGAGTCATATAGGACAGTTGGGTTAGTTAAAATTGTCATATCATAAGGAACTCGAGCACTTTTATTCGAGTTCCTTATGATATGACAATTTTAACTGATAAAATCTGCAGAAGTTATCGAATATTTTCATATTTAGGAGGATTGTGCTCAGAACAGAGACCTTTTATCCAATTGACCTATACAAATCGAATTTCCTAATCATTACGAGCATTTCATACCCAGGCACCATCCAAATCAAACCAGTGGGGAAAAGATATAGGCCAGTTTTCATACATTTAACTTACAATTTCACACTTTTTGTAGGATTGTGTACAATACAGAGACCCTCCTACTCACTGACCTATATGACTCAAAGCTCCTAGTTATGGAGAGCATTTCATATTAAGGCGCCATCAAAATCAAACCTGGGGAATAAGATATAGGTCAGTTTTCATAGACCAAACCTCCATTTCAAACTTTTGACAGGATTGCGTCCAATACTGAAACCCTCCACCCAACTGTCCTATATGACTCGAAGCTCCTCATTATGGAGAGCATTTCGTATTAAGGCACCATCAAAATCAAACACGGGGAAAAGATATAGGTAATTTTTCATACACTGGACCTACAACTTCAAATGTCTGAAACACTAGGATGCGGCAAGTTTAGGCCTGGCAGACCTTGTGATCTATTGTCAGAGTGATCTTGGCTATTATGTTGTGGTGGTCGCGTCGTGGTACCCGATGAGATAGTTTAGGGGTCAGGGCATCTTTGGAGAGGTCTGGCAGGCACTTCCGGCAGGGTGCGCAGTGGCAGACCAAGCTTTTTACATAATTTTTAATGGTTAACTGATGCCAGCACTTTCATTGTGGTACCTTATGACATATTTTTTACGAAAAAATGACTCTAAAAAATATCGATTATTTTTATGTTTCGGCAGGATTGGCTCTGGCAGACCTGGGTCATACGACTTGTTTAAGTCTTGGTTAACGATCCAAACCTAGCCTATCGTGGTACCTTATGAGATAGCCACTTACCCCTGGGCTCTCCAACTAGTAGGTCTGCCAGCCCCAACCCCGCCGAAAGATGACAATACTCGATCAATTTTGATAATTTTTCATCTGTAAAATTTATGTCTAAAAATACCCGAATCAAATGCTGGCATCAGTTTACCATTGATAAATTATGTAAAAAAACTGGGTCTGCCACTGCAACGAAAAGATTTATTAAGGGTGCCAGAAGGGCACTTTTGAAGTGGTCTGCCAAGCACTTCCAGCAGAGTGTGCGCTGGTAGACCAAGTTTTTTTACATAATTTTTTAATGGTAAACTGATGCCAGCAATTTGTTTCGGGTACTATTAGACATAAATTTACAGATAAAAATTATTAAAAATAACGATTATTTTTATCTTTCGGCAGGATTGGCTCCGGCAGTCCTACGTCTTTCGAATTGTTTACGTGTCAGTTAACGTTCTAAAGTTAGCCTATTGTGGTACCCGATGAGATAGGCACTTCTGCAGTCGGCTCGCCCACTAAAATATTTTGTTTCTCATTTCGACGAAGAGTTGTTTTGTTTTGTGAGCAGAACATACCTACCGATACAATAATGTGTGCGTACGTAGTTAAAATAAATTAAACGCTGTATACCTAAGGCCCTATTAAATTCAATGCAAATATCTGCAGAATGTGTTCTACTCGTGAAACTGAACAACAAACTGTTCAAAACATATGTATTGGATATTTTTGGATGGCATGTCCAAAATTAATTCTTCATATTTCGAAAAAAAAAATTACTAAAAGCGGTTGTTCAGTTTCACTAGTAGAACATATCCCGAAATTTTTTGCATTGAATTTAATAGGACTTTATACCTCATTAAATTATTATACCTTAGGAATATGATAAGGATTAGTCAATAGCAGCATGAGAGTGGTTTAGGATTCAGTGGTTGAGTGGATTGGTTTAAAAAGAGACGGAGAGCTGTCTATAAAAGTCCTAGTTCAATTTTATAACCGTTTTAATTGCAGTTGACAAGATAAAAATGGGTAGACCGTGCACCAGCGACTTTTTCTTTTTAATGGAATAAGTTTTGGTAAAATCGAAAATGTAATGATTCCACTCATTCTTTGTTAGGCAATCACTGTCCATAAATTGCAGGGCACGACAGTCGAATCCCAAAAACATTTGCCAAGGCTTGCTGTTGGTTGTTCATTCATACTAGTCGCCCTGTAAAAATCTGTACATTCTATCGTCTTTCTATGTGGGGGGAAACACTTCTCAACCCCCTGATGTTGGTACTTCATTCATACTAAGTCGGGGTTGGTCCTATAAAGTCTTAATATCATTAAGACTATATCGTATTTCGACCATGTATCATATCGACCAAATATCAAGCAGTCCACTTCTCAAAATGCTCAAATCTTTACATAGACTAGATCGTAAAGCGACTAAATAGGAAAACGACCAAGTCGCAAAATGACTAGTATAATCAAGTACAAAAGTTTTACTAGGTTCTTCAGTAACTTTTACAAGCGTCATATTTTTTACCAAAATCTGTCTTGTTATTATGTTGTTTGTTATTAGACAGCCGATGTGGCGCAGTGGTTAATATATGCCTGCCTGCCACGCAAAGGTTCCGGGCTCAATTCCCGGTGAGGTCACTCACAAAGTTGATATTTATCACTTTGTGAATTTGTTCCCAGTCTGGTTAGGACATTGCAGGCTGAACCACTTGATTGTCCGCAAGTAAGATGGTTCCGTGCTTCGGATGGGCACGTTAAGCCGTCGGTTCCGGTTGCTTTTATGATGGCGGTTGTTACACAACCACGTCAGAGGCCTGCTACTTGCAGTCGGCGGTTGAAAAACTCTTACACAAGTGTTTATCGGGTCTTTGAACGACTCGATGTCCCACACGTAGAGAGAGAGAGAGAGAGATGTTGTTTGTTGTGTTAGAAATGCAGTATTTGAATTCTGCGTGCAAACACATGCTGTTAAAGTTGATTTGAGCTGTGAACTATCCACCTATAAATTTCTAAATAACGTTTCGGATATAAAGTTTATGTTAGAATTGCTAACATGAAATACATTACATGTGCTTAATTTTTTATTATTATATCTAATTTTTTTTTCATTTATTGCACACAGATCAAAATAGGTACCAGATTTTGTTTGCAACTGTACCTAATGAAAAACAAAACACAATGTAGTCATTTTGCGACCTAGGCGGTTTACTACTAGGTCTAGTTACTATTTAGTCAATGAACGATCTAGACTGATAGCTATTCAGTCCAATGGCTATTTAGGTGTTTTAAGTCACTAGTCTTTCTGAGAATAAGACTATATAGGACCAACCCGGGCCTTGTAGAAACCTGTACCTACTCTTCTTTTGTCTTTCTATGAGAAGGACACGAAGCTTCCCTCAAATGTTGGTTCTTCACAATCGAACAGTCAAAAACTGTTTTTAAATATTATCTTAGACTAAGATCTTAGATAAGATAAATGAGAACAGATTGGTTAAAATATGTTATTTTTATATAATCAATACCAGAGTTTAGCCTAAGTAAAGTAACATTAACAGCACTTTCAGGAATTTATTATACGTATTTCATACAGATATCGATGGTCTTAATTTATTTTACACTCAAGTTTATGCCCAAAAACCAGGGTCTGCAGGGGTCTTTCAAAATTTTGCGGTAGCAATCGTATGAAGATCAAAACACTCCGCTTAACCAGGTTTCCCGAAGACAGCTGCACTGAAATTTACAATCATCAAGTATGTTACTGTTTGGTAAATTTTCTAACTAAGTAATCTTCTATCAAATAATGAAGCCATGCAGAGAAAAACCTACAGTGACTCGTTTTTGGGATTAACAAGGGAACTATATGAGCCGTGTGGTGCCGGCAGAGTAGAATAACATCACCCCCTCTCTTCCCATGGGGGTCGTAAGAGGCGACCGAGGGATAAACCCAACCCAAACAGCCAGGGCCAACCATATTGTGGCGGTTAATCCAACACAAAAGCATTCCTAAGGAGGGTTGAAGTCTGATAAGCGGCCGGCCGGTCGTAAAATTCAGCCAAATCCTTTTGCTTTTGTGTTCAACGGAACGTGTTGCGCCGACCCCAAGTAATTGGGATAAGGGCAGGAAGATGATGATGATGATGAAGGGAGCTGAGATATCTGTTGGCTTTAGGTACACATTGTGTAAGAAAGAAGTAATAAGTAGTTTGTTTTATCTGATCAGTAATTAAATATAATTAATACAAATTACCTGCATGTGATTAGTTACTATGTTTTGCATTGGCAAAGCTTGCGGATTTAAACTTTATAATGACTATTTTGCACAAAATATCTCCATAATTTATAATTATTCATGATAATGATGAAACATTTTATTAATATTATTGAATCAAGAAATCAATTTAATTTAGTCGAAACAAACCTACAAACAAAAATATTTTGATTTTGCAAGACGTCAACTCAATCAATGACATTTACTTCCATAGATTTTGGATTTTATTAGATCATGATTAGTCCTTTGTTCCCACCTGTCCTACTGAGTAGTTCTACGGTAGAACAGGTGGGAACTTTTTCCACTAGATCTACGGTGGAACAAGTGAGTACATTTTAAGTCCCACTTGTTCTACTTTTTAGAAATACAAGGTGTTCCAAAGGAAATACATTAAATTAGAGACGTTGTGTAGACCATCGTACCGAATAATTTTCATTATGGGGCCAAGTTATGAAAACCCCTCGTTTAGAAGTAATTAGCGACTTAAGTTTGTTAAATTTAATTGAGTCCCACATTATGAAAGAAGCTTTATTGATCATGACCTTTATTTATGTCATGTTGCCGTCTTGAAAAACTTTTGAAATTACTGCCACAACTGTTGCCAAGGCAACGGTTTTGGTAATTTAGTTGCCAAGGCAACAGTTGTGGCGTAGACCAAGGTCAAATGTCATGTTCGTCAAAAACTGACATAACTGACACTACAGACTCTACTTGGTTCTCTGATTGGCCCTTTGTCTTTGCGTCTCTATGGATGCTCTAAGTCAAAATAAGTTTTTAGTTTGAGGCGGCAATAAAATAAAATAACACCAAGGAAAGAGATCTTTTGTCTTAAGTTTTCGTTTAAATTTAAAACATAGACAACTATGTTTCAAACTTTTTCGAAGATTCAAATCCAACAAGTTAAAAATGCAAGGTTGCAATCTTGGATAAGGGGTAATACATAATGGTTGTAGCAAATGTAGGCATTTAGTTTGTGATGATGTGTCTGGCCTCGAGGGGCGGATTATCATTGACATTTAATATTTATATCAGGACTCAGGGTGTGAGTGTCTTTATCTAGGCTCTGTATATGGTTTAGGTGGAGTTAGAGTGAAAACACACGGTCATGGTAACAAAGACAGTTCTTTTATTGTATAATCTTAGTTGGCTAGGATATGCGCTTATTGTAAGATCATAGTCTACGCGAGTGGGCCCAGGCGAGATGTATGTCTAAGTGCGTTCTATGGCAATGAATTTATCGATAAGCCAAGCATTGTGAATGACGATATAATGAGCAGCTTTCCAGCAGTTCGGGACTAGCGACACACGGACTATGAATAATGAATATAGCAATCAAAAGCGGTAAAACAAAAGGTGAACTGATCGAGCGGCTTCCTTACTTATGCTTATAACATAGACACATAGACTATCGACAGGAAGCAGTGGCTCTGAGGTTTGGCTTAGGGTTCGGGCCATGACTCAATACCCGCATGGTCGAAGCTCACTGGCCAACGGCACGGCAGGCACTACTGCTCCCATGGACTGACCACGGGCCTCGGTCAGCTCTCGGCATTAACCGGGTTGGACTCCTAGGGACACAGAGGTGGCACAACTACACACAGAACTTATTGCTAGTTATAGCTAAGCAGACTCAGCGGCCAGGAAGGGTTGGCTCGAAGCCAGCAGCACAACAGGCACAGCAGGTCCTCCTCGAGCCGATCTGGGAGTATCTCGAACCAACACTCGGTTTCCACCGGGTCGGACTCTTAGAAACGGCACAGGCGGGTGTTTCGGATTAACTGTAGGGTGGGTTACACGGAAATAGCACTGAGAACGGATGACCAAGCAACAGTCGTATTACAAACGTTAGGATCAGCTATTTGCGAGTAATCCCAAGCACGGAAGCGCACCTGGATCAAGACACCACTAACCTGGATGGATCCCCATCAGCTGGATACGGACAGGCGGCACACGGAGTTCGGAAACGGATAGAGATCACACTCGCGAGGTCAGCCGGGTCGCTATACCATCGAGACAAACAACGGGTGAACGTGAAGCGTTCTACGGTTTACGCGCCGATCCGCGGAGCTCTCTGCAGGGTACTACCGTCACGAGACTGCTGGAGAACTAACTGCCGGAGCCCCTTGTATGGGCTTTTATAAACGCTCTCCTCTACTACGCTCGTAGCGCGGTGGTGTGACTTTCCAGGGCCGGACTATGGATTTCACCAGGGCTGCACTTAGACGGGCATCACACTGCTCCCCCTCGCTGCGAGATTTTTTCCTGCAAGGAAAAAATCACCGGAAAGTATCTCGGTAAACATAGTGTGATGCCCGTCTAAGTGCAGCCCTGGTGAAATCCATAGTCCGGCCCTGGAAAGTCACACCACCGCCGCGCTACGAGCGTAGTAGAGGGGAGAGCGCGTTTATAAAAGCCCATACAAGGGGCTCCGGCAGTTAGTTCTCCAGCAGTCTCGGGTGACGGTAGTACCCTGCAGAGAGCTCCGCGGATCGGCGCGTAAACCGTAGAACGCTTCACGTTCACCCGTTGTTTGTCTCATGATGGTATAGCGACCCGGCTGACCTCGCGAGTGTGATCTCTATCCGTTTCCGAACTCCGTGTGCCGCCTGTCCGTATCCAGCTGATGGGGATCCATCCAGGTTAGTGGTGTCTTGATCCAGGTGCGCTTCCTTGCTTGGGATTACTCGCAAATAGCTGATCCTAACGTTTGTAATACGACTGTTGCTTGGTCATCCGTTCTCAGTGCTATTTCCGTGTAACCCACCCTACAGTTAATCCGAAACACCCGCCTGTGCCGTTTCTAAGAGTCCGACCCGGTGGAAACCGAGTGTTGGTTCGAGATACTCCAGATCGGCTCGAGGAGGACCTGCTGTGCCTGTTGTGCTGCTGGCTTCGAGCCAACCCTTCCTGGCCGCTGAGTCTGCTTAGCTATAACTAGCAATAAGTTCTGTGTGTAGTTGTGCCACCTCTGTGTCCCTAGGAGTCCAACCCGGTTAATGCCGAGAGCTGGACCGAGGGCCCGTGGGTCAGTCCATGTGGGAGCAGTAGTGCCTGCCGTGCCGTTGGCCAGTGAGCTTCGACCATGCGGGTATTGAGTCATGGTCCGAACCCCTAAGCCAAACCTCAGAGCCACTGCTTCCTGTCGATAGTCTATGTGTCTATGTTATAAGCATAAGTAAGGAAGCCGCTCGATCAGTTCACCTTTGTTTTACCGCTTTTGATTGCTATATTCATTATTCATAGTCCGTGTGTCGCTAGTCCCGAACTGCTGGAAAGCTGCTCATTATATCGTCATTCACAATGCTTGGCTTATCGATAAATTCATTGCCATAGAACGCACTTAGACATACATCTCGCCTGGGCCTCGCGTAGACTATGATCTTACAATAAGCGCATATCCTAGCCAACTAAGATTATACAATAAAAGAACTGTCTTTGTTACCATGACCGTGTGTTTTCTCTAACTCCACCTAAACCATATACAGAGCCTAGATAAAGACACTCACACCCTGAGTCCTGATATAAATATTAAATGTCAATGATAATCCGCCCCTCGAGGCCAGACACATCATCACATTTTGGCGCCCAAAGGTTAACAGCTCTATATGGTGGAGTAACACACGAGTCGGGTGTTCCGACGGCAAGATTTTGACGTATGTCAGGAACTGCACCGAAATCCACGTTAAAGAAGAAAGACCTGGTAGAGTTAGCCGAAGAGAGAGCTTACCTACGACCAACCCCGTTACAAAGCGAGTTTTAACCGTGAAACAGCTAAAAGAAGAGTTATTGAGATATCTACTATCAAACTCCGATCCGATAGAGCCAGCCGACAACACAAGAGAATTATTGAAATCAGTTAATTACGCCGATTCCGAATCCGAATCCGAAGCAGACCCGTCGGAGAAGAAAGAGGTCCACGACGATTCTTTCTACGAGGTAGAAGATACGACTACACCAGAAAAATGGCTCCAGAAACAAAACCAGAAACCAACCCCGGACAGGACAACTTGTACAGTATCATAAGGAACTGGGATATAAGTTTCGATACTACAAACGATCCCGTCGAATTTCTAGAACGACTAAATGAGCATGTTTCCTCGTGCGAGTTACCGGAAGAAAATTGTTACCAGTGTTAACAAGATTCCTAAAAGGAAAAGCTAACCTGTGGCATAGAAATAATAGAGATGATTGGACGACATGGGAAGAGTTCGAGAAAGATTTCAAGAGATACTTTTACCCGAGTGGATATGAAACGAATTTGTTAGAAAAAATTATCGCCCGAAAACAGGGATACCGTGAAAAATTTGTAGAGTACCTAACCGATATACAAACATTAATGAGACGTTACGGAAAATTCAATAAGGATGAAAAACTAGCACGCATTTATGAAAACATGAACCCGAATTATAAACTCTACGTACAAAAGACGACTATCAAGCAAGACGTACACGATTTGATAGAGCTGTGCGCCGAGTTCGAAAAGATAAATGATGAGAGATTTAAGAGCTTCCAGCCAAGGATGTGGGATAACAATCCAGGTCCTAGCAATCAAACCCAGCCCAAGAGCCCTTTTTACAATAAAATAAACCGAACCGTTGACGGGCCGTCTAGGCAAAATAACACGTTTCAGAATGCGAGAACCGACCCGAGGAATAACCGGCCGCAGCAGAAACAGAGAACCAAGATATATGAGAAACTACAACAGCAAAACATCGTGCTTTTCCTGTGGAGGCGAAAATCATAGATACACTGAATGCACAGGAAGAAAACAGATATTCTGTAGTACTTGCGGGAAGATAGGCATTATGAGCAAAAACTGCTGTAAATCACAGACGGCAGGAAGAAATTACGATAAGACGTATACATTGGCCGGCTTAGACGATAACGAGAATCGCGTTTTCGTGGACATAACCATTTGCGGGAAGAACTTTCAGGCCTTACTGGATTCAGGGTCAACAGCTTCCTACGTGAACCGAGAGGCGTGGGAATGGTGTAGAAGTAATTCCCTACCCTGGAAAGGGTTGGTAATAAAAGTGTCTTCGCAAACAATATACAAGTCAATGTGACGGCAGCTATATCAGTGACGATGGACATTTGCGGAGTAAACCACCCTATTTGCCACCAGATGTACCTACTAGCAGAAGCGTCCGTGGTGATAATCGGGATGGATATGATGCGAAGAATCGGACTGCGAAAAGTATGGAGATGATAGAAGCGTTCGAGTCTCAACGCCAACCGGTAGAAAATAACAAAACACCTGAGGAAAAAGTGAACGCAATCAGTAAAACCGAGCCGCCGCCGCAAGCTAGCGAGATAAAAACCGAAAGGTACCTACAATACAATAACGACTTATCGCCGGAGGAAAACGAGAAATTACAGGAATTCCTGAAACACGAATTCCAGAAATGCGACGCCGCGCCCAAGGGAAATACGTGGCTGCGACACCGCATCAAGCTGAAGCATAATGAACCTATAAAACAAAGGTATTACCCTAGAAATCCTAAACTGCAGAACATCATAGATGAACACGTAAACAAAATGCTAGAAGAAGGTGTAATTGAAAGATCATCGAGCCCATACAGCTCACCAATAGTTCTAGCTAAAAAGGAAAATGGGGAGTACAGATTCTGTATCGACTTCAGGAAAATAAACGAGATATCAGAGAAAGATGCATACCCGCTACCGCAAATTGATGACACCTTAGAAAAGCTACAGAACGCGAGGTATTTTTCAAAGTTAGACCTGAAAAACGGATATTGGAACGTGCTCTTAGAAAACAGCAAACCGGCAACAGCATTCACCGTTCCGGGCCGCGGTTTGTTCCAATTCAAAGTGATGCCATTCGGCCTACATTCGAGCGGAGCTACTTTTCAGCGATTACTTGATATGGTAATAAGCCCAGAACTACAACCACACGCATATGTGTACCAGGACGACATTATTTGCTGTTCTGAAACGTTCGAGCTACATTTAACCCATTTAAAGGAAATATTCGAGAGAATTCGACAAGCTGGACTACAAATAAACAAAAAAAAATGCGAATTCTGCAAACCGGAAGTAGAATATTTGGGACACGTAGTAACGCGAGACGGGATTAAAATGAATGAGAATAAAATAAAATGCATACGGACCTGAAAGCACCAACAACTGTAAAAGAAGTTCGCAGTTTCATCGGTATGACGTCATGGTACAGGAAGTTTATACCAAACTACGCGGAAATAACAGCGCCTTTGATATCACTCTTAAAAAAGAAAGCTAAGTTCACATGGGGAGAAGACCAGGAAACAGCTTTCAACAAAGTGAAAGAAATGCTAATATCAGACCCAATCCTGACAAGAGCAGACTTCAGCAAGAAATTTTACTTGCAGACCGACGCAAGTGGAGTTGGCCTCGGAAGCGTACTTATCCAGCAAGATACAGCCAATATACCGAAAGTAATCATGTACGCGAGCAGATCTCTAACACCGGCAGAAACAAGATATTCAGCAACAGAAAGAGAGTGCTTGGCAGTAGTATGGGAATACGAAAATGCGTGCATTCCTGGAAGGCTACCATTTTGTCGTGATTACAGATCACCAGGCACTGAAATGGTTAAATTCCCTAAAAAACCCAGCAGGTAGACTGGCAAGATGGGCATTAGAACTACAACAGTATCAGTGTTATTACAAAAAAATTTTTAGATATGCCTTAGACATGGTTTAGTTTAGACAACGTTTAGCGAATTCAAACACTGGTTTAAATTTTTCAGCCCTGCCAAATATGTTTTTAAAATGGCAACGTTTTTACAAACAATCTTTCCATTCATTCAAATTCCTGTCAGATTTGTTTACAATTTTACAAAACGTAAAAATATGTTAGAGAATTTGCAAAAATACATGAAAAATAATATTTAAAAGTCTACAATATTACTTTCCAAGTTAAAAGAAAGTTTAACCAAGTAAAAAAATAATGAAATTACTGCATAGCAAAGCTCCATAAGTTGATTGTAGTGCTGAAAAAATGTTGTAAGTATTCAGTATCGGTTTATCAACCATTCCTGAAAAAAATTCACGTAAATGATTGTCCAGGAGTAGCCAAATATAGTCATCATCATCGTACCCGTATCTTCAATGTCCCACTTATCATCTAAAAGTGCCATCTCGTAATAAAAAATCAGATAATTCGTACTTAATTTTCTTTGGAAAATCATCAACAGAGATTTGTATTTTCAGGGTTTAAAGAAGAAACGTGCGTAATAGTGCAGTGTTCTTTCTTTTTCGAGTGGAACATTAAGTAGTCGAACGACCCGATGAAGCCTGTTGCAAGATATTTCAAATGCCGCATTATTGCAGTAATAGACAGCATGCAACGGTCTTGCTTACATGGTTTGGCTACATTCATTTCATAGAACTACGATTGATAGTAAAATCTTGGGAAATCATGACCGATCATTGCTCCCCATCGAGAAGGTGTTTGCCATGCTCATTATCATTACACTAGTCTTGCTAATCGGGGGGTATGTTAGTGCAGATTATGGAGCCGCATTCACTTACATCACTGCTGCCACTACACAGTTCACCTTCTGAATGGACTTTCCCTTAGTCGCTTTTATAAGGTGCTTTAGTCGTAAGTAAGGTAATAAACAGTAGGTAGATATATTTAGAAGAATTAAATAAGTACCTATACTGTAGGTATACAGGGGGGGCGGTCGCAGGGGTCATGACCCCCCCCTCACTCACCAAGAATTCTTCAACTACTATAGCTGATATAACATTTCTGATTCCGGTTATGACATTTCTGATGTTAAATGTCGAGCTCGCTTCGCTCGCAATACTTATAAAACTGAAGTAGGATGGTGTCTCCCAGCGTGACTTTTCAACGCGGAATATTGAGCTCGCTTCGCTCGCATTGTAGTAGTTACGTCACCACGGTGCGTCTCCTTGTACGTATTTTAACGCGAAATGTCGTACTCAGCTCGCTTAGCTCGCAATACTTGTAGTGGTGATGTAGGACGTTGTGTCTCCTTGTACGCATTTTTAAAGCGAAATGTCGAGCTCGTTTTGCTCGCAATACTTGAATTTTGCTGTAGGACAATGTGTCTCTTCGCAGGCATTTTGACGCGAAATGTCGAGCTCATTTCGCTCGCAATACTTGTAGTTGTGATGATGTAGGACAGTGTATCTCTTCACAGGCATTTTTAACGCGAAATTTGTAGTAGTGATGTAGGACGATGTCTCCCGCAGGTATTTTTAACTCGAAATGTCGAGCTCGTTTCGCTCGCAATACTTGTATAGTAGTGGTGATGTAGGTAGGACAGTGTCTCTCCTCGTAATGTTTTTATTTAACGTGAAATGTTAGGCTTACTTTGCTCGTGATGCATATTTTGCCTGAGTAGTGCAATTCCTATAAACCTGTCTCTTGAATCACTCTATCTATAGCAAAAAAACACACCGAAATCCGTTGCGTGGTTTAAAAGGAGTTTAGGAGGAGAATTCCACGATAGACAGAGGCAATTATTGATGTAGTGAACAAAATTAAAATATCCAATTATATTCTAGTGACGAGCTAAGCATTGAAGAGAGAACTTCGGATCCCAAGTGATTTAAACGCAGAACCGCCTCAACTGGAAGAAGGCTAGAATTAAGCCCTGCGCTGACTCAACACAGCCGTAGCAGCCTGTCCTCTACTGCCTAGCAAGCCTTCCTCCGTTCGGCGAGCCAACGCACACCGTATGTTATTTAGCTGTAAGCTGTGATAACACACCATATTAGGGATGATTCGTGGAATACCTAATCCTTAGCCATCACCCTGTAACGTCTGCACAGTTATTACAGTTCCTTGCTGCTAAGGCACGAGGTGAGCGAAGCTGAGCTTCAAACCGTCGTTTCCAGCTTGGTCCGGCCAAGCGTAGGTACGGCAAGCCCACGAGCTAGCCAAACCACAACGTACCTACATTATTATATTCTATTATACATAGATACCCAGAACTCTTGCCCGGTGATGCCGGCTTAGAATGTCATCACCCCATATCTTTCCCGTGGGTATCGTAAGAGGCGACTAAGGGATAAATTCAGCCAGAGGTTCAATCCCTGGATGAATTTTTTACAATCGCATTGCAATATCTTGCATTGCGCTCACCAACCCGCCTGCCAAACGTGGTGAGTATGGCAAATACCCCTAATAGGGAGGCCCATGTTCAGCAGTGGACTTTATTGTGGCTGTTATGATGATGATGATGAACTCAACATTAAAAACGATTTCTGGAATAGGTGCAACGCCCACACTATTATTGCAAAGCGCTTTGCTTAGCATGAATCATTAGTCATTACCTTCTTCTTCTTCGTGTCAATAGTACGAATTAGATTTTTTCCTGACAGTACTTGGCGACGGCAATGGCATTATCAATCACCAAGTTCAGATCTTCCATAGTCATGCATGAATCATCAGCACCGTCTCTATTCACTGCTTTCTATTCGCACTAGTCTGTATTCGCAACTGGGCTACTGAGTGTAAAATATATTTTTAACAACAATTTTATCCCGCAAAGCACAGGCGTAACATAATATGTATGTAATAAATTGAATATTTAATGAGTTAAAGATCTTTGGATCTTCTTGTGAGATGCTTATTGCTGTCATCAAAGTATAGTAAAACAACGCACCTGTACTGATCCGGAAGTATAAATCGAGGAGAAGTCACCCCTACCGCTCACTTTAATGGTCACTCATTGAATCAGCTCTCTTACACCATTCACTCTGCCTGAAAATGTGTTATGGTATAGCTTATGCACTAACAATAATTAATACTCTCTATCACAGTTTCGCGCCTACCTACGCTGAAGCTAGCTTACAATATCAACCAGGACACCAACCCGCAAAATACCGAGGTAAACAAGGAAAATTCCTTGTAAAATGATTATTTATTGTTGTTATTCGATGTCGACCGTGTCATGCCGGCTTAGAATGCCATCAGCCAATTTCTACCCATAGGTGTCGTAAAAGGCGACTAAAGGATGAACCCAGGGAATAGGCAGCCAGCAGCGTTACCTGCGAATATCTACAACACCTTGCAATCCGACTGCCAAGCGTGTTGAGTATGGAAATACCTAATTACAATAACATCTAATTGGGGCACGCCCATATCCAGCAGTAAACTGTTGTGGTTGTAGTAGTAGTCTCTGTTAAGATAATTATAATAGGTATAAAGGGATGTATCAAAAAAGCCACCCCTACCGCTCACTTTAATGCACACTGATCGAATCAGCTTACTTACACTGAATCACTTTGCCTGAAAATGTGTTATGGTATGCCTTATGTTTTTAAAATAACTAATACTTTCTCTCACAGTTTCAACCGCCCTGCTAACACCTACCTACGGTGCCAGCTAGCTTACCTTTCAACAGTGCAGCAAGATTTGGCCGGCTTCTTCGTAAAATGTAATTTTTCCTTTATTGCTTTTTAACGGTATTTTTAGTTGTATTAAAAAACCAAAGTAAGTTCCGGGTTCGATTCCCAGCGAGGCACAAACTTCCGGGTTCACAGAAATAATAATTATCACTTTGTGAATTTGTTCCTAGTCTGATTAGAACATTACAAGCTGTACCACCTGATTCTTGGAAAAGATAGATGGTTCTGTGTTTCGGAGGGCTGGTGTCTATGATAATTTAGACGGCGAGTGTTCCAAAATGATGTCAGTGGCCTACCTTGTTGTAATAGGTGGTTTAAAAACTTGGCTATAACCCTGAGAAACGAATAAATTATCAATATTATCACAACAGTCAACTGCTGAATATGATTACCAACACTCCAATCTGAGGTATTTGTATTTGTCACAAAGACTTCACGCTACAAGTATATTTCGAAGAATAAAATACCAAAAAAGAGAAGCACATACCAAATATAGTTATCAAAGCATGTTCTACCTGGCAATCTTGTGTAAATAAGTAGTTTAACAATAATAAGAGCGGGATATATGCAAGAAAAGTAAATAACATACAAAATATAAACTACGTGAATGAGCATTACATAATATTACTTAAATAAGTTTAGGTTTAGACAGAAATAATTAGATGTAAGTAAGTATATGTAGTAAACAATACTAATATGGTTATTCTAATACCTGATTATGTTCTAGGTTGTGACCTGAAAATCGTACCGAGTGTGTTCTAAAAGAGCTGACTGACCCGTAGAGCCCACCGTGCATCACCAATAACCACCAGGAAGCAAACCCAAACGAGGTAAACAAGGATAAAAGCCTTGTAAAATAATTCTTTATCGTTAAGCTTAGTCGTTGTTGAACGAGTGATGCCGGCTTAGAATAGCATCACCTAATTTTTACCCATAGGTGTCGTAAAAGGCGACTAAGGGATGAACCTTGGGAATGGTCAGCCAGCAGCGTTACCTGCGAATATGCACAACACCTTGCAAAGCGCTCGCCAATCCGACTGCCAAGCGTGTTGCGTATAGCAGTACCTAACTCAACAGGGCATATTGAAAAAATCTCATCAATGAAAGAATCAAAGGTTAAACAATTTAAAAATAGGACCTCATATTGAAAATTATAATCAAAAAATTATTAATCATGTTTTCTCATATTACAGTTGAACCGGAACCTGCATTAAAATTTCACTACAGAGTGCAAGCTCACACTAAGATAGACATCGTCACGTATAATTCCTGACTCTTACTCTCTGTAATGCAAAAGACATGCCACCTTCGCTACTGCAAACGAAACGCCGGAGCATCAAATAAATGGAAAATTGACGTAAGAACCGCTTGCATATACCTAATAGGGTGAAATTTTACTAGGGACCGATAGCGAAATCTCAGAACCGGCTGATGATAAGGAATAAATTTCCCCAAGGAAAATAGGTCGAAAAAATTAATTAAAAGTTGACCTCCGATAGTAACTCAATCAAATCAGCTCATCAGCAATTTTGTATGGGAGGTCCAAATTACAATAATAGTACTATAACAGTCACAAAAAGTCCACTGCTGAGCATGGGCCTCCCCCTAGTAGGGGGGTATTTGCCATACTCACCACGCTTGGTAGGTGGGTTGGTGAGCGCAATGCAAGATGTTGCAATGCGATTGCAAAATCCAGGGATTAAACTCCTGAATGAATTTATCCCTTAATCGCCTCTTACGACACCCACGGGAAAGATATGGGGTGATGACATTCTAAGCCGACATCACACGGCAATATTTTTTTCAGATTTCGGCCTATCTATGATCCTTGGGGAAAAGTTGTTCCTTATTACCAGTTTTTCCTTATTGCCGGTTTTCAGTCTCCGCTATCGGTCAGTGGTAAAATTTCACCCAGTATTATCTGCCGTTAGTAGCTACTACATATTGAAGAGCTGGGAGAAACCTGGCTGCATCTGCATTTACATCCTGAAGATTTCTGTCCACTCCCGACTACCCCTATCGTCTGCGCTATGCGCATGAAAGCTACATCATCGCTGTATCATCTTTCTCTTCCCAGATCAACTGCCAATCGCCCTCGAAGGATCCTGTTTCCACAGCCAGCTAGTTAATAAGTTTTAGATTAAGTTACCGTTTGAATACAAAGGTGTGCAGAATAAATAATAATATTAGGTTGTGTAATTCTGAATAAATATTATGTTATGTGTAATTGTGTGGTTTTCATTCTTAGCTTACACCCTTAGATAAACGATTGTCCATGCAGTCTTAACGCTGTTGCTGATATGGACTGCATTACACAATAAACGTAGCACATACATTCTGAACAAATCGCATATCTCGAAGTGATGAAAGCACCACGCAAAATACAATCATGATCAGCCCATATGAGATGATGATGATGAGAATACATTTCATTGTTTTATTTTCCACGATATTTTTTATTTCCTCAATCGAAATAGGTTTCTTTATTTTCTTAATAACATCACTATAATAAATAACAATAGTATTACACATTAGCCTAGGCTGATGGAAGAGTAAACGACTAGCGGAGAAGAAAACTTACACTATCGGTAGATTTAGTTGCTTGGTCCAGTTTTATGCTAACAACGCTGCTAGGATCTTTTTATTTTGCAAGGAATATAATGAATCAGTAGCGTAAATTAGCATTACAAAAGATATCCTACCATTTATTATAATTTCATAATTTATTATAACGGTGAGATTCAATAATATTTTCATTCAATAGATGACGCTGTTAGTTTTTAAAAGGCAGTATAAATTCGAAATTCATACTTAGGTCCGTGCTTTGGCTAAACTTTGTCTAAAGTACTTAGGCAGTTGTTTAGTAATCTTATTACAAAACCAATTTTAAACTATGTCTAGCAAAAAACAGACCAATGTTTTTTTATAATAGCAACACTGGTAATAAGTTCGTTCTCTAGATTCGTTCCAATCGTTCAAGAGTACTATCCCACCACCTGTTCTTGGTATTTGAAGATGTCAACGAACTGTCAGTTGAACAAAAATATTGTACGGATAGCAAAAATGTTCCTTACAAATGTAGGGTAAACTCGTCTAATCATTATCATTATATATAATAAAACTAAGTTGATAAAATGCATGTGCCGATAAAACTTAAAAAGGATTCCCGGTATGATAAAGGGACTTATACTGTGCAATAGCCCTTTATCTCCCCTCGAACAAGAAAGTTCCCGTTTAACTTAAAGGGCGTATTTTTTTAAGATATAGGTAAGGGCTTTATAATCCCTAAAGCAGTGGCGCCATCTGTTGTCGAGTAGTCGAAATCCACTTCCAGTTCGTGATTTTGATGCAAACTGTTTCGAAATTTTGGTATTTAAAATCCAATGTATTTAAAACATTTTATTAGACCAAACAGATAAATACCGCGAGTGAAACTGCGGGCGGAAGGCTAGTATATAATAAAACTAAGTTGATAAAATGTACGTGCCGATAAAACTTAAAAGGATTCCCGGTACGATAAAGGGACTTATACTGTGCAATAGCCCTTTATCTCCCTCGAACAAGAAAGTTCCCGTTTTAACTTAAAGGGCGTATTTTTTAAGATATAGGTAAGGGCTTTACAATCCCTAAAGCAGTGGCGCCATCTGTTGTCGAGTAGTCGAAATCCACTTCCAGTTCGTGATTTATGATGCAATCTGTTTAGTTTGGATTTTAAGTGCAATGTATTTAAAACATTTTATTAGACCAAACAGATAAATACCGCGAGTGAAACTGCGGGCGGAAGGCTAGTTGTAAATAAAACTCGCCTAATTCCGTGGCATTAAATGCTGCTGTAGGGCCGTACGACTGAAATCAATCACTGGAAATACAACCTCACGCCTTTGTAAAGTTCAAATTCATTTGCAAGTTTAGGGACGCTCAAGTGAGCGAGATGGCTACAGTTAACGATTTTTTCAGTTTCGGCCATATTAGTGGATAGGTGGCAAACTTTGCTATGTTCATGCGAGTATTATAATCTTCATTTGAATTTCATTATTCTTGAGTTAACTTGCATAATTCCATTATATCAGAATTAAAGCAGGACCTATCACGGACTGAAAGAGGTTACCACGGAATTAGACAAGTTGATATGCCTTAGTTAAACCGACATAATGGTCAATATTTTTGCCATCGCTACCTCACATTCAAGTTTTGAACTTTCATAAAATATGACCGAGAGTCCGTGAATTCAGGTGAACTTGTGGTTCACGGCACTCGATCGCTCGACAATGGGGTATTTACGTACCTGGCAGTTTTCAATCCTTTTATTTCGTCAAATCTGTCTGTCTGTCTGTATGTCTAAAAATTTAAAAAATATGGGATATAGTTCTTAACCTGAAGTTACCATGAAAATTATAACGGATACTGTACCACCTAAGTTTAAAGAAATATTAAAGTTTTTCTATTTGCATTATTTAGTCCATCATATATTTCAATTCGAAACACAGCAGGTTAGAAAATGTAATTGAAAAATATTCAATTACTTTTTTTGCATAATATGTGTACAGGCATGGATAATGTAATTTATTTGCCAAACATTTCATTCTACAACTTTTTGTTTGAAGTTCCAACTTAGCTTGGGCGAGCAGTATATTTCAGCTTTTTATATTTCAAGCCAATCTAAGCTTTAAAGCAGTTGCAGTAATGTTTATTTTCAATGGTTAGCTACACCTGTTTTCGTGGTCCATTGGTCTGAGAAATGAACTGAGAATCTGGAAGACCCAGGTTCAATTTCGGTAGAGAAAACACACCCAGTTGATGTTTGTTAGTTTTTAGCCGTGTGTACCCCCCCAATTGGGGGAGTCCCATGTCCTGCAGTGGACTTTTGCGGCTGAAGTAGTAGTAGTAGTAGTAGTAAGTATGCGGTTGATATCATGCATTCGTAAATTATTTATTATGCATGAACTTAACAGAAACTAGAAAGTTTTAAGATATCATTGCAGGACCTGCATAAAATGCTCACAGTTCTAAATGTTACCTCGAGACGTGCTGACCTCGGGTCTGCTTGGACATAACGAAGATCATATTTAATCAATTCATCATCTTTTATCAGGCTCATCCAACACGAAAATGTAGCCCTTAAAGATGTCCAAAAGTATAACAGTTACCTTAACAGTTGCCTAGAGACAATATAAAAGCTGAAATCACCAGTAGAGTGCAGCTTGGCTGCACTAAATCACGCAACGGATTTTGATGTGATTTGTATGTCAGATAGATTGATTCAAGATATGTGAGTGAATACTACTATAATGAGTGAATAATACTATGGTTAATACGTGCAAGGTTTCGTTTTTCTGAGCTAAACATCACATGAGCCTATACCAGTTCAGGACTGAATATAGTTCTACCCCAAGATATGGCAACTATCTCCCAATTTCGCAATCCAGTCGTTACCAGCCGCCTTTTTTAAGACGTCTATCCGAACTGGCCTTAGCGGAGTGCTGAGGAGCTACCAAGAGTTAGAATAGCGCCACCCCATTTTTACCAGAGGAACTGTAAAAAGCAACTTGATGATGAGTTTAGTGAATTAGCGCCACCCCATTTTTACCAGAGGAACTGTAAAAGCAACTTGATGATGAGTTTCCTAAATAGTAAAAGCGTTGTCAATCGTGATTTCCGCATACTGAGTCCTCAGAGTAGAGTACACGCGCGCGCTCGCATACCATCCATGGACCGGGCGGGCACTAAACTACCCGCTACTCACTGACTAATGACCTACGACGGTGTGATGCGGCTGATCAAGAAAATAATCAATGGCGAACGAATCACATCTAGATTTATTTGTGGATTTGTTCGTGTGTGTCCAAAAGTATGGTATTATTAAGATTAAAATTTACTTAAAAGTAAAAGCTTGTTTAGCATTTAAAACGCCCTACCTAATGTTTCTGTAATGTTCTACGTAGTTTTCCCACAAGAATAACTAAAAATCAGTCAAGTGTAACTGATTTAAACCAGGGCGGGCTTGTGACTAAATATAACGGCATTTTAAACCAAGTTTATCTTTAGAAATGAGCTAAATGTGGATTTGTAATAAAGAAATATTTAGTCAAGCGTTTAATTATTTGACATAAAAGTCCCATTCGTTCATTACACTAAATTCTTTTTGATTTTAATACTGGCTGTCAAGAAAGCATAAATTACTAAAAAGCAAATATGGTTGTCAGAAGTTGTCACCAGCTTTAATTTTTTTCCCACTCGTGCGATGCCGTGAGATGCCGGCTCAGAACAGCATCACCCCAATTCCAGGAAATGGGCAGCGGGTTTCCTGTCAATTCAACATCTTGAATTGTCGATTTTTATTTTATTACCCACTGCCTCAGAAGGAGGGTTATGTTTTTCGAGAGTATGTATGTATTAATGTATGTATGTATGTATGAACAATTCTTTTCACAGGCTACAGCCCAAACGGATAGTTGAATTTTAACATATGAGGTGTCGTTAGATTGTCTCAGCAGCGAGTGATACTGGCTATTGTTTTAATACATCTGCTTGTTTAGGAAAACCAACAGCTAATGCAACAATATACTTACTTAAAATAAAATCAGAAAGCCAATTACAGGTTTTCACTATTAGACATTAATTTAGAATAAGAAACATTCACATAAAATACTAACACCTAGTAGCACACAACCATGAAGAATTAAAAATAAATGAGTAATTTACCTATAAACAATACATGAAATAAGAAAAACATAGTGCATTGACAAACGAACATGCTTGGTTAGCTACAAAAAGAACAAATGAAACTTTTTTTTAATGTTTCTATGTTTTTATGCAATCAATATGTGTGATACATGGGGTTCCAGATTTGAGACGCGTACTCCAAGTATGGCAAAACCCCCTGATAGGGGGAGGCCCATGTCCAGCAGTGGACTGTTGTGGCTGTCATGATCATGGCGATGCAAACCAATGATATTATATGTAGGTTCTAGGTTGTAGATACGCCACCTGAGCAAAAAGTTGTTCCTTCAAATTGGTCTCCGTGAGACCAATGTGACAGTCTTGTGTCAGTCAGGCTTTGGTCAGGCTATGAGCTGTTCAAGCGAATTTCACGGAACAACTTTTTTGTACAAGCAGTATGGAGGTACCGTGTCTATAATAAAATGTCTTTGATGCAAACCGACATTACTAACATTGTAACAAGTACATGCTAATACTATAGACAATAAGCAATATGCGCTTTTAGAACACTTCTGTCTTGGGTTTTCTTGGCTTCCGTGTGAGTTTTTAATAACAGGACCGGAAATTAAAAGAAAATACGTTTTTCATTATATTGAAATCAAAAAGTTGGTTCGCACTAGTACAAGTACGCCCATTTATTGAAATGAAAGCTATGTCAGTTCCTGAAATTGTCCAAACTAAGTCTGACTTGACTCGTGATTGGTCGAAAATTAAAACCTGATCTAACTTTTTTGTAATAGAAAATGTTTTAAACATGTGTCTAAAACCGCTTAAACAATGTTTAACTTTTTTTGTAATAACACTGAGAATATCGAAGCGGTAAACAAAACTACATAGCTGACGGACTATCGAGGCACCCTATATGTACAACAAAACTTGAAAAAGAAAGCTGGTATGACAAAAAGCTAAGAGAAGTACAGGAAAAACCGAAGCAGTTCGAAGACTATCGCATAAAAGACGGAAATTACATAAAAAATCGTTACGGCATCTTACGGGACTAAATTGCAACCAGGAGCGGAGGAGATTGTGCATCGCACCCAACGAAAAAGACTCGATTCTACGCGATAACCACGACGCCCCTAGCGCCGGCCATCTAGGAACGTCAAAAACACTTAGTAGAATAGCTCAACGCTACTACTGGCCTGGTATGTACCGCGATGTAGCGATGTATGTGAATAAATGTAAGGATTGTCAAATACACAAGCCATCACAACAAGCGAAAGCGGGTCTTATGTATACAAGAAACGCAAGCAGACCATGGGAGGAAATAACCTGTGATCTTATAGGGCCCTTACCAAGGTCATCGCAAGGATATTGTTGATAATAGTATTCCACGACAAATTCACCAAATGGACTGAAATCCGCCCGCTACGTACAGCTACGGCAAGAACAGTGACGAAAGCATTTAAGGAATGCATTGTAATGAGGTATGGAGCACCCGAAAACCTACTATCAGATAACGGCAGACAGTTCACGAGCAAGGAGTTTACAGAAACACTAAAAAAGTACGGTACGGAACACAAGTTAACGGCGCCTTATTCACCCCAAGAAAATCCAACGGAACGTGTGAACAGGACCTTAGAAACAATGATTTCTACTTACGTCGATGGAAACCATAAAAAATGGGACGAATACCTACCAGAGTTAAACTACGCCATCAATACCTCAAAACAAGAATCAACAAGATATACCCCAGCATTTTTAATGTTCGGCAGAGAGTTACGGAACCCGTGCGATAGAAACACGTTCCCCGTGCCAGAAATCAAAGATAAGGACAAAATGCAAGAATTATACGAATTAGTACGGCTATACCAAAACAAAGCGTCCGCTCAACAAAAAGTACATTTCGATAAACATAGACGAGAGTGGGCCCCAGAAATAAATTCATTGGTCTTAAAAAGGGATTTTCCGTTATCCGATGCCAGCAAACAGTTTTGCGCCAAATTGGCGCCAAAATACTCCGGTCCATCTACACTAATATAATAAAGAGGAAAACTTTGTTTGTTTTTTTGTTTGTTTGTTTGTTTTTTTGTATGTATGTAATCGATAAACTCCGAAACTACTGGACCGATTTCGAAAATTCTTTCACCATTAGAAAGCTACAACATTCCTGAGTAACATAGGCTACTTTTTACCACGGGAAAATTCCTCATTTCCACGGGAAAACGGTAAGCAGCAGGAAAAGCGGGAAATACAGCGGAAATTACCCAAATAAGCCAAACCGCTTTACCGATCTTCGCGAAATTTGGCACTGATATTACTAGCATAGTAAAGATGGACATGGACTACTTTTTGTCAGCCCTCAAGGATCTGGAGTACCTGATGAAGACCACCAGCATCCCATCTAAACTATAAAAGATACGGTCATGGCTTCATAGAAAAGTTGTTCATCATGACGGGCCGCTTCTGCTGGCACATGGTCATCGAGGATCTGAGTACCTGAAGAAGACCACCAGCATCCCATCTAAACTATAAGAGATACGGCCATGGCTTCATAGAAAAGTTGTGCATCATGACGGGCCGCTTCTGCTGGCACATGGGCATCGAGGATCTGGAGTACCTGATAAAGATCACCAGCATCCCATCTAAACTATAAGAGATACGGTAATGGTTTTTAAGTAAAGTTACTCAGCATGGCAGGCTGCTTCTGCTGGCACATGGTCATCGAGGATCTGGCTGAGTACCCGATGTAGATCACCAGTATCCCATATAAACTATAAGAGATACGGTAATGGCTTCAAAGTAAAAGTTATTCAGCATGACGGGCCGCTTCTGCTGGCAAATGGTCACGAGGGTCTGGAGTACCTGATGTAGACCACCAGCATCCCATATAAACTATAAGAGATACGGCAATGGCTTCATAGACAAAGTTGTTCACCATGACGGGCCGCTTTTGCTGACACATGATCATCGAGGATCTGGAGCACCTGATGAAGACCACCAGCATCCCAGTTATTCAGCATGACGGGCCGCTTCTGCTCGCACATTTACGTCTGCTGGATCGGAGTAATGGACTTTTTACTACGGGCAAAGATCCAATTTCTACGGGAAAACAGGTAAGTAACAGCGGGTGAAACCGCTGGGCGGGCTGCTAGTACAAAATAATCCAACAAAAATCACCAGTAATATTTATCATACAGGATATGAAAAGCAATAAGACCTATACGGCTCATATAAAAGACATGAAGAAATATTACGATTAACACATAAACAACTGTTCAATATCACGCCTGTATCCCTAGCGGGGTGGGAAGAGCATGAACGGCGGTAAAAACCGGCCATTTACACCGCGTCTGACATCCAGTTTGAGGGTCATACAAAAGACCGCCTATCACCATAGTGGCAGGTTGTGTAATAAATTAAAATATACATATATACATAACATAAATATTGATAAATAAGACCAGCGGAAAAAAAAATACACGAGTACAGTATAGCAAGTGCAGACTGGCAGCATCGCTACTAGTGGGCGGGGCACCGTACGGAGCGACTATGGTATGGAACCCCATACTCCCCGCGCACCGCCCTTGATGCCTACACCGGAGCGCCGTACCATTATATAATACACTCGGGCGCAGGAATATTTTCTCAGTCCGAAGCAAGCAATGTCACAAGCGAGACGCGAGTGGAAAAAAATTGAAGGACGCGCAAGGGACATTGTCATAACCGTGCCCCGAAGAATGGAGTTCTTTGACTTAACGAATGACGATGACGATGTAGACACGGAGCTGGAAAACATCGACACACCAGCCCCATGGACCCCGTACCCAGCCGACAGGGAAACGCCAGTCCTAGCGTCACGCCCAGATCCCGAGGGAGAGAACGAGGGAAGCAAAAGATGGGTGGAAGAGGGCCAAGAGTGCACCGAGGGCGTCAACTCCCTAAAAATATCTGTGCCCGTGACTCCGCCAACCTCGTTACTAGTACCGGGTGTGGAATTCGTTACGGAAGAGGAGGAGACGCACCAGGAAATAACAGGGACAACAGAGGAAACCCTAAAAATATTGCAGTGGCGGCGACGTGTAACACAAAACGTAGACGCAGTAGCCGGACCGTCGCAGCAATACAACCTGAGTGCACCGCCATCGACGGACCCCATGTGGAGTAACAGCGCGCCACTACCACCGCAACGTACATACAGCCAAAATTGCCAGCCGCCGTCAAACAACATGATGTGTGGTAACAGCGCGCCGCCAACTCAACCCCACATGAGCATGCCACCATCACCAGCACCATGGTACGTGAACCGCCCAGAACCGCGGCACCCGACCGTACAAATAGGCCCATGGAGCGCACCGCCAGCCCCAGAATATGTGCCCTACCAAGCCCCTACATGGCCATGGCACGGGCAACCCCATAACCCGACATGGCCACCGACCGGACAGTGGATAGGGCAACACCACCCGTGCGCACCACCAGCACCAGCATGGCCACCAGTAGACCCATGGCAGTGGCAGAACCAGCGCTACCCGTGCGCACCACCGGCACCAGCATACGGACCGCCCCGAGCCGCGTCATGGCCGCCAGACGGGCCATGGAATATACTACAGATGGTTCCATGTGCCCCAGCTCCAGCCCCGGAACCAGCTCCAGCTCCAGCCCCGGAACCAGCTCCAGCCCCGGAACCAGCTCCAGCCCCGGAACCAGCTCCAGCCCCGGATCACGGATAAACCTAATTATAAGGTTTTTGTGACACTTGTAAAACTTAATTTATGTTTTGTATTTTTGATATATTAAATAAAATAAATAAATAAAATAAATCCAGCCCCAGAACCAGCCCCCGCACCGAGGTCGCCGGAGCGCCATCAAGATGGGGCGGGAACGTCTAAGTCCAGAAAAAGGAAGATAAGGAAGCAGAAACTATTAGCCTACTTCAGACGTTTCCCGCCCCAGTATTGAAAAGGTGCGATAATTTTTGTTTTTTTTTTGTTTCTTTTATACCTATTTTTTTTGGTTTCGCTAGCAAGGCGCGTTAGGTACTTATATTTGTTAATTTATAGGTTTAGATTTTAGTCTTTTTTTTTGTTTTTTACTTCACCGAAAAGCGCAATAGGTATATAGGTAACATACCTACATATTTTTATTCCCTAGCACATCTTAGTTTTCGCGGTTAAACAAAAATTAATTCATTTGTTTATATTGCAGTTACTATAACTTTGTTGCCGCAGATAAAGTGCAATATAGTTTTTTTTCTTAGTTAGGTCCTAACCTTTAGTTTCTTTTTGTTCCCGTTAAAATACAGTACGATAATAGTGTTGTTGCTTTTACATAATGTTCTTAGAAAAACACACTGAACTTAGGTTTTGTTAAACAGTCGTTTTGTTTAGTTCGTTTTAAATAGCATGAAAAGCTATCTTTAAATAGTACATTCATCTGCTTTTTATTATTTTCACTATAAGATAAATAGGCGAGTCCGACCCCACTAAACGTAAACCCGAGTTTTATTGTTACTTTAATAAGATAAACCGACCGATTAACCAAAGCAGGTCGTTAGCGTATGGTGGGATCGGCCCGACATAACAACTGCGAGTTAATTGAGTAGGTTGTTATACATACGTAGCCAGGTATACCGTACGTAGGTTATAGTGTCTAGCGCTGCAGTCAAGCGCAGGAAAGATAGACGATTATGTTTATTTGTTAACTTTTATTTCAAGTTCATATCATACGCATATTAATTGATCACGGATTTCGAATCACATAAAACGTTTAAAATAGCTTAGTCAAGTATAGATGTAGCACATAACGGTTATGTTTTCCTATTGATAAATCTAGTCAAGCAAATGTTAAATAATAGTCCAGTAAAGAAAGGAAAATTTTGTAATAATTTTTTTTCACATAAATAATATAGTCCAGTCAAAGATAGAAAATTTAGAAACTAATGTACTGTGATAATAGAAGTTAAATCACTTGAGTATAAGATTACCTGTGATAATTTAGACTACCTTAAGATGTACTTATATTTGAATAAGAAATACTCATGCATATGATCTCGAGTTACGAACAGACAATTAAAACATTCCATCCGCTTATCTAGATGTTGTAGGTATGGTCAGATATACAGATAACTACCTATACTTTTATGAGAAGCTAGGAAAATATAGCACATACTTTAAAATAAGAAATCAATGGGTGGATATGGGTATGTATGGCCGTGCCTATCGTATAATACCTATTATGTTGTAAAATAAATTATAAGCCCGTAAGAAATAAATAAAGAGAAAAATAAAAAAGTAGGAATGATGATTACCGTAGTTACAGTAGCATACAGTTTTTGAAAGAATTCTGTCCAACCTTTCTCTTGAGTATGAAATTTTTCAAAAAAACCGTAGGGTTGCCACTATGTTTACCGAGATACTTTCCGGTGATTTTTTCCTTGCAGGAAAAAATCTCGCAGCGAGGGGGAGCAGTGTGATGCCCGTCTAAGTGCAGCCCTGGTGAAATCCGTAGTCCGGCCCTGGAAAGTCACACCACCGCCGCGCTACGAGCGTAGTAGAGGGGAGAGCGCGTTTATAAAAGCCCATACAAGGGGGCTCCGGCAGTTAGTTCTCCAGCAGTCTCGGGTGACGGTAGTACCCTGCAGAGAGCTCCGCGGATCGGCGCGTAAACCGTAGAACGCTTCACGTTCACCCGTTGTTTGTCTCATGATGGTATAGCGACCCGGCTGACCTCGCGAGTGTGATCTCTATCCGTTTCCGAACTCCGTGTGCCGCCTGTCCGTATCCAGCTGATGGGGATCCATCCAGGTTAGTGGTGTCTTGATCCAGGTGCGCTTCCTTGCTTGGGATTACTCGCAAATAGCTGATCCTAACGTTTGTAATACGACTGTTGCTTGGTCATCCGTTCTCAGTGCTATTTCCGTGTAACCCACCCTACAGTTAATCCGAAACACCCGCCTGTGCCGTTTCTAAGAGTCCGACCCGGTGGAAACCGAGTGTTGGTTCGAGATACTCCAGATCGGCTCGAGGAGGACCTGCTGTGCCTGTTGTGCTGCTGGCTTCGAGCCAACCCTTCCTGGCCGCTGAGTCTGCTTAGCTATAACTAGCAATAAGTTCTGTGTGTAGTTGTGCCACCTCTGTGTCCCTAGGAGTCCAACCCGGTTAATGCCGAGAGCTGGACCGAGGGCCCGTGGGTCAGTCCATGTGGAGCAGTAGTGCCTGCCGTGCCGTTGGCCAGTGAGCTTCGACCATGCGGGTATTGAGTCATGGTCCGAACCCTAAGCCAAACCTCAGAGCCACTGCTTCCTGTCGATAGTCTATGTGTCTATGTTATAAGCATAAGTAAGGAAGCCGCTCGATCAGTTCACCTTTTGTTTTACCGCTTTTGATTGCTATATTCATTATTCATAGTCCGTGTGTCGCTAGTCCCGAACTGCTGGAAAGCTGCTCATTATATCGTCATTCACAATGCTTGGCTTATCGATAAATTCATTGCCATAGAACGCACTTAGACATACATCTCGCCTGGGCCCACTCGCGTAGACTATGATCTTACAATAAGCGCATATCCTAGCCAACTAAGATTATACAATAAAAGAACTGTCTTTGTTACCATGACCGTGTGTTTTCACTCTAACTCCACCTAAACCATATACAGAGCCTAGATAAAGACACTCACACCCTGAGTCCTGATATAAATATTAAATGTCAATGATAATCCGCCCCTCGAGGCCAGACACATCATCACAAGTTTGTATGAAAATTTTAACTTTTTAATTGTTAAGAACTCAAACTTGGTGCCATAATGGAAATTGTTCAGTACAATGGTCTACACAACGTCTCCAATTTAATGTATTTCGTTTGGAACACCTTGTATTATTTTTCATGGAAAATTTGCTTAGTGTGGTGGAGTTTTTTGTTAAAATATTCTAAACACATTCACATTTGGAAGCACATTTTTATTGCCAAAAGTCAGTGTTCCGGAACATAATGTTGAATTCTGATATTTTTGAATCTCAAAATGCTGAAATTTCAAAATTTAGTGGTGTAGCAACAACATGCAACAAAATAAACAAACAAAATGCTTAATAGACGCATCTAGACTTCCAGTTTCTTAAAAACATTGTAGGCCTCGAGCAGAGAGAGCTACATTTAAGATGAGAACGTAAAATTCGTTCATTTCAGAAACTATGCATGTTAGACTGTGTGTTTGTTCAAAAACAATGTAGGCCTTGAAGAGATCTACATCTTAGGTGACAACTCCTTCGAAATCGTGCATTCTATCCACTAGGTTTCTTTGGAAAAATTAAACGCCTTGCGATGATCAATATTTAAGGTAACAGCTGTCAAAAATAAAAGTAGTTTGTTACAGAAATTATGCACGCTACTTTTTCTTTTACAAAGTTGTAGACCTTGAAAAAATCTACATTTGTGATGACAGCTGTCATATTTAACACATTCATCTCAAGAAATAAAGATACCAGATTGATTGACAGTTGTCACAAGTAAAAAGCAGTTCAAGTCTCCCGGACTCCCCTATGTCTGTAAGCTTATATCTTTAAAACCCTTAACGGATTTTGTTTGTTTGTTCCAAACTTTTTTATCAGACCAAACAGCTAAAAAACCGCGAGTGAAACCGCGGGCGAAAAGCTTTTATCATATACTCTGACTTTTTGCAATAAAAATGTGCTTCCAAATGTGAATGTGTTTAGAATATTTTGACAAAAAGCCCCACCACACTAAGCAAATTTTCCATGAAAAATAATATTTCTAAAACGTAGAACAAGTGGGACTTAAAATATGCTCACTTGTTCTACCGTAGAATTAGTGGGAAAGTTCCCACCTGTTCTACCGTAGAACTACTCAGTAGGACAGGTGGGAACAAAGGTTTTGTTGATGAATTACCAAAAAGTTTTGGTTAAAGAGTTTTATTTACGCGAAAGCCGAAAGGAGGTCAAGGTGAAAATGAAACTAAACAACTTTTCCCGTGAAACATTTGAAAAAAATCATATTTCGACCCATGTTCCATGGGGCAGTTGTTCAGTTTCATGAGCACCTTGACTTCCTTTCGGCTTATTATACCCTGTCTGTTACTTAGGTACTGTATATTTGCACAAAGAAATGTTTACTGCAAAGGATTTGGCTTAATTTTACGACCGGCCGTCTACCAGACGTCAACCCTCCTTGGCAATGCTTTTGTGGCAGATTAACAGCCACCATGGTTGGCCCTGGCTGTTTGGGTTGGGTTTATCCTCGGTCACCTCTTACGACCCCACGGGAAGAGAGGGGTGGTGCTATTCTACTCTGCCGGCACAACACAACTGCGAAAGAGCTAAAGGGGTTAAATAAGGAATGAAAGTTTCTAGTTAACTTTTTGTTCTTTTGATAAATGTCGCTGATGCACAAATATTATACTGCGAAAGCTATGAAATACATTTAAGATTTTAAATTATTTGAAATTCGCCCACTAAATGAGTGAAAGCCCAAAAAAACTGAACTATTTTACTTAAAAAAAACACAAGAAAAATTGAGGTGACCCCACTTGTAAAATGATTCCATGCGCCTTCCTTTTAGAAGGAAATCTTGTAACAAGACTAATAAGTAATGAACAGCCGTATTTTTCGATTTTTACCTACTTACTTACACGCCCCGCTATGTAGTTATAATCTTATAATAATATAACCGATGATATAACCTCATGTTTACGTTCTATTTTGTTAGTAAAACGAATTTATAGACGAAACGAATATTTATAAACTTTATCGCTTTTTTTGACATTTGACATAAAATGCACATAGAAAGCTATTCTAATCTGACATCACTTTTATGTCATATTCGTGTCCCTTTTCGGATAATTCATTCATTTTTGAATGAATGATATTCATTTTTTGACAAGCACTCACACATGTGTAAAAAATATTTGTTATACATTGATTGTTATAAAGCAAACATATTTTTGGTCAGTACAAAATGTTCAATGTACTGCTATGTTAGAGCGTTTTGTCGCCGATGAACCAGAAACACTCATGACGTTTTCCTTGACGCGCAAATGACACATCGCGAACGTGGCAGATTTGGGGCCAAGGTCAAAGTACTCATGAAACTGAACAATAGAACAGAGCAGGAAATAAAAAAAAATTACCTTCCATACAAAATTGCCGATCAGCTGATTGATTTACTACTACGGGGAGGGCCTATTTTTATTTTTCGAACCATGTTCCATGGAGAAAGTTGTTCAGTTTTATGAGTACCTTGACCTTCTTTTGGCTTGATTTGTTGTTTTGTAACACCCAGTATACTGTGGCAGTTATTTATGCGCTTAGGTTCGCACAGCTGTCACTTAAGCTTAAACCCGAGTTAATATTCAAACGTAGTCATGCAGACGATTTCTTACAGTGTAGGTGAATCAGTAGATACAGTTTTGTGATGTTCTTTAAAATTCATAAACTTTTTTTGGGTCTCCCATACAAATTTTGTGATGTAATGGAAATCTCCGGAATTAAGTTCATGGTTACCGTGACATTGGGGATATAATGAATTTGGATTTAGACTTGTATTTGGTGCAGTGCAGCGATCTTTGAAAAAACCATTCGTCGGTCTAAGATTCTTCGGTTACGGATTCTTCTCCTCTTAATTTTTAGAATCGCAAAAAAGAAACAAACGTGTTGTACTTTTGCTGCCATAAATAATTTTATGGTTTTAACGAGAATACTACCTATTACATGGGTACCTAATTTATTTATCACGTTTCAAAATATTGTGTCATTTTTATTCGACACTTGCGTTGAAAGAGGTAACATATATTTTGCATAATTTCTCAAGGTCATTCACCGATATTATACATAACAATAGGACAATGAACGCCTGTAAGCGCTAATTAACTTAACAGAGAATAGTTGAAAGGGTATATGTAAATGAACCTACAGAAACAACTCCATACCTATTATCCGTGAAATTAAAATGGTTTGTTGGTATTATCAACATCAAAGTTATATGCTGTTACACGAATTATGTATAAACAAAATTGTTTAATAATCTGGACACTCTGGTGTATCCCTAATTCTTTTTTTATTTTAACTAAAGCCTCAAATTAGCACTCCTCATTATAAAAAAGACTAGCGGCCCATTAGCGGTTTTTCCCGCGGGAAAAAGGCATTTGCCTGGCATGTATTTTATAATATAAATAATTACTCTTGAATCGCTCTATCTATTACAATAAAATCATTGGTTAAGGAGGAGTTAGCGAAGCAAAAAGAGACTTCATTTTATATTATGTATATTGATATCACTGCACCAGATTACCATACCGACCGGGCGTGCTTTATTTTATGTTTGAAGTCAAGGCCAAATTTTACCTACTGGTACCTAAATCTACCCTGTGCCACTACTTTGGCATGCATTATCCCCTAGGTCACCATATGATACGTTCCCATTGTCCGCTCAGAATTGCCAAAAGACCATAGAGAGGAATCTCATGCAGAATACATGAGCACTGTCTTCGGATAGCGTTATAGGCAATCCGGAATATATCAAACTCGAGAAGATTCAAACCATTTGTAGAGTTATGCAACGTTTCTCTATCCATTAAGGCTAGTGCTGCCATCAATAGAGCTGCTACCGATAGTTTTCAATCGTAAACTCCTACACAATCTATAGGTCAATCAATAGCCTGCCCTTACCCCAAATCAGTTGAGGTCAGCGCAACATGTTTTGTCAGAACACAAAATCATGTAGCAAAAGAATTCATGACTATTTTTAATGACCAGCCGCCTGCTTGACGTCAACTCTATTTGGGAATGCGTATCACTGCCGCCATGCGGCTCACCATAGTCGACGGATATTCAGCCGAGGTCTAAAACTCTATGTCGCTTTTTACAAAACACCCTGAGTGGACTAGGGGTGGCAGTATTCTATGCCGCTAAAGGTATATCGATAGTATCAAACAGTAGCAAAACGATCGATAGTATCGGTTGAAAAACAATCGATCTTCTTCTTCTTCTTTTTGGGCTATTGGCAATGATCCCCGCATTGGACGCATTACAAATTATATGCCCAGAAAGTGGCTACGTCAATAGCATTTTGGTTAGCACTATGCAGGTCCTCCAGTTTACAAGCGGCAGGAGAGGTAGGGCATGATATTAAATGTGACATGGTTTGTATTGCTCCACTGTCATCAGAAGTAAAGCCCCACTTTTTTGTGAGCTCCTTACCATCTGCTGACAGCCGACCGAAGTGTACCTATTCAGTGTAGATGTCGCAGGGATTTAGTCAAAGACGTTATATTATAATTTCACTAGTGAAATTGTAATTACACTGATTATTGTCAATAACGACAGATTCGTATAATTTCACGGGCTTATTTCAGTGATATTGTAATAACACTGGACCGCAAAAGTGATATTATAATAAATCTAGGTTTATTATGAGTTATGTCTGTGGTGGGAGCCCCGCGTGATCTGATTGGTCAAGACTTAAACAGTCGCCATTTGCAAAATATTTGTTGTAAGTGCTCATATACCTACTTACTAGTCTCCAGACGTTTACTTCCTAACATTGTTAATGTTTAACTTGTTATTATGTTTTTGATATGTCATTTTAGTTACATAATTATGTAACCTTGAGTTTAAGTAACATATGTATTTCGATTATTAGTACATTTTTATTCTTTATTATTATGTAAGCTTTATTCAGAGTCATAAATTGAGGCTAGTTATCAACTTGTTATGACCAGTATTACCTACTAATATTAAATACTTATAATTGATCAATTTAATGATTAGTAAGTACAATAACATTTTCAGTATATTTTGATGCTTATATTTTACTGTATAGGTAGTAACTAATGTCGGTAACGAAAGCGGACCAATCAGCGATCGGTCTGATAATCTAACGGCTTTCTCAAACCAGTGCTATTGTCAATATATGGCTGCCTTACAATTTCACTATATCGGTCTAGTGAAATTATAATGTCACTGAAACTAGCCCGTTAAATTGTAAGTAATGCAAACGATTGACAATAAATCAGTGCAATTATAATGGCACTAGTGAAATTACAATATCACGGCTTTTTTAATATCCCTGCAACATAGATAAAGAAGATAGTTTTTCAATCTTGAAAAATGCTACTATCATCAATAGTATTACCAGTATCGAAGCCTTTTTAACTAACATTAGCCTATCGATACCCCACTTTCGAGTGGCAACACTATTAAGGTTTGGACTCTGTGGTATGGATTAAGTTTCCGTAGTTTTGTTCACAATGTTGTAAGATTCGTTTCACATCTGGGTCTTAGATATCTGGGTTATTACTTTTTATAAGACGTCAAAGATTTTTGACACATGTTATTATTTTTAGATACGTGCTACTTTTAGGCTACTTTATCTACCTAAATGAAAAATTTGAATGCTATAGTAGGCAAGATCGCTTAAGTGAGAGTTCCCGTTTTTTCCCGAGTTTGGCCCCGCCTTGGAAACGAATCTTTAGGCTATTCTTTAGCTATTCCGAGCCGGGGCCTTGCTAGCATACTTACGAAAAAAATGGCAGCCATTTTATTGGCCAAAATTTTGTTATTTTGTAATAACTCAAAACTGGTAAGTGCTATAAATGAACATTGTATAGAAGAATGTTACGTAAATTTCTGCACAACCTGTTCTAATAACTTTTTGATAATCTAATAGTTTGCGAAAAACGCTTTAATACATGGCAGTTTTTCTAAAACTCACCAAATCTAAAATATGAATTAAGTAGTGAAGTTGGGGATTAAGAATTACTTACTGTGTGGGTAGACCTTGCTACAGTATCCTGACTGATATTTAGTAACAAGCTTTCTGCCCAGAGGTTTTACCCGCTAATATATTTTCAAGTAAACAAGCAAATTTTTTGCCAATTTACACCCTGAGTTTTACCACCTTATGAGATGATTTTCTTAAATTCCTTTCCTGGTGTTAATTCACCCAACCAAAATAACCTCTGTGCAAAATTTCAAGAACCTAGGTTCAGTGGTATTGCCTGTGCATAGATTTACAATTTGTAAAAAAATATTAAATTTGTTCGTAGTTGCCACATTTTTATTTTTTTGCAATCCCTTGAGGCTGTTCTTTAATAGTTCTGACCCAAGGTCCTGTTAGGATAGCAAAAAAGAACAAAATGTGGCAACAACGAACAAACTCTACTTTTTTCATACAAATTGTATACCACGCACAGGCAAAACTACTGGACCTAGGACCCTGAAATTTTGCACAGAGGTTATTTGAATAATCTTAATTAATATCAAGAAAGGATTCCAAAAAATTCATCACCTAAGGTGGTAAAACAGAGGACGAAAATTTGTATAAAATTAACTTGTTTCCTTCAAAATATATCAGCGGGTAAAACCGCTGGGCGGAAAGCTTGTTACTAAATATCAGGCAGGATATTGTAGCATGGTCTACCCAAACAGCGAGTGACTCTTAATCCCCAACTTCACTACTTACTTTATACTTTCTAATTTGTGAGTTTTCAGCAAAAACTGCCATGTTGTGCTACGTTTTTCTCGCAAACTATTGGATTATGAAAAAGTTATTGATAACATTCATATGCAGAAATTAACGCTTAACATATCTTCCATACAATAGTTAGTTGTAGCTCTTACCATTTTTGAATTATTACAAAATAACAAAATTTTGCCTAGTGAAAAAATTTTGAAACGGTTGCCATTTTTTTTTTGTAAGTAGGCCAGCAAAACCCCGGTTTGGCATAGGTAAAGAATAGCCTAAAGATTAGTTTCCAAAGCGGAACCGACCTGGAACACGCACGGGAACTCCCAAAATTTTTTTGTATAGAAATTCTAACCTACTACTACGAATTTGTGAAAACTACGAATAGGTATAGTTAGGGTAATTGATGAATATAGGTTATCTATATGTTAATCGTACCTACCAGTGGTAAAGGGTCCATACATGCCGATTCCCATCGGCTTCCCTTTCAAAAATGCACAAATTCATACTCTCAGAACAATTTACTTTCAATTAGTACATTTTTCGCCCCAGCCTACCTTCGTAGGCCACTCTTCCGCACTGGTACCTACACTTATTGTATATGTTACCGGCCAAACCCGATTTTAGGATTAACTTGTTTTTCCTAGGCCAAAGTAGTTTATCCTACATGCGATTGGATAAACCGGTATAGACTAGGCTTAACCGGTCCGTCCGATGGCCGATAGGAGAAACTAGTTAATCCTAGGCTGAACTAGTTTAGGCTAAAATTAATGAATACGCTTCAGGATAAACTGGTTCGGCTTAGTTAAAAATTATTAAGGCTACAGTGACGGAGCTCTAGAGGGTAGAGGGTAACGTCAGACATCCTGGAGACATCGGACACCCTAGAGGGTGGAGTGTAGCATCGGACATCCTGAAGGCTCGGACGCCCCGGAGGGACGCCCTACAGTGATGTAGCTCTAGATAGAGCGTAAAGGGTATAATTGCACACCCTGGAGGCATCAAACACCTGTGAGGCTCGATTGCCCTGGAGGGTGCGGGGTAGCGTCGGACACCTTGAGGACTCAGACACATTGTAGGCCCTGATGCGAGCACTTGCAACGTCGCTGTCGCCGATAACTCTCACGAGCTGTCACATCACAGGTGTCGTTGGTCTGTGGGAGCCCTCCGAGCAGGCAGCGTCCGAGCTTTTAGGGTGTCCGACGCTACCCCGCATCCACCAGGGTATTCGAGCCTTTCAGGTGTTTGATGCCTCCAGGGTGTACTGTAGGGCGTCCTTCCAGGGCGTCCGAGCCTTCAGGGTGTCCAATGCTACACCCCACCCTCTAGGGTGTTCGAGTCTCCAGGGTGTCCGATATCTCCAGGATGTCCGACGTTACTCTTTACCCTCTAGAGCTACGTCACTGTAGCCTTAACCATTTTTAACTAAGCCAAACCAGTTTATCCTGAAGTGTACTTATTAATTTTAGGCTCAACTAGTTCAGCCTAGGATTAACTAGTTTCTCCTATCGGCCATCGGACGGACCGGTTTAGCCTAGTCTATACCGGTTTATCCAACCGCATGTAGGATAAACTAATTTGGCCTAGGAAAAACTAATTTATCCTAAAATCGGGTTTGGCCGGTAACAATATACCTATATAAGTACCTATTCCTTGTAATAAAGTTATCTGTGAACTACACCAATAATGTATTTGAATAACACAACTGCAGATACCAAATGGTTCATTATGTTGAAGAACAAAAAGATAGGTATTTCAATAGAAAGCAATTACCTAATTCAAGCCACTACATTCGATAGAAACCAACTTCACTAAATCAAATTACCTACCTTCCTTCATACATTGCCGACACATCGAGAAAGCACTTTATGTATATTAAATTAAGCAAACTTCTGCACGTTTGTACCTTCCCAAATTATTCAGAGTTCCGCAGAGTATTTTCGAGTTTGCAAACGAGGGGATTTGGTACGGCTTAGTGGTACGCTATGAACTTTGCTTGGTGTATAGTGTATGTGTAATTCAAGGATTCGTAATGGGTAATTTTGTTATGTAGTTTAAATGAGGCCACAAGTGTTGCGTGCTATTTGTAAACATTTTCAAAAGTATGTGCTTTACTTGTAGTCAGATAACTGCAAATTTGACTTTCATTTCTATTTGGGTGTAAAAGGTAGTTCTCCGAACACGTGTAAGAATAAAAAGAACTTAAAAATACATGTCAAGATAGGAGTTGGTGCAGAACCTACGTGATATTTTAAAAAAGCACCTCGTATATTTACTCGAATTCATTCTGTATCGAGTTATCGTGTAACTGCATGCATTATATTTTACAGGTCAAAACTTTACGTCCCTTTTCACTAAAGAAGGTAGAGGTGGCAGTATCCCAAGACACTATCGCTGACGGCGGCTATCAATTTATAACGTTAACGGTTGTTATTTCTTATTTTAACATTTGAGTAACCTCGTCTATACAACCTTATTGACTTTCGACACCCGAACGAAAACTCTCTCGCTCAATTCAATAAGAGAAACAAGACACTGACTTAACAACTTCTCGTTATAACTGATAACTTTTTCGCCAGAGAACAAATTCAGTTGGAATTGGAAAAACTCAAACGGTAGCAAAGTACGTTTATAAATAGTGTGTAAGTATATCTATACTGTAGGTTAAGTTTAGTCGCACAATCTTTTAGGATATATTATAATAGAGTAAAATTGACTCTTGGGATGCAAATCTATATGAGGCGTTCGCTCCATTTGCCTAAGATACAGGAATTCTCATTCTTCGTTTAGGAAAGGTAAACCCTTAAAACTATCTTATTTAAGTTTACCTTCTAGTTTTAAATTTATTAAACCATTTCTGCGTGGAAATTCGCGATAACGCAGCGCAAAAATAACGTCGAAATTGACGTTATGTGTGCAAAGCGCCTTATTAGTCGCACGAGTGTCTTGCGTCTTCTTCGATATGCTATATAATATTAGAGAAATCTTTGATTTGTTACATTCACTCAACAAAGCTAGACAGGCATAAAACATAAATTCTTATGGCAAACTATTTAAACATCAGCTAAACGTCTACACACGTCCTTTTCGACGTTATTTTTGGGCTGCGCTATCGCAGACGGAAGGAAGGATACTTCTGTCAAACGGTTTGGTTTTTGTCAATTACAGTTATAGCGCAGCGTAAAAATAAACGAAACTTTAACGGACGTTATGTGTGTAAAGCGCCTTACTTTTATGCTACAACACGACTAGTTCCGCTACGATAGTGAGCATTGAGATTCCATTCCAAGCAAGTGTCTCGTTTGAATTCCCTAAACGTTACACACCTAAACAGTAGCCAGTAGCCAGGCACATATCCAACTCTAAAGTAGAGAACCGTACTATAAGTACAGAGATTCTCAACAAACAAATGTATTAAAAAAACAAAAACCCAAATGCGGTAATTTCAAAGTTGTATTTTGAGATAAAAATACGCAATTTGAATTTTTAGTACAGATAGGCAGTGTCACTCACGCTGCTGAGACGAATCTAACGACACCTCACATGTCTAGATCCACCCTGAATCCTGATGTTTGGGCTGTAGCTTGTGAAAACGAATTGCTGGATACATACATACATACTCTTGAAAAACATAGCCCTCCTGATGGAGTCGGGTAAAAAGGTGACTTCTGCTTAATAATAACTTCTTTTTTACCCATCAGCTAAGAATAAAATCTCTAACGATACATACCTAAATAGTAGCCAGGCATATATCCAAGCACCACTGCCCTAGTGTGAACCGTCTCTTACCTGGAGCTCCCTCGGGGACTACCCAAACAATTAGAGCGAATTGGCGCGCATTTAGTTCCACATAGATACCGGGCGACGTAATGGTATTTGAGGTGTGCTGAAGGGAATACACACCGGTACAAGGAAATGTACATTGATATTTGAACGATCAGGAAATTCTAGGCGGTATTAATTGTAGGTACTATTAAGGGGTATGTTAGTTAATTAAAGTTTTACTATATTTTTGTGTTATGCCGGTTTTGTCGTATGATTCCGGCGATGCCATGTGAAGCGAGCTCAGAATAGCATCCCCTCTTATTCTGCCCGTGCGTGTCGTAAAAGGGATAAACATCCAGGGAACGGGCAGTAGCGTGAAACATCTTTGAACTGCGCTCACCATTCCGCATGCCATGCGTACTTTAGAGGGTATGGTAATACCCTCCGACAGGGGGAGACTCATGTCCAGCAGTGGACTGTTGTGGCTGTTATGTTTAAATTTTTGTATTATCGTGCCCTATGATCCTGGTTTCCGCGGGTGGGGGCCGTAAGAGGTGACCAGGAGGAGATCAAGAAGTTTATAAATATCACAATGGTTTTGTTTTAGATGGGCTGCTACCCTGTATAATCCAGTCCCTGTATTGACACACAAGTTTATGAAATCCGTGTGACTGCTTCGTAGCACGTTAACAATCGACTGCAGGGGATAAAAATGTGATGAGTTTTTAATTTTGTATAGAGGTATCAATTTGAGGTTTAGGCAGCACAACACGGTCTGAATGGCGCTGTTTTGTAAAGAGGCGAATCCGTGACTTTGAGGCGCAGCGGCAAAACTCGCCGAGACTCTTCAATTATTACCTACTAGCTGCCCGCCAGCGGTTTCACCCGCTGCAACCTATTATTCCGCGGGAAAAAAGCATTATTCGCCAAAAGATGTCGCTGTTAGTTTTCGGCGAAAACATTTAAAACGCGAATCGGCTCAGTCACGCCACCTATTTCAAAAATATTGGAAAATGCGTGATCCCGTGGGAATGAGACATTTTTCCGTGGTAAAAAGTATCCTATGTGTTATTCCAGATGCCCTTTTATATTTCTGCAAAGTTTCATGTCAATCTAATCAGCCGTTTTTGCGTGATGTCGTAACAAACACACACACAAACATCCGCCTTTATAATATTATTAGTATATTAGTATTAGTATTAGTATATTAGTATAGTATATTAGTAGGAAGTAGGATAGGATATCAATGGCAAACATACGTGGCCCACACTGTGCAAGGGAGTTCACTGATAAAATTGGCTACAATAATCACCTATGACTTGACTGGGATAAGACGTGTTCACCATGACTGAAATCGGTCGGAGAGATCATCATCAGAGTATATAATGCAAAATTCAAGTAGGTACATAAATCGTCTGTCACAGACGTATGAGGCCAATGAAAAATGATTAGTATCTGTGGTAGTGTTGCCATCGGATAGCAATAACAGCGAAAAGAGCAAAATCCTGACTCCATACGTGAAACTTTGTTCCAATATTTGTTAGTAATTAAAAAGTAATCGTACAAGAGGGGGCCCGAAACGCGAGGCTCAGTCCAAATGAAACAACCTTTAATTAAGGTTGCCCTACACGTAGGTTTATTGGAAACATGACGTAAAAGGGAGTATCTCTAAAATCTTACAAATTTTCTCTACCTTCCTGCCCGCCTCGCAATAGACCAGCCTTGCCTACCTGTTTTCTTCCAATAAGTACCTTTTCATCACACGACCTCCACAGAGACCTACAGTACGGCCGTTTGAATAGGCCTTTTTTGGAGAGCTGTCAAAATCGGGTTATAGTTAAGACATAAGGTTCATTTTTTTGTTGACTTGGCTTCTAGCTCTAATCGAATGGCCGAAATAAATAACTAGCTACTTCTTACCAGGGTCCATCAGTCTGTTTATCAACTCTGTGTCCATCGCAATGAGAATAAATTAATTCAAAATTAATTTCCTGTTTCAAATGTACTTTTTTGTATTGCTTTGATCTTACTCCTGTCAATAAAATGCCTTCAAAAGACGGTTCTATTGTTCAGCGTTCACTCTGTATCGCAGTGTTTGAAGCTGTATTATCAATTTTTAAATGAATATCGCCCATAATCCTGTACATCATCATTGGCCTCATACGTCTGTGACAGACGATTTATTCAGTGTCTGAGGCAAGATTTTTCATGGCTGTATAAGCCGATACGAGAGCGGCATGACTTTCCGAACAACGCACCGAATTATCAGATGTTCACGGATTTGAACAAAAACATGCTGATACCGCCTCCGCCAATTAGCTACTGTTAGTTATTGATTTTTACACTGTTGATTGTACATTCAATTGTTGCAATTTTTAAATAACATGTTGAAAAGGAATGTTACTGCGTCTCGTCGTATGACGGACAAACATGATCAATCCCTTCGGTTTGTTTATTAACAAACAAAGATAGCACTACCAAGTTGACTACACAACCTTGTCCAAATATGAATCGAAACGCAGTACCAATCGAATACGCGGCGATGTAGTAAAGTTTAATAATTGTCAAAGTTTTAAAATATAACGGTATCCTCTTGACATTCTGTATTAGGACTCTGGAGAATAAACGCGTAATTGTGATTATAACTATTCCTGTGGTATCTTTTTCCAACAATTCAGAAGTGTTTTTCGAATTTCCACATGCTTTTTCAAACTCGAGCCACAAAATGGAAAATCGCCACGAGTTTTGCGATTATTGAAGCGCCTGCATCAGGCGGAAAAAAAATGATGGGGGAAAAGTGGAACAATGACGTCATGGATCGTCCTGGACTGTTTGTGGTGAAAAGGTGTTACGGTGCACATGTTGCAATAGCTTCCACTGTGACCATGATTCAGAAAGGTACGTCTGAAAGTTATTTATGATAATAATTTATGTATCTACCATGTACCGATAAATGATCACATTAAAAGATTACCTAGATTTTTATTGATATTTCAAAGTATCATGATTATGTCCTTTACGGGGTGGGCAGGGCATAAACGGCGATGGAAACGGTCATTCATGATCGTCACGTCTGACAATGTTTGAGGGTAATTTCAGAAAATTTTGCGTTGCTCTGGCTACTCATTGCCTAAAATTGTAATACAAAATGGAATTTTTGAGTCCTTTAGTCGCCTTTTACGGCCCCCGCGTTGAAAAAATAAATAAATGGCATGAGCTAGTCTAAACCGGTATCACACGGTATCAGTCATTTAATTCTAATACATTTTTTTTTTTACTTTTATTTCATGATGTATCACCGATGGACCCCGGCAAAATATATCGATCTAATGAGGCGATGAATCGCTGCTATTAGCTGATGAAAGGTGGCGGAAGTTGCGGATTTCTGGACGGACGGAAGCATTGCATCATTAAGGGTCAACTCGCGAAACTATTTGAATGACAGGTGCGTGAACCAGTTCTGATGATAACTATGGTACTTTAATTGGTCGAATACTTAATTAGTTTTGTGTCGAGTCGAGAACTTATTGCACCGTCATCTCAAGTGCGCGAAGGCGTAGTAGGCATCTGGCTGTATCAATGAGTCAGTTGATGTATTTTTATTTTTTTATGCTGGCTAGTTTTCTTTGAACCACATGCATAGGTAACAAAAAAAAAACATTAGGTTCTTGATATCAGTTTTTTAAGTTTCCAATGTTATTTTTGTTTACATGTTGCGACATTATTGGTTGGAGGGAGCCATTGTATCACAGCAAAGACATGGAATGGAGTTTTGCATCACCAACGTTCAGCCACTGATGTGATGGAAAGAAGAACATCAATACGATAATTGTTATTTGGTAAAAGTGGACATTTGAATATTTGATATCGATGCGGTAATATTACGTAATGTAAGGTAAACGAAAGTATTTTTAAAGTAAGTTAACAAGTAAACAGGTAAACGAGTAAACGAGTATCAGTTAAATGAGTAAGCAAAGTTAATAAAGTTCAGCAATTTTGGCGTGACAAAAGTGTAAAAAAAAAATAGAAGTTATTTATCATATTGTGACAAAATTAATACAAAAACAGGTGTGTACCAAACTATGTAAATTTTTGTATCGAAAAGGGTATTTTTTTTTATCGTGCTTTCGGAGGGCACGTTAAGCCGTCGGTCCCGTGCTTTCGGAGGGCACGTGAAGCTGTCGGTCCCGACTACAGACGGCGGTCGTTAAATGCTGAACCCGGGTTTGTCCCATTGTGAAAAAAGGGTAGTGTCCCACAAAAAAAGGGAAAGTGTCCCACAATCATAACGGGTGTGTCTCATAATCATAAAGGGTTTGTCCCACAAATATAAACGGGTATGTCCCACAATGAAAAGGGTTTGTCCCATCCATAGTGAAAATTATGTTCGCCTAGTAATGAAAAATGGGTGTTTAACAACAAAACAGGGTTGTATACCTAAAAATAAAAATAAAGAAAAATAAAGTAACACGACCAAGTGACCCAAAAATATAAATTAACAGAAAATAATATATAATTAAACAAGTAATAAATTTCAAAACTAAGTTTAATTTCAAATTAAAAGTAAGTGAATAAAGTGGTTTGTAATAAATTGAAAATAATAACATAGTATAAAAATTAAACGAATAAAATGGTTGAAAATAATATTACCAAAAAAAACGCTGAATAAAAATAATATATATAAAAATACTATTTGTTTCCGAATATACAACACAATTATTAATTGAAATTTATTATTCTTTTCTTTGCATTTTTTATTAAATGTTTGATGAACAGCTTAACAGAAGTAAATGAAATTCAGATTTAAAATTTATAATCCAGATTAAGTCTTTGTAGTATAAATAAAGTGCTTCAAAAATAATTTAGGTAATTAAAAATTGAGTCCTTAGGTATATTATAACAATTACAAGACATTCAAGAAAGTAGATTTTAAAAATACTACCTGAAATCATAATCTGATACTTATTCAAATAATGCATAACAACCAGTGTGCATTTAAGTTAAAATGACTACGAATAAATCATAACAAGTCATGAATCACGGGTTCATTCCATCGACTTTGAAACATTGAAAACAGGGTTTGTCCCACAATAATAAAGGGTTTGTCCCACAATCACAACGGGTATGTTCCACAATGTCTAAATTATAATTCGATGGCAGGTGTGAGACTGTTTCTCTTAGTAGTAAAATAAAGTCTAAAATCATTAACAATAAAATGTAAGAGATGAATGAGTTTGAGACAGGGTGAGAACACAGGTTGACCATGAATAAAAGTTGTTTATCATTAAAATATTTTTATAGCAGCATCATCTGTGTAATGTTAATGAAAGAACACATGAATAGATTTAACAATGAATATATGAATATAATAATATAAACTATATTACATAAATCAATGCGATTAATATTGTTTTTAAAAAATATGTATGCTTCATTTTCTAACATAATTTAAAACAGTAATGAATGGGTCGAGACATTTTCACATTTGTTTTTATCGAAATATGACATTTAAAACATGCTTATCAGCTACTCTGAAAACGTATATAAAAATAAATCAAGTACAGATGGATAACAAGACATATATAATACTTTTTTTTACAAAATATGCTTTGTAAAGTAGATACACAGATACAGAAAGAGTTAATTTGTTATTTATTTGTTAATTACTATTGTTGAATGTTATAGATTTCAAAGATTTATTATTTGCAAGTAGATTCACAAAGAATACTTTTTAAATGTCAATGATAGAGAATGTAACAATAAGTACATTAAATCATAAAAATATGTCAATTAAATTCATTGTAAGTCCCGATTAGGAAATAATAACAAGTGCGTTTTCTTGTGCTGCACTGCAAGGTCACGACATGCTTCTTTGTCATCATTGAAATAATCTCACTTATATTTTTTATTTATTTATGATGGGCTTACTCTTGACCCCAATCTTACCCTAGAGCAGAGATGGGATCTACGGTGGAGCGAGCTTGCCCAGAAGATGCCTATTCACTCTAGACTTAAAGAGATATAGGTTATATGCACTCGGAAATACAGACGCAGGCAGGGAATTCCATTCTTTAGCCGTGCGCATAATGAAAGATGATTTGAAGCGCTTAGTGCGTAATGTGGGTATATCAACTAAGAACGGATGGTAGCCGGCCGTGCGTCTGGATGTCCGATAGAAGAAAGGAGACGGTGGTATGAGCTCATGCAGCTCACGCGCACACTCTCCGAAGTACAATCTGTAGAAGACCGATAGGCAAGCAACCTTGCGGCGGTGAGCCAGGCTGTGAAGCTTGGTCGCCACCAGTTTTTTATCGCCTATTAATCTCTTGGCTCTGCGTTCCACCGAATCCAGTGCAGCAAGTTGGTATTTAGCCGAGCCATCCCAAAGGTGACAGCAGTACTCCATGCAAGATCGGACTTGAGCTTTATAAAGAGTTAGAAGCTGTTCAGGCGTGAAGTACCGCTTGACTTTATTCAGGACGCCCAACTTTCTAGCTGCAATTTGAGCCTTGGACTCGATGGTGGTGCCGAAGTTGAGGTCAGAGGACAACTCCATGCCAAGGAGTTGAAGAGTGTTGGTCACTGGAACAGATGTACCCCGAAAAGTTGGAGAAAAGGTGAAAGGACTCCTTTTTGCGGAGAAAAGACACGCCTGCGTTTTTGAAGCATTGAAGCTGACGAGATTGTCTTCGCCCCACTGGGAGACGTTACTTAAAGTCAGGCTCGTACGCTCAATCATAGCCTTTCTCAATCTTTGGATTTCATCACCACTGGCTCCTGCGCCGGACAGATATTTCTCGGTGACAGTACTGTCATCTGCGTACCCAACAATTCCTGAAGAAAGAAGGTCATTGATGTGCAGCAGGAAAAGCGTCGCGGAGAGTACAGACCCTGAGGAACTCCGGCGTCAATAGCCTTGAGGTCAGAGGAGCAGCCGTCTATGACCACTCGGATCGACCGTTCACTCAGGAAGTCAGCCACCCAGCTACAGAAGCCAGTGGGTATGCCGTACGCTGGAAGCTTGCTCAACAGACTCGCATGCCACACCCTATCGAAGGCCTTTGAAATGTCCAGCGACACTGCTATTGCTTCGCCGTGGTTTTCAATGGCCTCGCCCCAGCAATGCGTTACGTACACTAGAAGATCTCCCGTGGAACGCCCTCGGCGGAAGCCATATTGACAATCACTGAGAAGATCATTGTCTTCGAGGTACGAAAGCAGTTTGCAGTTCAGAACTCTTTCCATAACCTTACAGAGTACGGAAGTGATGGCGATCGGTCGATAGTTGCTAGGGTCGGCACGGCTACCCTTCTTGGGCACAGGTTGCACATTGGCAAGCTTCCAAGATTTTGGTACAATTTTTGACACGAGAGAGAGGCGGTACAAGCGTGTCAGTACAGGAGACAACTCAGGCGCACAATACCTTAACAATCTTGCTGGTATGCCATCAGGACCACTGGCCTTGTTCACGTCCAGACTGCGAAGGGCTCTACGGACCTCTTTATTGTGCACTGTGATCTCAGACATCAAAGAATCACAGTGAGGTAAGGTGGGTGGATATTTCGACCCAGCGTCTATACGAGAGTTGCTCGCAAACAGATCGGCAAATAAATTTGCTTTCTCTGCCGCGGTGTGGGCAAGCGACCCATCAGGTTTCTGCATTGGAGGTAGTGAGGACGGCAGAAGTTGGATTCGACTGATTTCGAAAGGGACCAGAACTGCTTACTACCCGGTGGGTATGATGCAAGCTTTGCCCCAATACGGCTAATATGGTCGAACCTAGCTTTTCGTAGCACCCGTTTGCAATACCTGGCGGCGGCATTATATGCTCTCTTCTTTGCTCGCACTCTTCTCGCTCGCACTTTTCGATCACGAGCTTTTACCCAAGCGGTAAGCGGACTGTTTACGAGCCTCAGCTCGAGCACAGTCCGCATTGAACCAAGGTTGGGCTTTATAACCGAGCGGGATATCGGAGAAAGGAATGAAATATTCCATTCCCTGCCGGATTACAGCTGTGATCGCATCAGCGACGTATGAGGGTCTTCCGAAGAGAAACACATTTGCCGCCACGGGTATGAAGCAAAGAAAGCACGCATCTCGTCCCAGTCTGCTGACTCGTATCGCCATACTCTCCTCGTGCCCCTAGGGGTGTAATCCGGAGGAGAGCAGATGGACACGGATTTCACCACACAGTGGTCGGATGATCCCAGCGGAGCCGAGACCGAAACCGAATGTCTGTGCGGAACAGTTGTCAGCAGAAGGTCCAGGCAATTGGGTGTGTGGTCTGTGATATCTGGTATTCGCGTCGCTTGTTCCACCAGCTGGGTGAGATCTAGCGCCAATGCTAGTTTACGCGCCTCTCGCCCAGCATGGTCAGTTTTCTGGTATGGGAACAGCCACTCTTTGTGGTGAGCATTGAAGTCCCCCAGAAAAACAAGCTCTGCTGTTGGATATCGCTGAATTGCTGTATCTGCCGTCTCAGAGAGGTACTCCATGAGTCTAGTCGTCTCCTGATCTCCGCTGTGCGAACGATAAACACTGGCGTAGAGAGTTTTCTACTCAGTGTCAACCAAAAGCCACAGCACGGGAAACCCTGAATTCTCAAAGCCACGGAGACGCTTACAGCAAACGTCATCGCGAACATACACACAGACCCCTGCACGCTTCTTAAACTTGTGCTCAAGAGTGTAACCAGGGTAGTTGAGGTATGCCACGTCCAACGGTGTTGCTATCTGCGTCTCCGTTAAGAAGAATAAGTGCGGCTTCTCGGTCTCCAGGTGGTGATGGACCGGGTCTAGGTTTGTGTGTAGACCTCGGATGTTCGTGAGGTGCACTTTGAGTGGGAGGAAGTGTTGCCGTTGGTCAAACTTTTTCTTCTTTTTTAGCTTTTTCATGTTTTTAAAAGAGTTTTTGTGGGGGAAAGAAAAGATAGTCGAGGCGCTGCTTAGAAACCCTACTCGTACCTTTCGGTTCAACTGATCAGAGAGGGAACTCGCTTGGAGACTGCGGGGACGCCTGAGCCCCCGATAACACTCCACCGGGTCCTCCCATCCAGCCGCCAACTGGCACGGTGGAGTATACCGGGATTTTTCACAGTTGGCGGGGCAGCCTTTGCGCGTGGCTAGCGCGCAAGTCGGGCCCCCTACTGACTGCGGTCGGCCAACGGCTAAGACCGTGCCTCGGATCCCGCTACCCTCCAAAACGAGTTACCGGATACAGCATCACCTAAAGACAAAGACCGGTTCCGGCAGCGCAACTGACTACATTGCTACCCCCCAATGGCACTGGCAGTCCCGCACACCGACGGAACACAGCAAGGCTGTTTGGCGCCGGACTCCGGCGGGATGGTGGTCGCGAGCCAGGCGGCCCCTTTCATGGCCTACCACCGCTTTTGGGATCTTCAGCCGCCAACACGTATTGTGAGGACGTTGCCCGGGGTGGACCGCTAGGAGGTAGACCCCACCCACCCCATAACATATTCACTTTTTATGTTATAACACAATTTTAGTTTGTAGAAGTATCTTAATATTTCTGGACTAGATTCCAGGTGCCTTTTGAGGATTGATTGATTCAGTATTGCCCTCGAGCTAGTTATTAAAAATAAAGTATAAGTATTATTATTTTTCTGAACAAGAATTTTTGAGTGGTTATGACCAGTTATTTTCAATCTCATGTTTTAAAATATGTAGAATAAGATTATTTACAATAATACGTAATAATAAGTTATATTATATAATTAAAAATGTAATTATTTTGAGTACAATATAAAAAAATTCGTACCTAAGTCATGAGTACTTAAAATAAAAATACTTGTATCATTACGAGGACGCAATGTGTCATTATCAGGAATGGCCGAGTAATTGAGTAATTCGCTCAGTAATGTTTTACAAAATAATATTTTTGCGAGTAATAAAACTTTAAATATTGGGATGAAAATATTTATACTGTGTCAAGATTGTTGTAAATAATATTGAAATTAAGATTGTTAAAGAAATGTTTTGAATATTAAGACTGTTATGAATATTCTGAATATTAGAATTGCTGAAAGTGTTTTGAATATTAAGATAGATGATTCTTCTAAAAATATTTTAAACATTAAGATTGTTGTAAATTTTTCGGATAGTAATATTGTTGTAATTGCTTTGATTTGAAAGGTTGAAATTAGCGTAACAAAAAGTGTAAACTAAGAACGTTTTTATGTAAGGGTTTATTTACGAGGGCGTAATTAAGATTCAGGATGGCCGAGTGTTAGTTATTGATTTTTACACTGTTGATTGTACATTCAATTGTTGCAATTTTTAAATAACATGTTGAAAAGGAATGTTACTGCGTCTCGTCGTATGACGGACAAACATGATCAATCCCTTCGGTTTGTTTATTAACAAACAAAGATAGCACTACCAAGTTGACTACACAACCTTGTCCAAATATGAATCGAAACGCAGTACCAATCGAATACGCGGCGATGTAGTAAAGTTTAATAATTGTCAAAGTTTTAAAATATAACGGTATCCTCTTGACATTCTGTATTAGGACTCTGGAGAATAAACGCGTAATTGTGATTATAACTATTCCTGTGGTATCTTTTTCCAACACTACATTGTGAGATACTCCCTTTTACTTCTCCCACAATACCTATGGGAGAGACACATGTCGAGTTACCCTTTTCATTCGTGGTGACGCGCTCCGGGACCCCACTAGAGTTCGGGATAGGGTGACCATGCATAGGGGTTTAGCAGGACATGTCCTGATAGTCAGGGTCTTGTCTGGCCAAATATTTACATGTCTGGCCTGGCCCGTCCGGCTTTTTTTAGGTTATTTAGTCCACTCGCTCGAAGTAAGAAAGTTTCTTAAAGACAGGCACATTGTTTGTTTAGCAATAATAACTATTGTTCTTAATAATTTTCAACAATACAATGTTTTATCAGGCAATTCAGCTTCCAAAGTTTTTTTTACTGTTACTTAAAGCAATCTTCCCGTGGGCGTAAGAGGCGACGGCGAGATAAACCCGACCCAAACAGCCAGGGCCAACCGTATGGTGGCGGTTAATCCACCACAAAAGTATTCCCAAGGAGGGTTGACGCCTGGTAGGCGGCCGATCGTAAAATTCAGCCAAATCCTCTTGCAACATGATTTTGTGTTCAACGAAACGTGTTGGGACAAGTAATTGGGATGAGGGCAGGAAGATGATGATGACTCATAGCAATCTTAATTATTTATTATATTTATCTAGCCGGTTTTTTTCTGGCTTGCTAAAATGTGAGTCCGGCATTTAGGATCCGAAATTTTCAGCTCCGAGTCCGAGTTTCTTTATCATGACCTGGCTACCCTAGTTCGGGATATTGGGACGCCTTGTTACCGGGACAAGAGTTTACGGGACAACAGATGTGTACAAATGATAATGTGTACCCAAAAAATATATCGTGTTCACAAATTAGATGATGAGTCATTCTGATTATGAACATTTGGGTGTTTTGAGATTTAGGGTCGGATTTTACTTGCCTCGAGGCCTTTTTGAGATTTAGGGTCGTGTTATTTATTTGCATTTAGGCGCGGATTTTTGGGTTTCTTGAATATGATGTCAAAGAGTTGACGGGAAATCAGATTTGCAGCTAAGCTTTCTGAAAGTATGTGAAATTGATTGTAACAAGGAGAAATGTGACAGTAGGTAAAATAAAAATTTTATCGTAAAAAATTTTTTATGACATGATAGGTATTCTGGATGGGGAAAGGCAAATTGTTTTAATGTTTTTGTTTAAAATACCTCTGATAAAAAGGTTAACTTCAAATATTAATTTTATTGCTATTAGCATAGCATAACTTGGAAGTTTCGGCGTCTCACACGAAAGAGAGAAAGTTACGTATTTTAGTGCAAATATTTTGAAAAACCAGTGTTGGTTGATATTTTACCTATTTAATAATGTTTTCAACTTCACGAATTTTCCAATAGTTTCCAACAATGAGCGATCGGAATCTAATAAAGTCTCAATTCCACTCAAACAAAATACACTCAATTTAATTTGTACAATCAACAGGATTACCGCAAAATAGTAACTGGAAATGTTCGGGGAATTTACAACGTGTTTGAGGTGTGCCCAATTTGCAATTCACACAAAATTGATTAGTCAATGTCCTAATTAGAATGCTACCAATTTAAATTACCAGCTAAATTATTTGTTGCATCCAGAATCCAATGTGTGTAATTGAATGTGGCATGGTCTATTTGATGGTGGTACCCAACATGCCACATACTTACAGTAGAAGCAAAAACGGGAGATCGTGCCTAGTGGCGTAAACCACCGGGCGCGGCCTACGATCTATGTCCAGCAGAGGAATAAAAAATTTCCGTTTATGTGTAAATTTACAAATACAAATACAAATCATTTTATTTTCCATAAAATTAATTACAAGAATATGAACAAACACATAACATTAAGTACTTACAAAACATGAAACGAAAATTAATAAATGGTTACTGTCATGGAAAAATTTCCCTTTGCTCTTAGTGGGACACTCAGCAGTGTAACGATTGGTCTGTTGTTACGACCATCGTACGTCACAAGTATACGATTTCTTTGTTAATATTTTGAATCAAAGCATTTTGGTAAAAGTTCAGCTTGTTGAAAGATTTTATTCGAATCAAATGAAAACATTAGAAGCGATACAGTTGATTAGATATTTGGCATATTGGAACGCACTACAATTGCAATTTTCTCGTAGTTTAAAGAAAGATTCATTCATGATAGAAAGAGCAAACATGATACGACATTGGTGACTTTAGATCATTTGCGTTACTTTTACCAAGAAAAGTAGGTAACTTTTGGTATCAAAATTTTGTTGGGTTATATGATCATCATTATATATAATAAAACTAAGTTGATAAAATATACGTGCCGATAAAACTTAAAAAGGATTCCCGGTACGATAAAGGGACATAAACGGTGCAATTGCCCTTTATCTCCCCTCGAACAAGAAAGTTCCCGTTTTTAATTACACGTTCACTGCTGAAAACGCGCCAGGTAGGTGGAGCTTACCGTGACGACCATACTGCCGCACCCGCCTAGCGTTCCAGTAACGACTGTACGGCGCACTCGCAGAGCGAGTGCTCGCAGATATACGCCAGTGCGCATGCACTCGCCAAGCGCGTTTCACCACTTTAACTAGAAAAAGCTGCATGTCGAGCTGGGATTGGGAGCCAATCAATATAGTTTGTGAAAAAAATATTTAGTTGCTCAAATTAGTACGTGTAAGTAGGTACAAACATAATACAGCAGCAAAATTAACTACCTAGATCTATTATTTTCGTTTTATGCGGTCACCTCACTTCGCATCGGTACTTATGATTTTCCAACTCATATGTTAAAGTTTTTTTTACGGTCCGTAAAAAAAACTGTGAAAAAATACTTGAATGAAACCGCCTAAACCTATTATACGGACTTTTTTTTGGTATTCGGACTTATCCACTGACATTTATCGGACTGTTATCGGATTTTAATCGAAAACAGCATGCCGTGTAATGCATTATAATAATGTATTATGGTACACACTGCACATTGACTGGGCAATGTAGGTAAAAGCGCCCGGTAGGTGCGCCGCACTGGTGTAATACAAGTGAACTCGCCTGGTAGGTGCGCCCGCACAGCTGTAGCAAAATCTTGATTTAGACGCGACGGCCGTGCGGGCGCACCTACAAGGTGCGATTCGTCATCACGGCGGGCTTTGTACTAAAAATCGCTCAGCAGCGAACGTGTTAAAGGGAGTATTTTTAAAGATATAGGTAAGGGCTTTTACAATCCCTAAAGCAGTGGCGCCATCTGTTGTCGAGTAGTCGAAATCCACTTCCCGTTCGTGATTTTTGATGCAATCTGTTTTGAATTTAAAACATTTTTATTAGACCAAACAGACAAATACCGCGAGTGAAACTGCGGATGGAAGGCTAGTTATAAATTAATTCAAATATGGTCTTGTCGTCGCCTTATAATTTTACATAATGTTCAACTCGCCCTGATGTCTATTGTACACTGCATGTTATTTTATCCACTTTGTAGCAACTTTATCACAGCGTAAAGTGGACAATGCCGATTTTATATCTTTATTGGCACTTGCTTGAATTTACGATTGTTTGCAACATTGATAACAGGGAACAAAAGGGATTTATTTTCTCACACTTCGTAAAATTTATGGATTCAGTGTTTGGATTATGGTTAGAAATTCAGAAACATGGAATTTATTAGGAATCACTTTTAAAGTAGCTAAGAGTGCTGATAGCTAGAGGCTTTTTACTTATATCTTACCACAGTCGAGAAGATAACTCGCTGCACTCCCATTCCCACTTAGTTGTAAACTCAAGTGAGAAAGGGAGCGCCATACGACCGCGAACGCAGAGAGTAGTCTTATCGACTATAATATAACTGTTGTACTCAGTGATTGAACTCTACAATATACACTGTGCACTCACATCCAACACATTATTACCTACCTACCTACTACCTACCATAGGTACCATACCTACACAGATCGAAATGAATAACGAAGGCCAAAAAAAGGTAACTTTAAATAATTTTGTATCTACGAGATTGATCAAACAAAACCAATTGAATATCAAAATAAATTAAAACTTCAATGATGCATACAAACTCTGTGACTGAAAATAATATAGCACTGTGAGTGCATTAAAAATCCCAATAAACTCTGTGATTTCTTAATTTTATCGTATTCAATACATTTTCATTTTCAATGCGTCGTTTTTCATTTCGATAATAAATTATGGCGATATTTCATTATTTTCTCGCACTTCAGATTCATTGACCAAAATGCATTGAGCTTAATTGCAAGATATAAAAGCTGAATGAAAGAAAAATATTTTCCTTTCCATCAATTAATCTCTGTTCATGTGTGAATCAGAGACTCTGAATAATTAACTGATGGCGGGATTCTGCTTTGTAATAATAATAACCTTTTACAACATTAAATTATTGAGTTGTAGGTAAGTGATATTTTTATTTGGTCTTTTATTTTAATATCAGGCCATAACTACGAAAAATTGCCCGCAGTATGCTTAAGTTTTGATATTTAAGTATAATTTACTATTTATGAGAAAAAAACCTTTGAGAAGAAACAAAGGGTTAAACCCTTTAGGGACATTAAGTATAATCAAACCATACTAAATACTGTCACTCTGTAGGTATATCTAATTTAAATTATTAACGTTAACCGCCTCCTAAACTAGTTGTGTTTGTGTATTGCCAACAAATCGTCATTACATTCAAATTCCAATATGATTTATGTATAAAAAAAACATACCATACAAACACAGCATTAATAAACAACAACTGATTAATGTTAAAGAAACTAGGTTAGTTGCGGGTTAGTTTTTGTGTAACAAACTATTTACTAATAATTTCAGTAATTAGTTCGCTGACAAGGGTCAGAGACGCTGACATTGTTAGCTGGTTTCAGTAGAGAAGGGGCGATATCGCTAAAAGTACGGAAGTAAAATACGAAACAATACGCGATGGTAAAACTGCCAGGCGACCGGATAAAGCCGGACAAAATCAGGCTCTTTGATTGCCTGTCCGGCCAAAAATGAGAGATGTCCGGCTTAGATACCACAAATCAAGAAAGGTTAGTTTTACACGATTTCATTTTATGTTGGGTATGTAGATTGAAAATCGTTAAAAATGCAAGGGGTCCGACTTTTTTTTTTACCAAATGTTAGACTAAAAATTGCAGGTCTGCCCGGCTTTTATATTTGAGGGCCTGACTACACTACAAACCGATTTACATACCGTTTTGATGCTTGAAATTGTGGTTTGCACATATTTTTGATCTTAGTGGTCACATTAATAGGATCATTTTGACAGTTCCGCTTTACTTGTTCAAGACGTACCATTTGTTTCAACTGTTTTTAGATGGAACCTTTTTGAATTTGAAATTCTTTTCGAGGTGTCAGAGTTCTCATACCTTCTAAAACGTTTTTTATTTTGTATACGTAAACATGATGTTCTCATTAAGATAACATCTCTAATTTGAATATATTTGAGGTTGGAATTAAATTACAGTAATTTCGACTCGTGCGGGACATGTTTGTTAGCAAAAAGGATAGTTAAACATAGTTCTTAAGCCGCAGAGGCAAACGGTTTCCCAGAAGTTGCTTGTGAACATGGAAACAAGTCGAATCTATTAGATTTATGAGCATATTGTTAATTATTGCTTACTGGTGCCCATAAGTAAAAAAAAAACAATGAATTCTATTGCTTTAATGTTTTTTTGACTTCCTGCTGGCTTAATTTTTACCAATTATTAAAAAGAGGAATTTATTTTTGTTACCTTAGTAATTACCTACTTTCTCATTTTCAGGTACACCGGTAACTTTAAAAAAAATCAAACTTATTTATTATCAGCTTAGGTATTTCCTGTTAGTGTGATTAATCAACTTTATTAATGAATACCGGTAAAATGAAGTAAATAATCTTTAATAAAAGGCCTACCAAGAAAAAATATTTTCTCAAAGACGATGTTATTCCCACAGCCAGAATATCTCAAGCGAAAAAATATATTTTTGCTCGAAAACATTTTAAACGTCCTACTTAAAAGCAAGGTTAAGTATAAATAAAATGTGGGATCTTTTACAAAGATATACAAAAGCCCTTGAGAATAACGGTAGTCAACTTTACAGCTATTATTGATGTGAATATAAGAAAGATTCCTGTACCGTGTACCGACTCGTTCCTCGGAAAAAAATTAAGCCTTTTTTAGAAAGAAGGTAATCTAAGTAAAGTTACATTATAATAGGTAATACACTAACCAATAAACATATTTTAGATCTTTGTAATTATAACCTTAGATAATCGCAAGGCAAAAGTTTAAAATTTCTTCTCACAAGATATACGAAATAACTGTATATTCACGTAAATATAAATGGTCATTTTGCCTTTCATAATAAATTGGGATATGGGCAGGCCGATGATGATGAATTTGAATGTCACCATTGGGATTTCTGTGTTTTTTTCATGTTACGGAAAACGGAATAGAAATAAAAATGAGTCTCTGACAGAGGTATATTTTTTATGTAGCACAAATAATCCAATTTTTCTATGCCTGTCCTTTAAACACCTTTGCTCAAAAATCTATTCAAAAGCTACTGATGCAAACTAAGTTTTTCGCTAAATTTCCTTGCCGACTGAAAATGTAATCAATACGAGTAACCCCACGCGGCTTGCCTAGTTAATTATGCCTCTCTACAGTGCACAGTCGAATTCATTTGAATGTTTAATGCGATACCCAATACTGAGCCTCTATTCTATGTGTACCTACATATTTATGAGCGTGATTAGTCTGGCGGATTTTGAATGTATTTTAGGAGTCAATTTTGTGACGATGCGGTGTAAATATATTCAAATATTAATAAATTATTAGCTTACTGATTCATACATAAGCCTGCCTGTAATAATTTGTGTAGTAGGTACGTACTAAATATGTAGATGTACCTAAACACTACACATGCGATGGATAATATCCAAATCTTCTCATATTTTTTCTTGTGCCTGCATTGTCTCTTCAGCTTCTTGTTGAGTGGGAAACTGAGTCGACTAATATTAGTAGAATACTAACAAAGTTTTAATACCACACTAATATGCCTTATTATACATACATACAAACACATATCACGCATACATCCTTTGCAGGGTAGACACAGTGTAAACAGCTGCAAAAAACGGCTTTTTTCACCACGTTTGAAAAAGTTTGAGAGTCAGAAGACTGTGTATCATTATAGTGACAGGTTGTTATCCTGTCGCCTCAAATTGCAATACACGTAAACTCCATCTCAATCTCCTAGTCGCTTCTTATGAAATCCACGAGAAAGATATGAGGTGATGCTATTCTAAGCCGGCACCACATGACGGTTGTGCTTACAACTACGTCGTATCGGCTCTACGTAGCATTATGCTACGCTTCGTAGCAAATGTCTACGCGTAGGTAAATTGTGAATGTACTTTCAGACTCTTTGGCGGAAAACACACGCAACGTCCAAAAATAAGGGAAACGACGCGCGGAGTGCCTATACAGATGGCTCACTCAGAACTAGCGACGATTTTGACGCTTATTTACTTTAACTGGAAATAACCGGAATCTCAGTTAAAGAGTACTATTATGTATTCTGTGGTCAAAGTAAGAAGTTGGTTGCCACGAACGTTATATTTTTTAGATTAAAATTGGCTCTTCGTTTTGATTTTCTTATACTTTGAGATTGTTGACAGTAGCAACCCTTCCTATGTAACAAATGAAAATCGCAAAAATCCTGAATAGGGTCGAGTGAACCTTCTGTAAACTCTTTATTTTGTGCAACGTCCGTTTGTGCGTCCATTATTCGATTCCCCACCTTACTTCATACGAAAACGGTTTATGTCAATGCACAACACTGCGTCGACGGATGCGTCTGTCAAAGCGTTTGACATAGACCGTATACGTATGAAAATAAGACGGAAAATCGAACAAACGATGTACAAACGGACTTTACCGTGTGTTTTCGCTTTAAAAAGCTATGTGTACACTTACATACACTTTTCAAAAAGTACAAACGACATGTAAAGTGCAGACATTTAAATTGTTTTACTCCCCCAGTCCAACGCTGTAAGACAAATTTAAATAACTTCACAAATAAACTTACTTTAGTTCTCAACACCTAACTCAACAAAGATAGCATAATAAAGTTACAAACTGCGCCATTTTGGCTTACACTTTCCTTTCAGTTATTCTTATACATTATTCATTTTGACCTAGGCTTTTGGTGAATTTAACACTGGAGGTAGCTATTCCTTTGTCAGACGAAACTTGGTCCAGAACTTTGTGAAGCTTCTTGTGTTTGGTGCCGCGTACTTTTGGCGAGGCAGACAGAAGTTATGATTAATATTTGTCAGTTAATCTATCGCTATTTATTTACGTAAAGATCTTTTAATGCATAGTGATTTTATAGTATGAAATACATATACTAAAGGTCAAAATAAATACTGTACCGAGCGTAGCGGCGTCGTAGTGCGCCGTCAAAGTGACAGCGTTGTTCATAGTATGGAGTGCCGCCTGGTCTTGCTGGCATCTAAATATAAACTTGTCATTTTGACGGCGCACCACATCGCGTCAAGCTCAGTCTTTGAGGTTTAAGGACACATTTTCTGATAAAGCTTAGAGATTTCTTCCCTACTGGATGAATACATTTGAAATCAGTAGCAGCACATGGGAGATACTATTTCTAAAGTTTATTTGTGAACATGATACTAAAGTATTATGGAGTCAATGAACTCAAGTTTCATAAACTCAGGCGTAATTTTAAGACGCCCCGAGGCCTCTTCATTGTATCAACTCTTCAAAATACAATTTTATTTTCATTGTAAAGTTTAGTATATAGGGTGAAATTTTACTAGTGACCGATAGCAAAACTCAGATCTGGCTGCTGATAAGGAACAACTTTTCCCAAGGAACATAGTTCGAAATGCGCAAAAAAATTTTCCTTCTGCCATAGTAACTTAAATCAGCTAAACGGAAATTTTGTATGGGAGGTTCAAATTTTTTTTCGTATTTCGACCTATGTTCCTTGGGGAAAGTTGTTCGTTATCACCAGCCAGTTCTAAGTTTTCGCTATCAGTCACTAGTTCATCCTATATTTTATTTTAGTATGAATCTTACGAAAATCATAGTAGGTACCTATAGAGTTATGTCATGACTATCCTTACATTAACATAATTCTGGTAGAGATAGTTATGAGTTGAGATGAGAGAGGCAAAATCCAGGAAACGCCCTTTTCAAATTTAATAAGCACTTTTTTTAAATAAACCTTTTCTTTAAAAAGAAATTTGGATGTTTTGCCACAAAATGTGCCCCTAGTGGATACGATGCTTAACACTGTTCGAGGAAATAAAATGGCCCTTAATACGACGTGGCAACCCTTTTAAGCGCTGTAGGGTACAGACAACAAAAAAGCATTAAATTAAAAGTTTTTTTATCGCCCTTGGAGTAGGTACTGTGCCTATTTTTGTACTATCAGCAGCATCTCAAACTATTTTTATTATATTACTAGCTTTCCGCCCGCGGTTTCACTCGCGGTATTATCTGTTTGGTCTAACAAAAAAGTTTTAAATACATTGCAATTGAAATCCAAAATTGTGAAACAGATTGCATTAAAGATCACGAACTAGGTGGAGTTTGACTACTCGACAATAGATGACACCACTACTTGAGAGATTGATGAGCCTTTACCTACCTTACCTTTTTTATCGGCACGTACATTTTATCAACTTAGTTTTATTATATACTAGCTTTCCGCCCGCGGTTTCACTAGCGGTATTATCTGTTTGGTCTAAAACTTTTAAATACATTGCATTTAAAATCCAAAATTTTGAAACAGATTGCAATTTGCATCAAAGGTCACGAACGGTGGAGTTCGACTACTTGACAATAGATGGCGCCACTACTTGAGGGATTGAAAAAGCCCTTATCTTTAAAAATACGCCCTTTAAGTTAAAACGGGAACTTTCTTGTTCGAGGGGAGATAAAGGGCTATTGCACTATATAAGTCCCTTTAATGTACCGGAAATCCTTTTAAAGTTTTATCGGCACGTACATTTTATCAACTTAGTTTTATTATATATAATGATAATGATTATTATAGTATTAATAGTATATATTAGTATTCTTATTATTATTTGGGAATGGGAATTTAGTTCTTCTATCTCTTTAAAGCTCTGTCCGCGAAGCGATTCTTTTTCTCGCTTCAAAAAGGTAGCACTGTCGTTGCATTGGGATTTTTTATGCCCTTACAGTGCTATTTAGTTCTCGTAAATTAAAAATAAGAATATTGAAAAATTCATCAGCGCTTGCCAGGACTTGATCCCGGGAACGTGAAAATCTATCCCAATATTCCCAATGCTCTCAGCCGCAGATAATTTTTCCAAGTTTCTTATTTTCAATTTAAGCACTGTCATATTTTGCTGACCGTACCGCGACCTTCGCAAAGGTGTGTAAATTAAAATTATCAACATGTTTACGCTCTCGTGGTTTATTTTCTGTACATTTGTACATATGCAGGATCATCTGAATAATCTTCTTTGGGACGCGTTAATGGATTGAGTGATGCTGGGGCGTATATGAGATGTTATTTATGAAACATATTCAAATAATTAATGTTATTACGGTTAGCAACTCATTAAATAGAACAGCAATGTATATGCCTTGTGCTTGCCAATACGGAGTATAATGTAAGACGAGTAACACGCGTAACGTCAGTTTGTGCGTTATTTTTGCGCTGCGTGACGCATGTCGTGCGTTCCTTTGTTCGCAGTAGTTCCATTGAGATTACGAGATTAGTTCCATGGAACTACTGCGAAGTTTTTTTTCGCAAATTGTCTGGCCCAATGGAACTAGCGCGAACCCTAGTTACGATTATTCGCAGTAGTTCCATTGAGTAGTTGTCTGTGATCCACCTTCTCAAATATGTCTCCGTGCGCATAAAAGTTTCTTTGAAGGAGTTGTAGGTCTTACCGAGTCCTAGTTAGGGCAATACGAATTTTGACCTCATTTTCGTACAAATATGGTTCATGTCAAATGGTTTGGAAGACGAATCTGTCGACGCAGCGTCGAGCGAGGCGCTAGCGGGCGTAACATGTGTTTATTGCCTAAGAACGAAATGCACCTAAAACTTTGCAGGCATAACAGATCGGAAAGCTTTCCCCAAGAAACATTATGCAAGGAAACTTGAAAAAACAATTGTCCGTCTATACAAAATATACGATGAACTGACTAAGTTTTCATAGGAAGTCGATTTTCCGAAAAATGGAGTGTTAGGGAAATTCGATTCACAGACTTATCATCCCTGCAAAATATTATGTAGATACACCATTTTTGCACACGGTATATCTTTTTAAATTTATACACTGCCCAATTTTTCTCCTAAAAGGGTTAGAACCATAGACCAGACGTATTGTAAGGATTAAATAATTATCTTGCTGAAGCCGACATCAAATGACGTTGATTCCAAACGGTGAAAGTCAATTTTGATTGAACGACTTTGACCTAGTTTGGTTTAGATGGTTAGCAATTTGGTTAATTTCATTAGATTAATGTCGTTTCCTTCCTCTTTTGTACAGTCCACAGGAAAAACCAAAAGATACAAGTTTTTCCTTGCACTTACCTTTACAATCGGTCACATTACACCTTAGACCAAAAATCTTACCAAATTTTGAGGGATGAGTCACAAAGTAAGTATAGGGTATCCAATAGAAGGAAAGGCACCACTACACTCACACACACATCTAGAGGCCGTCGATTTGCGCGCGTAACAAAACCATCTCAAACCAGCTAGTAGGTAGTTGAGTGAGTGTCAACAGGGTTCGGAGCAGGCAGATGGCAAAATGACGTCTCGTAAATGCAAATATTTTTGTAGTGTGTGATAGTGTAAGTTTGATAATAATGTAAGTAATATATCAAAGTATGTTTGTTCAGTTACCACATCTCAAAACTTTCATAAGAATACGTTGTAACCCTAGGGTGTGCTGTAGGCATAAATGAACGGAAAAAGTGTAGAGTTGTTCTTCTGTAACTTCTTTATTTTGTGGATTTGGAGTGAAGCTGGTATACAGTCAAGTGAGGTGTACTGTACTAACTCAACACTTCACTAATTATCTTGATTAGTGGTTCTACCACTCTGCCACTTATTTTTCGAGACACGATTTAATGCTAGTCGTTAGTGAAAACAATTATTTAGCTGTCTTGTTAGTTGAATGGATTGCCAGTTTAATTTACCTCTAATTTTCCAACTGCGTGAAATAAGGCAGTTTTAATTGTGCACTTTTAAACGAGACATTTATTTGTACTTAAAGATTCCATCACATAGTGTTCCAAAGAAAAAATCTTCCGTGTTATTACAAAAAAGAATTACTTGGTTTAAGTCACTTGACAACGTCAAATCGTAAGAAAAATAATTTAAACACTGTCTAAACACATACCTATTTTTATCTACCAATTCAGAAAGATTTTGTAATATTCAAAGAAAAAAATGGACCTCACATAGTAATAGCACTGACTGATAGAACATTTTATTCTTAGAATATTAAAAAACAATATTTCAAATTGGTTGCCAAACTGGTCCAGAATCTAGAATTTGCTTTGGTACTAGGTACTTAAACAGGGACACGCTGTTTATTATACCTACATTGTATCCAAACATCCGTATAGAGTATGAATGATGTCAAATCAATACGAAAATAAATATACGTTTTTCTATCCAGATAATGTGACAGCTCAATCAGTCGCGCAATCTATGAGATATCAGATCGTTATAGTACCTACTCTATAGTTCTGATATGTTATTTTTAATCACTATTACAGAAAACATTATTCACATTCTAAAGCAATCCTTAGTATAAAAAGCAAGTTTACCAGTTTATTGCTACCCTTCCTCCGAAGCTTGACCTTTTGGTTGACCCCACGACAAAAATATGATGAACACGTGCATAATTTACATTCTTACGCTTTATGAGTTCATGCTGGTCATAATTTCCGTGCCTGGTTTATTCAGGCCGAGTCAGTCAGTTGGACGGCATAATATTTGCATTGTATACATTTCATCAAAATTGTAATAGAGTTCGACGGGCCTCAAAGCGCACATCATCAGCGCTATCCAAATTACTCGAAAATGAACTCCCTTCGGTGCCACGGGTAAACAAACGGGGTATGTAGATCAAATTATTGGCTTCAAAGTCTACGGAGTCAATTTGAAAAATATTCCAATCATTTTGCAATATAAGTTTGATAAAAGAAACATTTTTGTCAACGCTCCTTCTAAAAATGTAGAAGACAATCGAAATAATCCAAATTCAAAACGCAGAAATATTTTGAATCGTGATATTTTTTTGGTATCGATAGATCTGGATCTACCGTGTGGTGCCGGCTTAGAATAGCATCACATATTTCCCGTTGGTGTCGTAAGAAGCAACTTTGAGAGTTGATGTTTATTGCTATTTTAGGCGACAGGCTGACAACCTGTCACTATGGTGATACACAGTCTTCTGAATGACCAGACGTGGTGTAAATAGCAGTTTTTTACAGCCGTTTATGCTCTGCCTATCCAACACGAGATATAGGAGTGATATATGTATGTACGTATGTAATTAAGTAAGGTTTGCATGGTCAGTTAGATAGTTTTAGAACATTTCACATCTTGCCTGGGGTAACAACTTCTTAGGTTTGCCCAGAGGTGGATTTAGGACTAAACGACAAATATTAGCAAAGTTTTTTATTAAAGGTACCTGATAAAGACAATTGAAATAAAATGTACCTCTTTTAATATTGTTTTTTCGTACAAAATATGTTTGCTGAGAGGCAAAACTAAGAATAGATGGCGGGAGGTATGACCTCAAAGCGTTTGAACCTAAATTAGACCTTAAAACGAAGGAGATGAAAAGTCTCAAAGAAAAAGAGTCTATACCCGTCTGTAAAACCCGTGAAGCTTAAATAATAATGTAAAAAAAAAAATACAGAAATCCAACGGCCTTTTCAGTCCGCTGCAGCTCCCATCACCACACGGTCACACTCAAAAATAGAATCTAACACCACATGGGCAAATATCGAACCTAGACTAAAGTTTGGCCACCGAAACGAGATAATTTATGTAAATAACTTTTGTATGACTCGGTGACAGTTATTACAACCTGTCCTTATCTGTCATATGGTATAATGTCAGTTGTCTCTTTTAGATTTGTTTACACTTTTTATCTCGTCTGGTTGGCCTTACTTTAGACTGTAGACTGTCGGGCGACAGCGCAAGTCAGGTCGACATGTCACGCCGTGTTTTACCTTAGTTACGTGCCTTAATTCATCCCTGTAATAGAAATACAGGATGTTCCAGATGTCTTGTAATTAAACTGAGAGCGTCCGAGTTTGTGTTCCGAGACTGCACTGGGGGCAGTTTGATGATTTGGCGCTTGGTTTGAGCTGTAACTACACCATAGACGTCTGTTTGGTCATCAAAATTGCTAGGCGATAGTGTTGCGTTGCAACTTTAATTGAAGTAAACTATTTGATGGCAGATGCAACGAAATAGTATCTGCCTGCTAGGCAAACGTCACAGCTTCAATTACCATCTGAAGTAGATATCTGAATAAGAAAGATTCAAATTGTTTCGTCAGTCACGCTTATTTATGTGTGTTTTCTTTCAGTTAACCTAAAAATGACATCACTCCATCCCCATCCAGGTGGGCAAGCATGTTCCAACTTCGTCTGCATCATCACTTACCAATATTATAGGAGAGATAGCAGACGTTTAATTGATCCTTTGTGACTACCAAGTCTACCTATTAGTCTACATAGTTAAAAACTAATCTAATCAAAACGAAAACTGCAATTGCAACACAATTTAGCTGCAAGCGGCAGTGTAATTGTGCAGATAACGCTTCGTATATTGCAGTTTGCACTGTGTTCAGCATCTCAGTGACTCAATGTTACACAATCATGTCAGAGACCTGCTACTTGCAGTAGGGGGTTGAAAAACTCTGACACTGGGGTTCATCGGCTCGTTGAACGACTCGGTGTCCCACACTAAGAGAGAGAGAGAATGTTACTGTAGACTGAATAGTGATTTCTGAAAAAAAGCCGTATCAAAAAACAAAATATGCCGTCCGTAATTTAGATATGGTTGTAATGTAAATCTTCACTTGAGAGATAAAAAAGCTCCTAACATATTTGTCTTAATAATGTTTTTTCGTTAAGGGAAGTTGTGTTTCAAAGGCTTCTTAATCACTTGAAATATTTTCAGCAGTTTTGTGCAACCTATTTAGACTTTTCGGATTTTAATGCAATCACAGTCACAGTGCTATATTCTTATCACAAAAGAAATAATGAATTAAAAAAATATCAAGCATCGACCGGGGTTCGAACCCGGGTACAATCCCATGTCTCTGAAACTGGGCTATCGATGCATCGGTCAATGCTTGCCAAATTTCAATCCCTTAATGCTCGTCTCGTATTTTTCGATCTCTTATTTCTCTTTTACAGAACGACGAATGAAGCCGATAGGAGATCAAAGTACTCATGAAACTAAACAACTTTCCCCGTGGAATATATAACTCAATTCAGCTGATCGGCAATTATGTATGGGAGGTTTAAATTTATTTTGATCCGTGTTCCATGGGTAAAGTTGTTCAGTTTCATGAGTACCTTGACCTCCTTTCGGCTTTATTTGTTGTACTGTAACACGTTGTATAGTCTTTACAGTGAACAGGGAGCCCCTGTGTAATTGCTAGATAAGGTTTAGAGTTCGTTATATTAAAACGGTGCATTCTCGGAAACACGGCAATACAATAAAGGATTCACATTTCAAGAGGAAACGGCTCCAGATAGTGCCACAAATGAAACTTAAGGCCAGTGCATATCTAACGCCATAATACTAGCGCCTTTTTATAAACTTTTAAGTTATCTAACTCTAACGTATTTGAAATAAGGTCAATACAATAAGTGATTGGGAGTATGGACATCACATCAGCCCATAGCAGTCCACTGCTGGACATTGGCCTCCCCTAGGGCACACCACAAGGACTACGGACACAAGCGTAGAATTTTTGCTGACCTTAGCCAAAATAAATATTGCAATTGCGATAGAATTTATTTGGTTTTAGCCGGTGCGCGCGAACTTCGTCCCGCCTTGAGAAGTATATGAGCCAACAGAAGCGGTACATCATTCTAAACTACTTTTGCAATACAGATATTTTCGTATTTCTTAAAGTTTTGCCTCAAGAATTGCTGAATGTGCACCAGCCCTAAGGTTTAAAGTTCAGAACTCACCTGTCTATAGCACTTCTACCCACTCCACAACACTAGAATACAAACCAACGTCTTCGGCATACTAGACTGGACAAAAGGTATAACTTGAGCAGATAAAGAACGCATCACGAATTGCCAATATTATTGTTTGCCTCTCTATCATATTAATTAAACATGAGCAGGATGATAACAGAACTGCTGCCAATTCGAGATCTTTTCTGTATCTTCGCAAGTTGTATCAACTTTGTTAGCCCCAAGGGATTATTATACTTCTAACAAAATAAAAAGCATTCCGTCCATACACTAATAAATCTTATGTTTCCATAACTCATATTAAGTTCGTCTCAAACTTGATTTTCCTTTGTTTTGATTACCCAAGTTGGTATTATCCGTCTTTTGACGTCATCTTAACGTTCAAACAAATGACATCTTCATTCGCAACTTCCATTTAGTTTGGGTTTACGTTTTCTACAAGTAAAGAGATATTGTACAACGCTCTAGCTACATATTTTTATGAGATATGTACAGCTAATGGTAGTGGTGAAACAGATTATTACTTGTATTATCGCCAGCAAATCCACCTACTAATTTAAGGGGCAAATTAACAGTAGTTTTTCAGGTCCCTTAAATAGGTAGGTGGAATTTTTATTTCTGACCCATCGGAAATGAATTAAATTCTATTCTAATTATATTGTAAATTTTACAATTTCAAAATTATTTACTTGGTTAGGTAGCCCAAATAGAGAATTAACAGAAGGTTCACCGACCCTGTTTAGAAATTTGCGATTGTCACTTGTTACATAGCATGGGTTGCTTGCTTTGCTACTGAATATTACGTGGTACGAAAAACGAAATACAGCTAAATCTGATTCAAGAACATAATACCTATGATTCTGAGTCAATTTCAAAACAAGAAATATGACGTTCGTGGCAACCATCTTTTTACCTTGTGTTCCTCTGAGATTCCAGTTTATTCTCGTAAAGTAAAGGCGCCCAGCGCGCCGTCTTCCTAATTTGTGCCCCAGGGAAGAGGTAACATAAAATTAGGTATCGACATCGTACAAATATTTTCACGCTGTCCTTGTTTTATTCGTATAACTTACAAAGGTCGACTTTTAATTCTTGTGATAAATTACAGCTTTCCGCAAATAGGGAACGTCTGGGGTTACAAATGGGTGAGAAAATGGGTGGAGCAAAAAAATATGAGGGAAAGAAATAAACAAGGCTAATTTCTTTACCAAAAATAAGCTTTGTAAATTATAGTCTTTGGGAAATCGTGGATATAGGGCGAACGATAATTCAATTCATTCCCTGCATCAATACATACATAATATAAAATGAAGGCAGCGGGTAAAACCGCTAAAAATTAAGTAATTTACACTAGATATTCTAATTCTAAGGAACTGTATGGACAAACAGTAGGTATGAGTTGATCCTTTAAATGGGTTAGTTAATGTGATGCTAGTAGAACCTATGGCTAGGTATCACATAAACTTTATTTTTTCAACTATAAAATATACAAATTACCTATAAAAAATTTGCACAAATTCACAAACAAACATACACTTCTTAATATATAGTACCGTCATTCGAATAGGCCATGTTTGACAGCTGTCAAAATCATGTTAATGCTATGAGATAATGTCTATTTTTCTTTGTTGACATGTTTCCCACTATGGGTTTGACAGCTGTCAAATAATGCCTATTCAAATGATCGTACTATAGTGAGTGTCGTGATGTTTCTTGTAGGCGGTAAATATATTTTTTTCCACCAGCGCCAAATTGGGATGGGGTAAAGTTGGGTGGTCGGAGATAAATCACGTAACATTACCCTCAACATTGACGTACAAGGTAGACTTGTCATTAACCAACCCTGGTACACGAAGCGTCACTTCGCCGCAGTAGAAATAATCGCGACTTTGATTTTCTCTGCACCTTTATGTCAAAATTCTTCACTTGTTATGAAAAGTCCATTCGATTTGACTTGTCTAAAGTCCTCTACAGAGAGATTATCATAAACGAAGTGAATAAGTAAAACGTGTTTATGTACATTTAAGTTCTTTTTATCTTTTAACCAATAAAACCATATGTCATAAATAGCATACTATATATTTTGTAGAATTTTATTCATAGAATGTTAAAGAATAGTGGATTTTTTATTGTTGCCTGCTTACTCCATGTACTTCAATTTAGTCGGGGAATTCTAAAAATTCAATGTATGGCGCCAGTTGAAGCACGCCTTTACAGCTTTACAGCTTTAAGTTTATAATTTTTGACACATTTCAAAGAAAATGGGGATGATGCGGACGGGCGGAGAGTCTCCGCTTTTAAGGTTTCAAACAACATGCTTATAGGTATCTAATCGCAAAAAAAAATTGCTGTAAAGGCGTGCTTCAACTGGCGCCATACATTGAATTTCCAGAATTCCTCGACTAATTTGTCTTTTTTATCAAAACGCTTGATTGTCATGTAACAAGATGCGATGACAGTAAGTTATTACCGCTTGAGCTTTCCAAGATGCTACCCAGGAATTGCGATAAGCATTGATTTCTTCCTTCCTTCTTCGAGTGGGACACCAAGTCGTGCAACAAAATGACAATCTGGTATTAAAAATCGAATGACATGCGAAGCTATAATTAAGAAACCCCGCGTTTTTGTAGAATGAAACTCTCCAAACGTGCTACTGCCATTTATTTGTACTGTGGCACACCCCCGAGGCAGCAGGGGTTAATTATCACCTCGGATTGTCTATGAATCACAATGAGTCACGTCATTAGCGAACTATGATCCGGTGCTGCCAGAGCTATGTACACCTTCACGATTTAATGAGGTACCGACAAGACCTAGTTTATGAGCTTTCCATTCATTCTGAATGTAGAATTGTTACTTCGCTATTATACAGGGTGTTAGGGACGGTGTACCGAAAACTTTGCAAGCATGATCAGACCATCAAACTGAACAACTTTTACTATGGAGCCAATGGTGGGAAACGAAAAAAATTTTCCTACCTCCCATACAAAGTCAGTCAGCTGATCGTGAATTTTGTATGGGAGGTCGGAAATTTTTTTTCGTTTCCCACCATTGGCTCCATAGTAAAAGTTGTTCAGTTTCATGGTCTGAGCACGCCTGCAAAGTTTTCGTTACACCGTCCCTAACACCCCGTATCTCTATATACCTAGTAAAGGAATAAAAATTAGGTAGTGTTCTTTGAATAACTTTGCTGTATGTTAAAAATACACAACCTGGATTCGCAGCATGCGCACGCACGAGAAGACATAAGGTGTGTCAAATCGTATGGAATTTATCAAAACATGCGAAGAATTGTGACATGTATAGAATCTATTTCACCTAGTCGCATGCTAAGGATCCTGGTAACCTATATCTTATCCTTTAACGTTATCAATCTGATAAATCCAAGGTGCCAGAGCGGAAAACTCAATTTCGTTGTAAGAAGAATCGTTTCAAAACACAAGTGTGTCAAAGGCAATTTCGCTAATCCAAACTTTCTTTGATATTCGACAATGCTACGTGTTGTGGTGTCATGTTGTCTTAAGGTATCAAATACTTGCTCAGACTTTCACCAAGTATGTGTTGTAAGTTTTTTTGTTGATTTGAGCCTTACGTTTCAATTACTTCTTAAATTGTACACCTTGCACTGCGCTTGCTCACCCACCTGCTTAGCTAGTATGCACCACCTTCCAATAAACGCAAGCGAATGCCCAGCAGTGGACTATTAAAGATGTTAGTGTGATACGTGTACCAGGCGCTCATAAAATACGAGAGTTCCTCTTGAAATTTCCGTAAACTTTCACGCACTTGATGATGTCACAGGAACTTTGTCGAGCAACTTTTTATTTGGGACGTGTGCAAAGTTTGGAGTGCCAAAGGTACGCGTTATTCGCGTTAATTAGCAACTAAACTCAGCTTGAGAGTTTCAGGTGCTTTGAGTATGGAATTCTGTGCACACTTGTCGAGATGAGAGTAGGATAAAGTTCCTATGTTTACTGAATTATCCTTTCAAACGCTGTTCTAGTACAGACGGCTATATGAGTTATCTGACCCCCCTTACAAAATTGGTAGGTTCGTAGGTAATTTCGTTCTTACTGCTATTGTAACAAAGAATATAATGAATTGCGGGTATAAGAGTGGTTTGAATTAAGAAATAAACCGAAGAGGGCGCCACTGAACCATGAGTAATGCTTGCTTATAGCATGGACGGATAATACATCTTATGTTGTGAATATACGGGTGATATTAACCTAGCATACTTGTTTACAAATGGTAAGTCTATAAAGTATCCCTTAATTTCACAAGTTTTGAGCATGTTAATGTGGTGTAGTGGTCAGAGTGGTGGACTACTTGCGGAGAGGATAATAGTGAACTGACACCATGGTTCGATACTCACCACGATTGCTTAATTTTAGTTTTTTGTTTTTTATTATAATAAGTGTTTGTGGGATGTTGGTGGGATGATTAAGGTGATATGATAAATAAGTCTGTGCGGTTAAAGAATAGGCGTGGGAAAAAAGTGAACTATACATTTCATCATAGATTTTTGACATCTTTTATTACCTACTGAGGGACAGAAGTGCCTTACTTTGCCATAGCCATTCTTTTACCGCACATTTTTGGGGGCAATAAAATAAGCAAAACAATCAAAAGATCTTGTAAAAAACAGTTTATTACCAAAATAAACAGAAACGTATAGTTAAAATAGTAGATTGTATCACAAGGACGCAAAATAATACTTTTACGGCGAGGGCGCTTTTTTGAATCCAGAGCGAAGTGAGGGATTCTAGAGTAGAATCCCGAGCGTAGCGAGGGATTCTTTAGTAGAATCCTGAACGCAGCGAGGGATTCAAAGTACGTCGCCCGAGCCAAAGTATATTTTGCGCCCGAGTGATTCACTCTACTTTTCATCACCCTCTATGAGAAAATAAAAGGCGTCTCATATTTATTGCAATGTTATATAAATAAAATAATAAAACCAATAGTAACAACTAAATAGAGAAATTTAATAGGTACAGTACAGGACAAATACAATAAATTTTCCATAGGCTCTCATATATTTTTCCGGGATTCTGCAGGTAATAGATTATCCATCACATTTTTTGCTTCATTTCTAATACTTTCAGGAGTTAATGTTATACTTTCACTGTCACAGGAACTCATTTTTCAAAAAAATAAATAAAATTCTAAGAATCGTGTAATTTTTGGTAAAAATTTACGAAATTGCGAACTAATTCACACATATCTTCTTTTTTTAATTTTTTTGGGGGCGGCGCGACTACGGGTCGTCGTCCCATACAGCCTTTATTCGAACAATATTTGCGTTCCATTTCTTTGGCGCTGACTGAACATCAAGATGTTCTAAATTCAAAGAAACCATAAGTGCGCCGCAAAGTTCTTTTATTCGCACTTTTTAAATAAAGAACTCAATAAGTGCGAATAAAAGAACTTTGCGGCGCACTTATGGTTTCTTAATAGAAAACTGCACCTTTGGGTACACATAAAGGCGAACAAACTCGTTCTTTTCGAATAGATGGGATGAAAAGGTAAATACCTACTTACTTCATATGCCTAATAGAAATACTATGATTAACGTTATTTTATGGTTGCGTTATAAATAGTTGACCTTTTCTAACGATACTTGATAAAATGAATCTACCTCATTAAAACCTTGTTTACATCTAATAATATTATGCAGACTGCAGTGAATTAACATGTCATATGTCATAACATAACAATAACATCACTGCTAGCTAACATTACTTATGTTAAACAAGTTTAATAGATTTTGTGAGTAGGTATTTACATCAAACAATCAAAAAACATAGAGGCTTGAGGGGGAAATTCGGTAAAAAGAAATATAAACCACTTTGATAAATCAAACGCCACCAGGGTGGGGGTTAATATCGTAGTGATCCACCTGCTTTATCGACGATTTGCTCCAGACGACCAGGCATACCATTCACCATGTTCCAGCAGTGATCACGTCCTCTCATGAAATCCCAGGTCGATGTTACGACTGCAGCCAAATTTTCTTTATTTCTTACTTCAGTAGGGTCCCAATTTAGGGTCATCAGACCCCATAAATTTTCTATGGGGTTGAGATCGGGACTTTTGGATGGCCAATCTATTACATGAATGCCTTCCTGCTCCTCTAACCATTGACGAACAATGTGTGCACGATGTATAGAGCAATTATCTTGGATAAAATAAATTTCTTGAGTTGGGTAGGCGATACGCACTGATGGCAACATAACATCCCTGAGTATTTCTATATATTCACGGCTATTAAAGTGAGCACCCACCTCTATCAGCTCACCAGGTCCCATGGACGACATCCAGCCCCAATAGCCTAAAGAAATTCTCCTGCTCGTTCTACAAGGTAACATGCAAGATTCTTCATATCGTTGACCTTTCTTTCGCCATAAGATTTGTTTTCCGTCTTTGTCTGATTTAAATACCTTCTCGTCTGTGAAAATCACGACGTTATTAATCCAATCAAAATTCTGATACATTTGTGCAAATCTAACCCTTGCTTGGCGGTGTGCAGGTGATAACTTAATCTTCCGGGCTGGTTTATATGTTTTAAATCCAGCGGCATGCAAATGATGTCTAACTGTTTGCACAGAAACTCCATGGCTTACTGCAGTGGATCGTGTAGTTGCAAATGGGTGCTCCTGATGCTGTGCAACAATAGCCCGATGCCGCTCCGATTGATCAGTAAACATTATGGGTTTTGGACCAGTACGGTTTCGCTGCACACTCCCTGTTTCACCGTAACGGCGTATCCAAAGCTTTACGGTATTTCTCTGTAAAAAAGGATGGACACATAAATAATGTAATCTATCACCTTACTTATAAACTTTCCCATTTTGAAATAAACGCATAAGGTAGATCACAATAGCAAACAAAGAATATGATCATGAATGATAAATAACGGTTTTCATAATTAGAAACTACTTACCGCTATATTGAGCTCACGAGCAATCTTTTTGATGGGAGTATTATCTTCATACAAAAATATAATCTTATATTTTTGATAATCGGTCAAACGCGACATGATTTAGAAGTAAAACCAATAAACAGTTAGAATAATTAGAATTTGAATAATAGGTAAGTAAATGAAAAATACAGCTCAAGTAGTCACTGTCGAAACGTAGACTGATCATTTTAGTTTATCGTTTTTAAAAGTAACTATAACACTATAGGTCCTGCATACATTGCTGGCTGGTTATCTTAACTATTCGTTAATCTGTGTCCGGAGTGAGTTTATTGTAAAGATAACCAGCAATGTATGCCGGACAGTGCACGGTTTTCAGTCTGGTTTAATAGCTAAAGTAGTCTTAACGCATCAAAAACTCTGAATATACCCACATCATTGAAACATTACTTGAGACGCAAAATAAGTCGGGGAAGAACGCTATGCAAAAATTCACGACCCCATACGTCAGGTCAATTGGCCTAGCGGCCTGCTGAGCGCTCGTGACACCTGAGGACTCGAGTTCAAATCTCAGCGTAAATCAAAAAAACAAGCTATTGCTTTTTTCTTTTTCATCAAGTCGGACTTGAGCATTTCTGTGTCGGAACGGATCAACAGAATCTAACTGCCAATTGAACTACTGAGAAATAAAGGCCATATTCGAATGTTTGTTTTAAATCGTTGGGGGTCAGGTAACTGCTATCAGCGTCTGTACTTTGTGCGCGAAAATGTCCACAAAGACGTCTAAAATAAATACTCACTTTGGTGCCCGCCATTTAGTTGTTCATTTTAAATACATGGGCGGTAAACCAAAAAAAACGATGAAGTAAAGTTTCTGTTACCTATGGTTACCTAGGGAAATCACGCACTCAATCAATATTTTCGTTACGTAACTTAATCAATCGGCGCTTTTCACACAAAACGTCCGGTTGCGTTCAAATGAACTTGTCATGTCATTGAAGTTAAAAATTGACAAACTCATCCGTCGACGCAGCGTTGTCTTATTTATGTAGGACTAGCTGCCTGTCAGCGGTTTCACCCGCTGCAACCTATTGTTCCGCGGGAAAAAAGCATTACTCGCCAAGAGATGTCGCTGTTAGTTTTCGGCGAAAACCTTTAAAACGCGGATCGGCTCAGTCACGCCACCTATGCAAAAATATTGGAATATGCGTGATCCCGTAGGAATAAGAGATTTTCCCGTGGTAAAAAGTAGCCTATGTGTTATTCTAGATACTCTTCTATATTTGTGCAAAATTTCATGTCAATGTAATCAGCCGTTTTAGCGTGATGTCGTAACAAACACACACACAAACATCCGTCTTTATAATATTAGTAGGAAGTAGGATAGTAGGATTAAGGTGGAGGAAATTCGCATTTCCTAACGCTGCGATAGCGCAGCGCAAAAATAACGTCGAAACGGACGTAACGTATGTACGAGTAAAGCACCTGTCTTGGATCGAGAAAAGTGTCGGTTTAAGGGCGCTACACACCGGGTACCTATGCGTGACGTGCACGTCGTCACGGCGTCACTACGCGCGCAGAGATGACGTTGTATCGTATGGGATTGTATGAGAGGCTACACACCGCGCTACGCGTGATTACGCCGTGGTTACGCGTACCTATGCATGCGTATTCGGTGTGCAGCCTCTCATACAATCCCATACGATACAACGTCATCTCTACGCGCGTGATGACGTGCACGTCACGCATACGCGCCCGGTGTGTAACGCCCTTTAAGGGCAGGACGGCAAAAGGCACCTAGGTATCATGTAAGGAGACCCTATTTAAGCTACCAAACCACAAAATTACTCACCTTAAAAAGAACCTGAAATCATATTAGTATTGAAATGAAAACATATTTTCCTAACTTCCGAAGTACGATATATCACATGGGACACACGAAGAGTCACACTCATTAATTAAAGTTAATTAAAGCACCGAGACTCAGTATCAGGGATGTTATTAATTAATTATTTCGCAGTGTACTCTCTAAAGTACGGCCGTTGGAATAGGCCACATTTGACAGATATCATACCCATACTAGAGGACATGTCAACAAAGATAAATAGGTTGATCTCATGTCATAGCATTAACATGACTTTGACAGCTGTCAATTATGCCTATTTGGACGGTCGTACCACAAAAAAGAGAGTTTACTTCACTCGGCCCTATTTCGGATTTTCGCGATTGGCACTTGTTACATAGACAGGGTTGATACTGTAAAAAAAATCAAAGTATAAAAATAACAAAACAGCAAAATCTGACAAAGAACGTCATATGATTGTGAGCCAATTTCAAATCCAATAAATATGACGTTTGTGTACCACCTCCTGAGATTCCGGTATTTTCCAGTTTTGGTCAGTAAGCGTCAAAATCGTCGCTAGTACTGAGTGAGCCATCTGTATTGTATAGGAGCCCCGCACACCGTTTCCCTAATTTGTGGTCGTACTCTAGTTAATACTTATAAGTGGTTATTTTAAGAGACATAAAGTTATCACGCCTACCTGTAGGTATATCTTGTGGGGTAGACAAAGTGTAAATGGTCGTATAAATACAAAATGCACGGAGAATCATGATTCAGAACCGGCAACACACGGCAAAGTTTTTTCTCATTTTATAAATTACTTAGTAGATTTAGCACAATTCAAAATATAGGAGGAGTGTTTGTAAAACGAGGAAGGAAAAAGGCGGAAACATAAATCAAGGCTTTTGAAAATTTATGTTCTCACAATAAACACTTTCGTCTAATTTATTGGTCGCCAATATTTTAAAACGGTCCTCTGATAAGCGAAACGAGGAATTTTGTAAATAAATGTTTTTATTATACTCAGAGCCACACTTAAACGGCTCTAGATAGCCTCGTTCAAGGATTTTTTGACACATTTAGTACGTAGCTGCTATTCTAAGGCGCAAGCTCCACAGAATAGACGTGATAATGGTATCAGTCTGTCAAACAATTGATCGTAGGACACGTGAGGCGTACGACATCGCGAAGCTTGAAACCGTTTCCATATACCGGGAGTAACGGGCCGTAATAACAAGCCGAAAGGCGGTCAAGATACTCATGAAACTGAACAACTTTCTCCATGGAACATGGGTCAAAATATGAAAAAAAAATTGAACCTCCCATACAAAATCGCATTGATTTACTATGGGAGGCCCAACTTTTTTTCATGAGTACTTTGACCTCCTTTCGGCTTGTTATACCCTTTCCGTTACTCCCTGTACAATATATGAAACAGAATAAACGAAGCTACACAAGTCAGACGCGCGTCCCATCTACGACGGCGCTTGTCTGACAGATGTCATGTTGCACGTGGCGTCTTGCATCTATTCTGTGGAGCTTGCCCCCCAAAATTTAAATATTTTCAGTTCTAATAGATGGTGCTAACATAACAAAAAATATTTCGGAACCATTTTAGAACAGACTACATCTAGCTAAGTAGTTAAAGCGTTAGCTAGGGAAGTCTGACAGGTTGTCGTAGATCTGACATTTAAGCTCGTTTCCGGTTTCTAGATTTTTCAAAGATCAGTTGACTAAAGGATTAATCTCAAGAGTAGGTAGACAGCAGCGTTCCCTGAGAATACAAAACCTGGCAATGCTTTTGTTTTATTTTAGAAATTCAACATATTGGTCCTAAAGTACCTATAGAAAACTCCTAAGTCCTTCTTCTTCTTCTGCGTCGTTTCCTCAAGGCTGAGGGTCGTGACCACCAAAAGCAGCTCCAGAGATGATTTGTCTCCAGGCCACTCTGTCCTGCGCCCGGTGCATCGCTTGTTGAGTTTTGCAGCCGATTGCTTCCAGTATGGGATCTGTCCAGCGGATAGGCGCTCTGCCTCGACTCCTTCTCCCCTCCATGTGGCCAACCAGTATAAGCTTCTCAAGGTTATCGGGCTCCCGTCTAGCCACATGGCCAAGAAAAGTAAGCGAGCGTCGGAGGCATGTAGTAGAGAGGCGTTCTTTGATCTTGAGCTCTTCAAGGATTGATGCGTTGGTGCGGCGAGCAGTCCATGAGATGCCTAACATTTTACGCCAGCACCACATTTCGAACGCATCAATTTTAGCTCTAAGTTTAGCTTTTAGTGTCCAGGTCTCGGCAGCATATAGGAAAATTGAGAATATGAGGGTTCGCATGAGTCTCACTTTAGTGTTGCGGAAGATGTTTCGGTTTTTCCATATTTTCTCAAGTCGTTTCACTGCGGCCTTGGCCATTTGAGCACGTCGAACGACTTCATTTTCGCAGTTGCCGTCACTGCGTATCATTGACCCCAAGTACACGAACTGTTCGACCGAGTCCAGATCACGCAGTTCAAACGTCCTGCTTACGTTGTTGCCTCTATCGACAAACATCAGTTTAGTTTTGCTGAAGTTTACTTTAAGGCCATAATCAGCGCTTGCAGTCTCTAGCCGCTGTAACAATTCCGCAAGTTCCTTTTCGTTGGCACCTATAATTGTGGTATCATCGGCAAACCGAAGGTTGTTGATGAGGTGCCCTCCAACACGAATGCCACCCTTCCAGTGGTCTAGGACATTGCGCATTATGTGCTCACCCACTAGGTTGAATAACTGGGGGGAGAGGATGCATCCCTGTCGAACGCCACGCTCGGTTTTGAAGGGTTGTGACACCGAATCATCGAGTCGAACCTTAGACTGACCTTCAATGTATAATTCCTGGACCAAGAAAACCAGATGTTCCGGGACTCCCATCTCCTACATTACTGTGAACATTTTAGACCAGCTTATGCAGTCAAAAGCCTTCGTGTAGTCGATGAAGCAAAAGACCATCGGGATATTAAACTCTCTGCTTTTCTCTTTAAGTTGTCTTATGTTAAATATCTGCTCCCTTACCTCTAACGAACCCAGCCTGCTCTTTAGCTATTTGACCGCTGATGTAGTTTTCAAGCCTCTTGTTAATGATATGAAGGAGAATTTTCGCCGCATGTGATATTAAAGAGAGCGCGTTGAACCTTTCTTATGAAGCGGTATCACAATGGATTCTTTCCAGTCATCTGGCCATTGACCTGTTCGCCAAACCTTAAGGCATATAATGTGCAAAAAGTGTATGCCCTCCGGACCTAGGTGCTTGATAAGTTGTGCCGTAATGCCATCACCACCACTTGCCTTGTTCTTCAGTTTGCGGATCGCAGATTCAACTTCGTGTAGTAGGATATCTGGCTCTTTTACTGAAAAGTCTAACCTTTCCGCAGTTGGTTCATCCGCGTTCTTAGGACTACTGTAAAGTTGTTGGCAGTAACTCTTCCACCTATCTAATACATGTTCTTTGTCTAAGATTGCATTGCCTTGTTCATCATCGATTATCCATGACTTTAATTGTGAATCCTTTGTAAGGAGTTTAATCTTTTGGAACATGTCTTTCGAGTGAGCGGTTCTTGCACTCTTTTCAATGTCTGTGCAGATTGCCTCAATTTCCATATTCTTGTCACGTCTACACAGACGCTGAACTTCAGCATTAAGTTCAGAGTACTGCTTTGGGTCATGTCCTGCAACACCAAGTTCTTTCAAGGACCTCCTTTTACTGACAGCTGTCCAAGTTTCGTCAGTCATCCAATCGGATTTTGGACTTTGGGCTTGGGCAGAAGAATTGATAGCCCTAGCAGAATCGGTGATGACAGATTTAAGTTGCACCCATGTTGTGTCAGCTGAGTCGAAAGGATCCAGACTTATTTGGCTAAGACGATCTTGCACAAGGTCTTCGAATGGTTTCTCTGCGCCCCTAGGTATTGTAATGGTTTTCGGTAGACTCGATTTCTTGATCACTTTCAGTCGCACTCTGAATCGGGCTACTAACAGCTGGTGGTCGCTGCCACAGTCAGCTCCAAGGCGCGTTTTGGTTAGTAATATTGAGGACTTCCAACGTTTACCAATCATGATGTAGTCGATCTGGTTTTTATGACCACTGGGAGACATCCATGTCCATAGCCTCCTGGGATGTTGCATGAAATATGAGTTCATTATGCTCAAGCTATTTTCCGCACAAAACTCTAGCAATATTTCTCCACGTTGGTTTCTTACGCCAAGGCCAAACATTCCGACAACTTCCCTGATGTGATCATCGTCCAAAGTTGTGCCTATCTTAGCGTTGAAGTCACCCAAAATTATGGTGGGTTCTTTGCTAGGAATTGAACGATAAGTCTCCCCTAGTTGACAATAGAACTGCTCAATCTCTTCTTCTTTTGATTTGGAAGTTGGTGCATATACCTGGATAAAATTTATTGGGTTAGGTTGTGCAGCGATTTTAAGGGTTACTATTCGATCGCTTATGGTGTTATAACCTATAACTTTATCCCTTAGCTGTTTCGAAACAATGAAGCCCACCCCACTGAAAACGTTATCTGGGTTGCCTGAAAGTATCAACTTGCATCCGTTACTTGTTATGTCATGGCCACTGGTCTTGATGTGTGTTTCACTTAACCCCAGCAAATCCAAAGCATATCTCTGCATTTCCTTCTCTATAATTCCAGCTTTCCTGGCTTAAGCATGCCACGTAGATTCCAGGTACCAATATTTAGGGCTCTATCTTTGGTGTTCACTTTAGATGCCTTAGGTGGTACTCCTCCAGCAGTAACCAAATTTCTGCCGGGAGGCTGCGGAGGCACTCCCGTACAGCCGGTAGCACATTTCACACCAGTAGACCCGGAACCGTACTGGCGCCGATGATCAGTCGGATGGCATGATGGAACACCTGTATACTTTATTGGACTTTTCATGGTGGTTTTCTTGGGAGAGTAGTAGCGGTAGATTCCCGTGCCTTTCCGCACCAGTCTTTTAGAGGTTATTTAGTCCTCACGGCTACTGCAGCCGACCCGATGGACGGGGGTCAGGTTATCATATCCGCCGCCTGAGACTCGGCGTTGTTACTCATTTGGCAACAGCCAGGGGACACGTGCAGGGTAATTGAAGGTAGTTCCTGCGGACGCGAGTAACAAAATCCCCCAAAGTCCTAGAACTGCGTAGAAAACGTATGATTTGTCTGGTTGCAAATTTCATTTTCCACCTTTCCAGACTACGCAGCTTGAGCAAATATTCAGCAATGAAAAATATTTCAACAATTTTGCTTCAATCTAATTATTCTATTTTACTAAAATATAGCGTTTCCATTTGATTTTATGAAAAAAGGTTTTGCACGTTAGTATAACAAAGTCAATTAGTTTTCAAAATAAAATATGATGAATGTGGAAAAGAAATTCTTAGGATATTTTTGCTTCATTTCTGCGCTTTCGTATTTTGTGTTCATTTGCGATTCATGGGATTGCTATGTGATGCCAGCATAGAACACTTAGCATAACCCCATTTCTTTCCCCGGGCTAGACGACAGGATAACAACATGTCACTTTAGTGATTCTCAATATTTCTGAAACGGCTCTCAAATATTTGTCAGACGTAGCGATAACGATCGTTGTTTTAAGGCCGTTAACTTACACGTGATGTAGGTATATACAAGGAGTAACAAAAAGGGTATAACAAGCCGAAAGAAGGTCAAGGTACTCATAAAACTGACTAACTATTCCCATGGGTCGCAAAACGAAAAAGAAATTCCAAAATCAATATGACTGAGTTACTATTGGTAGTCCAATTCTTTTTTGAAAGTTGGTCTGTTTGCGATTCGCCTGGTACCATAATGGTAATAATGGAAACAATCTATGCCGGGAAAATTTCATATTCCCACGGGAAAACGATTAGCAGCGGGTGCATGCTATGCTCTTAGTTAGTTAGTTAGGTATATGTTGTTGGTGTGGTGTGTCCGCTTTGTGCTAACAAACATACCACAGTAGAAGTAAGGAAAAGTAGAAATTACATTATTTATATTAAACAACTAGCTGGTGCCCGCCAAAGGATGCTTGTGTGCAAACAGTTCCTCCTGAGCTAATAAAAGTTATCATAACTTATCTATCATCGATGTTGATCAAGACATTTGTGTGCAACCATTCTAAACATCAAAATACATCACTAAGTTTTGAAGTGATACATGCATGCACGATCTACGGCAGATGGAACGGACGTTACGTACGTTTGAGCCTCCCATCGGTTCACACTACAGGTAGAATGACTTCTTTGCACCGCCTCACATAAGGTGGGGTGGGGTCTGCTCTCCAAATTTTTCTGCGCCATGGTCTTCTGTTTGGGGTTGTCGAGTTGGTATACGCAACCGAATTAACAATATAATTAGTACACCTCCATTTTGAAATACCGAAATAAAATAAATATAATTAGTACACCTCCATTTTGAAATACCGAAATAAAATAAACAGAAAGTAATTACTTACTACACTAACAAAAAAAGTAATGCTTAGTTAATTTTCTTTAAATAAGAAAAAGTACCTTCAGTACCTACTTACTAACACTGCGAAATATGAATCACAAAAGATGGTACTACACAGGTACCTAGTCGTGACAATAATACTCGCTAATTTAGCTCTACCTACATATTTTAATAAATAAATAATACTTACTGCGTTTGTATTTACTTTATTATGCACTAAGTAATTAAGTGGCTTATCATCACTAACCGTAATTAAGATTTCAACACTGCAACCACTTCTCACTATATTTGGAGTTTGACCTCTACTCTCATGGGAGTCTCTACTCCACATGGGACAGATTTGAGATCCGTCTCAAGAATGCCACTGCTTCTCCTGCTCCTGAGAAGAAAGGTCCTTATGTTCCATGGGGTCGCTGAAACCAAGGATGAAAGGTTAACTGAGGTTATTGCAAAAGTAATAGGTGACAAAATGCAGCTGTCCGAAATTACCAGTTCCGATCTGCAAGCCTGCCACAGGCTAGGTTCCTCTACATCGAATACGCGTCCAGTACTCGTTAGGTTCTACACACTCTTTGAGCTTGTATTATTATTATCTATTTATTATGATGCCTATGTAGAATAGCATCACCCCCATTCTACCTGTTGGTGTCGTAAAAAGCAACTAAAGAACGGGCAGCAGCAAATTCGTGCTTCGTATTTGCACATAATCGAAATTAGAACCCAGTGGAGAGCTCAAACGGTCCACATTGTACCAACCAATAGTATTATCCTCTACTTCTTCTTTTCTTTTCGTGTGGGACACCAAGTCGTTCAACGACCCGATGAACCCTGGTGTCAGAGTTATCCTCTACTGGTATGATTCCTAAAACTCTACAGAACAGCCAAAAAAACCTTAAAAATCAATCCAAACCTTTATCACACTTCACAAAAAGCCGCAATACTCAATACGTGTCGCATTGCCAGGAAGCTCTTGACTACCTCCGTGACTACTGAGTCTTACAATGGCCTCTCCTTACTTGGCTAAGTAAGGCCCATGAGACGGGGAAGAATTCCTCTGAAAAAGAACACATAAAAATAATAAATTATTGTGTCGTGTGATGCCTGTATAGAATAGCATCACCCCCATTCTACCTGCTAGTGTCGTAAAAAGCAACTAAAGAACGGGCAGCAGCAAATTCATGCTTCGTATTTGCACATAATCGAAATTAGAACCCAGTAGAGAGCTCAAACGGTTCACATTGTACCAATAGTATTATCCTCTACTGGTATTATTCCTAAAACTCTACATAACAGCAAAAAAAATTTAGAAATCCATCCTCACCTTTATCACAATACGTGTCGCATTGCCAGGAAGCTCTTGGCTACCTCCGTGACTACTGAGTCTTACAATGGCCTCTCCTTACTTGGCTAAGTAAGGCCCATGAGACAGGGAAGAATTCCTCTGAAAAAGAGAGATAATCTTAAGATAGTTACACATAAAAATAATAAATTATTGTGTCGTGTGATGCCTGTATAGAATAGCATCACCCCCATTCTACCTGTTAGTGTCGTAAAAAGCAACTAAAGAACGGGCAGCAACGTTCCTTGTAAGTAATGCAACATCTTGAACTGCGCTGCAAGCGAAGTGTGGTGGCTCATGTCCAGCGGCGGACTGTTGTGGCTGATAGGGTTATGGCAAATAATCATAAACTGTGTGATGCTTATTAGTGGTATCATCCCAAATTCTATTCAGATTGTCGTAAAATCGGATAATTTCGTCCAGGGAGTGGGGAGCAGCGTGCATGTAAAATATTGCACAGCTCTCGCCAATCCACATGCGCCTTATTCTAATAAATGAGTGTAATTTACTTACATTTAGGATTTATTGTTGCATAACAAAGTATTTCAATACGATATTTTTATCAAATAAAGACATGCAAAGAATACTATACTCTCACTGAAGACATGTAAATAAAACTGGTATTTGGCAATGAACGTCAAAACTGATGTCTTTTCAATTTGTCAAAATCAATCAAAAACAATAAAAAATATAGAGGTTTTGAAAAGAGGTTTCTCCTTTTTGACAGCCACAGAACAATATTTTAATCGTATTTCACGTAGGAATAAGCGTTTTTCCCGCGGTAAAAAGTATTGTTGACCAGGGCTAGTAGCTACACACCACAAAGAGTCTAATGTACACACGTACTATATTTTCAAAGATTATCGCGAACAAATGATTTGGGGTAAAATATTTTTCTATAGATGTCGCTTTTCTATGGAGATGAGGTTTTCTAAAAGGCGGTATAGAGGTGTTTTCTGAAATCTATAAGAGGTTCCTGTTACCCCGACCAGTTACGATTTTATTAGATGTATAGATTCTATTATTTTACCGTTTTCTTTTATTAAATCTGTCGCCTTAAGGTGGTTCGTTACGTCATACAAACGAAAAACTGCACTTCAGTCGGGTTACACATGAGCTGTAGAGTTTCTTTTTAAAGAAACTTTATTCTGAATGATGAAGGCACACGTAAATTTGTCGCAAAACTACTTATAGTTAAAAGATAATCAGTATTTTCTGCACAATAAAATTAAACGTATTTATTGCAGCAGTAGCTCCATCTATTTTCGTAAAGTGGCGACTCGCTTTTTACGGGGAAATCTGATGATTTAAAAATTCTTTTTAGTGTTTTGCGACAATCTTATATACCCACGGGACTCCCCATCAAGTTTTTTAAACCGACTCTTGTCTCCTTTACATACATAACTCCATTGAATTTTTGTATGGAAAACGGAACGCCTTAATAAAGAGCTACCAAGGGCAGTAACACTACCTTAGAGTATATATGTCGCAGGAATGTAGCGAAATCCGGTTATTCGCGAAATCCCTAGGCCCTTCGCGAAGAGCCGGATAACTGCGAAATGCATCGATTTATTCGCACATTTCCCGGAAATCTGCGAATTCGTTATTTGCATGGACATAAATCCAGGAAAACTGCGGATAAGGCGACACGCGGCTACGAAGCCGCCTACGCACCTGCTACGAAAGGTTCCATATGCAGCAAAGGTCCATATGCTGATCAGGTGGTTCAGCCTGCAATTGCCTACTCATTCATGTCAGCGGCCCACGGAACGGCCTTGGCCTTGGCCATGGTCATGGTCATGCTCATGCTCATGCTCATGCTCATGGTCATGCTCATGGTCATGCTCATGGTCATGCTCATGCTCATGCTCATGCTCATGCTCATGCTCATGCTCATGGTCATGCTCATGGTCATGCTCATGCTCATGCTCATGCTCATGCTCATGCTCATGCTCATGCTCATGCTCATGCTCATGCTCATGGTCATGCTCATGGTCATGCTCATGGTCATGCTCATGCTCATGCTCATGCTCATGCTCATGCTCATGCTCATGCTCATGCTCATGCTCATGCTCATGCTCATGCTCATGCTCATGCTCATGCTCATGCTCATGCTCATGCTCATGCTCATGCTCATGCTCATGCTCATGCTCATGCTCATGCTCATGCTCATGCTCATGCTCATGCTCATGCTCATGCTCATGCTCATGCTCATGCTCATGGTCATGCTCATAGTCATGCTCATGCTCATGCTCATGCTCATGCTCATGCTCATGCTCATGCTCATGGTCGTGGTCATGGTCATGCTCATGCTCATGCTCATGCTCATGCTCATGCTCATGCTCATGCTCATGGTCATGCTCATGGTCATGCTCATGCTCATGCTCATGCTCATGCTCATGCTCATGCTCATGCTCATGCTCATGCTCATGCTCATGCTCATGCTCATGCTCATGCTCATGCTCATGCTCATGCTCATGCTCATGCTCATGCTCATGCTCATGCTCATGCTCATGCTCATGCTCATGCTCATGCTCATGCTCATGCTCATGCTCATGCTCATGCTCATGCTCATGCTCATGCTCATGCTCATGCTCATGCTCATGCTCATGCTCATGCTCATGGTCATGCTCATGCTCATGCTCATGCTCATGCTCATGCTCATGCTCATGCTCATGGTCATGCTCATGGCCATGCTCATGCTCATGGTCATGGTCATGCTCATGCTCATGCTCATGCTCATGGTCATACTCATGGTCATGCTCATGCTCATGGTCATGCTCATGGCCATGCTTATGGTCATGCTCATGCTCATGGTCATGCTCATAGCCATGCTCATGGTCATGGTCATGCTCATGGTCATGCTCATGCTCATGGTCATGGTCATGGTCATGGTCATGGTCATGGTCATGGTCATGGTCATGGTCATGGTCATGCTCATGCTCATGGTCATGCTCATGGTTATGCTCATGGTCATGCTCATGGTCATGCTCATGCTCATGCTCATGCTCATGCTCATGCTCATGCTCATGCTCATGCTCATGCTCATGGTCATGCTCATGCTCATGGTCATGCTCATGGTCATGCTCATGCTCATGCTCATGCTCATGCTCATGCTCATGCTCATGCTCATGCTCATGCTCATGCTCATGCTCATGCTCATGCTAATGGTCATGCTCATGGCCATGCTCATGCTCATGCTCATGCTCATGCTCATGCTCATGCTCATGCTCATGCTCATGCTCATGCTCATGCTAATGGTCATGCTCATGGTCATGCTCATAGCCATGCTCATGCTCATGCTCATGCTCATGCTCATGCTCATGGTCATGCTCATGGCCATGCTCATGCTCATGGTCATGGTCATGCTCATGCTCATGCTCATGCTCATGGTCATACTCATGGTCATGCTCATGCTCATGGTCATGCTCATGGCCATGCTTATGGTCATGCTCATGCTCATGGTCATGCTCATAGCCATGCTCATGGTCATGGTCATGCTCATGGTCATGCTCATGCTCATGGTCATGGTCATGGTCATGGTCATGGTCATGGTCATGGTCATGGTCATGGTCATGGTCATGGTCATGCTCATGCTCATGGTCATGCTCATGGTTATGCTCATGGTCATGCTCATGGTCATGCTCATGCTCATGCTCATGCTCATGCTCATGGTCATGCTCATGCTCATGCTCATGCTCATGCTCATGCTCATGCTCATGGTCATGCTCATGGTCATGCTCATGCTCATGCTCATGCTCATGCTCATGCTCATGCTCATGCTCATGCTCATGCTCATGCTCATGCTCATGCTCATGCTCATGCTAATGGTCATGCTCATGGCCATGCTCATGCTCATGCTCATGCTCATGCTCATGCTCATGCTCATGCTCATGCTCATGCTCATGCTCATGCTAATGGTCATGCTCATGGTCATGCTCATAGCCATGCTCATGGTCATGGTCATGCTCATGGTCATGCTCATGCTCATGGTCATGGTCATGGTCATGGTCATGGTCATGGTCATGGTCATGGTCATGGTCATGGTCATGCTCATGCTCATGGTCATGCTCATGGTTATGCTCATGGTCATGCTCATGGTCATGCTCATGCTCATGCTCATGCTCATGCTCATGCTCATGCTCATGCTCATGCTCATGGTCATGCTCATGGCCATGCTCATGCTCATGCTCATGGTCATGCTCATGCTCATGCTCATGCTCATGCTCATGCTCATGCTCATGCTCATGCTCATGCTCATGCTCATGCTCATGCTCATGCTCATGCTCATGCTCATGCTCATGCTCATGCTCATGCTCATGCTAATGGTCATGCTCATGGCCATGCTCATGCTCATGGCCATGCTCATGCTCATGGTCATGCTCATGGCCATGCTCATGGTCATGGTCATGCTCATGGTCATGCTCATGGTCATGCTCATGGCCATGCTCATGGTCATGCTCATGGTCATGCTCATGCTCATGGTCATGGTCATGGTCATGGTCATGCTCATGCTCATGGTCATGCTCATGCTCATGGTCATGGTCATGGTCATGGTCATGGTCATGCTCATGCTCATGCTCATGCTCATGCTCATGGTCATGGTCATGCTCATGCTCGTGGTCATGCTCATGCTCATGCTCATGCTCATGCTCATGCTCATGCTCATGCTCATGGTCATGGCCTTGGTCTTGGTCATGATCTTGGTCATGGTCATGACCACCCGAAGAACCCTTACGACACTGGGCGTTCCGTGGGCCGCTGACATGAATGAGTAGGCAATTGCAGGCTGAACCACCTGATCAGCATATGGAACCTTTGCTGCATATGGAACCTTTCGTAGCAGGTGCGTAGGCGGCTTCGTAGCCTCGTGTCGCCTTATACGCAGTTTTCCTGGATTTATGTCCATGCAAATAACGAATTCGCAGATTTCCGGGAAATGTGCGAATAAATCGATGTATTTCGCAGTTATCCGGCTCTTCGCGAAGGGCCTAGGGATTTCGCGAATAACCGGATTTCGCTACATTCCTGCGACATATATAAGCAAGCTATACCTAGAGCGCGCATTAGGCCCCGCGGCGTACTGTGAGAGTGTAAGCAGTTGCAGACGTCAAATGTATGAGAAGTTATAGAGGTTCAGTAGTGCTGTCACTGTCGTTTTGCTACTGAAAGGCAGAGAGGTGGCGCCCAGCCTACTGCCGCCAGTTCTAGCTTTTTTGGCGCACTCTATAGCTTGCTTATATATACTCTAAGAACACTACAGAAAAAGGTACAGTTGACAGTACCTACTCTTACTTTACTTTTCTATACTGTGAATGTGCTAACGAGATTATACCCAACTGGGAACAGACTGATTGCTGTACAGATACAGTTATAGATAACTTTTAGGACTAGATTAACAATGTTGTGCTTAGTCCGCATGGTGTGTACAGTAAGAAACACATTTTGAATATTAGTTTTTAATTTAGGATCTACGCACGGAAACTCGTACAATGCCACTAATAACGCTACGCACCTGGCGGGAGTTTATACTGGTCTTTCATCCAAATACTAAGAAAAGCCAGTATAAGTTCTGTTGATCTTGATCCCTTATATGACTAGTTGGATCTTGAGTTGGATATTCTGGCGATTAGTACCTAGGTACTAATTCAAAATTATTCAGATTTAAATAAAAAATCCTAAGACGCAAAAAGCAAAAGTTATCTACATAACTGAAGTGTATACGAAAACATGAAAAATATGCAATAGAAGACACAAAAACCCTCTTTTTAAGCAAGTCGGGTAAGTGTGGCGATATAAAAGTATTGACAATTTTTACTTTGGCATGCTAGAATAGTATACCGGGAGTATCAGAAAGAGTATAACAGATCCGACAGAAGCAACGTAGTAATTGTAGGGATCAGCATGTTTTGGACGACACTAATAACTATAAGCTCAAACAGTATATTTTGATCCCGTAAATGCGTAAGGTTCTGCTTACAATACAAGTAGCTTTACCGCAGAATATTGAACCCGTCATGTCCCGCCCGTTCCTTACAGCCGCCGGTAACAGTCGACAGTAACCGCAAACTAATACCGGGCGACAGGCGACGACAGCTCTGTACAGACGAGCGTTTTTGTAAACTTCTGAGTTTGGTGCTTGTCCTGAGAGTAAACATATAAATGCTTGCCAGTTCCTTACAGCCGCCGGTAACAGTCGACAGTAACCGCAAACTAATACCGGGCGACAGGCGACGACAGCTTTGTGTAGACGAGCGTTTTGTAAACTTTTGAGTTTGGTGCTTGCCCTAAGAGTACAAATATAAATGCTTGCCCGTTCCTTACAGCCGCCGGTAACAGTCGACAGTAACCGCAAACTAATACCGGGTGACAGGCGACGACAGTTCTGTATAGACGAGCGTTTTGTAAACTTCTGAGTTTGGTGCTTGCCCTAAGAGTATACGTCATATAGTGTGAAATTTTACTAGTGACCGATAGCGAGAACTCTGAACCAACTTATGATAAGGAACAACTTTCCCTAAGGAACATAGATCAAAATAATAAAAATATTTTTGAACCTCCCACACAAACTTGCCGATCAGCTGATTTCAGTTACTATGGGGGGAGGTCCAATTTTTTTTTCGTATTTTGACCTATGTTCCTTGGGAAAAGTTGTTCCTCATCACCAGCCGATTCTGAGTTTTCGGTATCGATCACTAGTAAAATTTCACCCTAATATAAATGCTTGCCCGTTCCTTACAGCCGCCGGTAACAGTCGACAGTAACCGCAAACTAATACCGGGCGACAGGCGACGACAGGTCTGCACAGACGAGCGTTTTTGTAAACTTCTGAGTTTGGTGCTTCCCTAAGAGTATATATATAAATGGTCAAAATTTATTTGAGTCATCGACACGAAAGAAGAATGCTTGCCCCTTCCTTACAGCCGCCGGTAACAGTCGACAGTAACCGCAAACTAATACCGGGCGACAGCCGACGACAGGTCTGTATAGACGAGCGTTTTTGTAAACTTCTGAGTTTGGTTCTTGCCCTAAGAGTATACATATAAATGGTCAAAATTTATTTGAGTCATCGACACGAAAGAAGAATGCTTGCCCGTTCCTTACAGCCGCCGGTAACAGTCGACAGTAACCGCAAACTAATACCGGGCGACAGCCGACGACAGGTCTGTACAGACGAGCGTTTTTGTAAACTTCCGAGTTTGGTGCTTGCCCTAAGAGTATACATATAAATGCTAGCCCGTTCCTTACAGCCGCCGGTAACAGTCGACAGTAACCGCAAACTAATACCGGGCGACAGCCGACGACAGGTCTGTACAGACGAGCGTTTTTGTAAACTTCTGAGTTTGGTGCTTGCCCTAAGAGTATACATATAAATGCTTGCCCGTTCCTTACAGCCGCCGGTAACAGTCGACAGTAACCGCAAACTAATACCGGGCGACAGCCGACGACAGGTCTGTACAGACGAGCGTTTTTGTAAACTTCTGAGTTTGGTGATTGTCCTAAGAGTATACATAATATAAATAAATTATTGCCCCTCCTTACAGCCGCCGGTAACAGTCGACAGTAACCGCAAACTAATACCGGGCGACAGCCGACGACAGGTCTGTACAGACGAGCGTTTTTGTAAACTTCTGAGTTTGGTGCTTGTCCTAAGAGTATACATAATATAAATAAATTATTGCCCCTCCTTACAGCCGCCGGTAACAGTCGACAGTAACCGCAAACTGATACCGGGCGACAGGCGACGACAGATCTGTGTAGACGAGCGTTTTTGTAAACTTCTGAGTTTGGTGCTTGCCCTAAGAGTATACATATTAATGCTTGCCCCTTCCTTACAGCCGGCGGTAACAGTCGACAGTAACCGCAAACTAATACCGGGCGACAGGCGGCGACAGCTTTGTGTAGACGAGTGTTTGTGAATGCGATTAGAGGTGCCCATCACGCCCGCCCGCGGCTTTACCGAGTTGGATGGCGAGCGAGATGTGCTGTATGTACCAGGTACGCACGCTGATAGCACGACAGACGACGACGACCCACAGTGACGTCTTTGTTTAGACGAAAGTTTTTGTAAACTTAGTGTATGGTGCAAGTTTTTGCCCCTTCTTTACAGCCGTCGGTAGCAGTCGACAGTAACCGCAAACTAATACCGGGCGACAGACGGCGACAGCCTTGTGTAGACGAGCGTTTGTAAATGCGATTATAGAATCCAACATTTTAGTATGGAGCCTGGCATACCTATAATTTTGAAACGAAAATCTCTGGTAATTAAAAGGAGGTTTTTTTTTTTCACTATTTCGACCATGTAGGTAGCCTTTTTTGCTGGTAGCACGACAGGCGACGATGGCTCACGGACGACGGTGACGGCTTTGTCTTTATATAGACGAGCGTTTTTGTAAACTTGGTGTACGGTGCACGTTTTTGCCCCTTCTTTACAGGCGCTGGTAACAGTCGACAGTAACCGCAAACTAATACCGGGCGACAGGCGACGACAGCTCTGTATAGACGAGCGTTTTTAAATGCGATTAAAGAATCCAACATTTTAGTATGGAGCCTGGCATACCTATGATTTTGAAGCGAAAAGCTCTGGTAATGAAAAGAGTTTTTTTTTCACTATGCCAACATGCTAACCATGTCGGTAGCCCTTTTTGCCCCTTCTTTACAGGCTGGTAGCACGACAGGCGACGATAACGGCTTTATATAGACGAGCGTTTTTGTGAACTTGGTGTATGGTGCAAGTTTTTGCCCCTTCTTTACAGGTGCTGGTAACAGTCAACGGATACGTATTGCAATTTTCAGCGACAGTCTGACAACGTGTCACTATTATGGTGATACACAAACTTCCGAATGACTCTTAGTGTCCCAACACACTACGACTGAAATTACGCGATAGAATTCGGTGCCATTACGCCCGAAATGTTATTTTCATTACGGATAACACATTTCAGTCAAAATTCCGTCGCCGAATGTCAGTCCTTATAGTGTCCTTCCAACCGAAAACGCCGAAAATTTATGAAACGCTAATCAACCGCCGAATTTCGGTCGTAGTCTGTCTACACACACTTAAACATTTGTCAGATGTGGTGTAAACAGCCATTATTAACAGGCACTTATGCTCTAGCTACGTATGTGTTTTTTCTATATCTAATAAATATCAGATGTCCGGACCTGAGTGTCCGCCCGTGTGCACAAACCCATTGGTTTTCAGTTGTACAGCCCATAGATTACAGGCTTTGCCGAGTTATCTGCGCGGTGACGTCACGTTTGCATGTTTTGTTTTCTGATGACGTCACTGCTGTACACTGTTGCTTCTGTGCGGATGAATGGAACCGGTGTAGACCGTTTGTGGAATATGCGATATCGGTTAAATGAATATCGGTTTTCGCTGCCGTTTTCGATTTTAAATGGATATTTACGAAATACCTAAATTGGGTACATATTGCACTGTAACATACATTATCGTCTCTTCTTGAATAAGCCAGTTTTGGCAGCTGTCAAACCACCTAAAAGACGTGCCATCATCCATCACATCAGCAAATAGCTGTCCATTGCTGGACATAGGTCCCCCTTACGCCAAAAGACACGATCTTCTGTTTTTGCCATCCAGTCGCTACCACACGCTCTCTCTGGCCGGAGGGCGTCCAACGCTACGCTTGCACAGGCGTGGCCTCCATTCGAAAAAACCCTTACTCCACCGTCCATCGCTTCTACGACAAATGTGACCAGCCCACAGCCACTTCAGCTCGCTACACTTCCAGACGACCTGCAAACAAAGAGATGTAGACCTTTTTTCGGAGCATCAACATGATTTTGACAGCTGCCAAATATAGCTAATTCGAGCAGCAATACGATAATGTAGGTATTAACCTTTTTTCTCTTTTCAATGGTAGTTAAATGAATAGTTTGTTGACGTCTGGTAGGCGGCCGGTCGTAAAATTCAGCCAAATCCTTTTGCAACACGATTTTGTGTTCAACGAAACGTGTTGCGCCGACCCCAAGTAATTGGGATAAGGGCAGGAAGATGATGATATTATTTGAGTCATCAATACGAGAGAAGAAGAAGAAGAGGAAGAAGAAGTGATTGGTTTTGGAGAATCGGTTATTACTGTTTTCCACTTCTTTCTTTGAGAACCGCTGATATAGACCTTACGAGCTGTAATTACGTGCGACCTGCAACTAGACTGAAGTGGTGTAACTCAGACTTGTTTCACGGAGCCCGGTTTAATGTTTTCTATGCACCAGCTTGGAAAAGCTAAGTCTTGCGTTTTCTGTAAAAAGATTTTTAAGCTTTTCAACTAAATGATTTTCAGTTCTTTTCATCATCTTCCTGCCCTTATCCCAATTACTTGGGGTCGGCGCAACACGTTTTGTTTAAAACAAAACCGTGTTGCAAAGGATTTGGCTTAATTTTACGACCGGTCGCCTACCAGACGTCAACCCTCCTTGGGAATGCTTTTGTGGTGTATTTACCGCCACCATACGGTTGGCCCTGGCTGTTTAGATCGTGTTTATCCCTCAGCCGCCTCTTACGACCCCCACGGGAAGAGAGCGGGTGGTGCTATTCTACTCTGGCACTCACACGGCTATGACTCAATATTTTGACAAAAGTCAATAAAACTTCGAGCAACATGGATTCAAATAAATAGTTTCAAATTATGGTTCGCTCAACTCAAAGGGTCTTAAAATGAGTAGCGCTGTCTGTTTAGTTTATTTTTATCCGACAAAGATGAGGTCAAATAATAAGTATGTAGTTTAATTTATTATACTATTTAGCAGAGTCCAAAGTGATTACTATTAAATCAGTAGTAGGTATATAATCAAACTGTCTTAAACTTACGCGGTCATACATACTGACTCAAAATGGTAAAATCGGATTTTTTACCGCGATACGATTTTCATCTGGATCGTCCGACAACTATTGTCCGAAAAGAAAGATGTTAGAACCATCACCATGGAGTCGTTCGTCGACTCGGTGTCCCACACATCTGTCAAATAGTAAAAGTTTGAGAAGCCCTGGTTTATATTCAGCTGTCAACGCCACGGGTAATGAATAGGACCAATTACTGCAGTGCATGCCTATGCTTATGTACCTACCTATGCCCTTTTTGCCGTCTGCTGGAAGGTAGACAAATGAACCTTTTCCTTTTCTAGGGTTCAGCAGCAAAAGGTGTCTTTATAATCTAAGGCTCATACTCATCAGCATTTTACTCATATTCAGTCGTGGAAATCTTGTTTCTAAAAATATGTATTGACGTAGTACTTAATATTAGTAGGTACTCTTATCTAAACAATGACACAAATTAGGGAGACGGCGAGCGGGGCGCCTTTACAGATGGCTCACTCAGTCCTAGCTACAATTTTGACGTCTACTAACTTTAATTGGAAATAACTGTAATCTCAGAGGAACTGAACGTAACTAAAAAGATGGTTGTCATGAACGTCATAATATATTTCTTAGACTCAAATTGTCTCAGAATCATATGACGTTCTTAGATTTTTCTGTTTTGATATACAAGTGTTTCGATAGTCACAACGCAACCCTGGCTATGTGAAAAGTGACGATCGCGTAAATTCTAAAATAGGGTTGAGTGACACTTCTGTATAACTACTCTCTATTTTGTGACAATGACGCTACCAAGAATGTAATTCATTTACTAAGTAGGAACGACTGTGTCACAGACAAACATTAATTTGTTTCTTTCATTTCAGTGAATTTTCATTTACTTCCAGTTTTCTGTATTTTTTCGGGTTTCGCTTGTCTCTGTGCATGAGTAAAGATACTGCTGAATTTAGTAAGATGCGTTTTTCGAAAAGGGTTCGTAGGAGTTTTCGTTTAATGACGATGTTTATGTTTATGTCATTATATTTCATAAAAACCTCACTACAACCATCTAATCTAAACTATGATCTTGAAGAGAACAATTTAAGAAAACATTTCATCGTAAAAAAAATGCTTTTATAATTTTACTTTTACCTACTTTTACCACAAAAAATATTTTATTCCCATGAAATACTAATACTTATCCCTAGTAAATTATACACTGCAATATAAATAGTAGTAGTATAGGTAACCTGTCATTCAAATAATTATAATTTTTTAGAGCAGTTTCATATTTCCTCGGACAGTCAAAAAAACAATATTGTGAGCGACTATAAAATAATTATACGATTTGATAATTTGATAATCTTTTTAAAACCAATTGCGTTCTAAATAATTCGCCTACTGTTTGATATCAGAAGTGAAGTCTTTGGCGATGATCTAAATAACCTCAATATTCTCATGGAATGCACACGGCAAAGATGTCACCCGTGTCTCGCCCTCATGATGACTTGTGTGTCTTCAATTGTCTGTGTGTGTCTTCAATTTGACGACCGCAAGGACGACTTCTGCATGCTGACCTCAGGGAAAATATTGAAGTAGATCTTTGACAGGCAGATATCACTTCAGGAATAGTTGGTATCTAAAATATCTATAGTGAAAGTAGTGACTACACATAGACATACCTACAATCTTATATGTATGTATGCATAATTACCCTAGGGTGTGTAATATTCTCGTAAACAACAGGCTCACGTCTAACAAAAGCTCAAGGGTAAGTACCGGTATAAAAACAAATATGCTACAACCAAAACAATGAAAAGCTGATTTGTGTTATTTAAGAATTTTGTTTTCGACTTTTATTTCAATATTAACTTCAAATATTATCAACCAGCCAATAATAACCAGCTTACCTACTTATCGTTAACATTTTTGAGAATATGTCGGTTTAAAACAACTTGTGGACGGTCTCGGCTCGTCCATCGAAGGTCGGCGAGGATCAGAAGAATTGATGGGTGCCGGCAGCCCCATTTCTAAGTTACCTGCTGCTACGATGTTTGCCGATGAGGTGTCTGCCGCTACAGTGTCTTCCGTTTCAGTGACTGCCGCACCAATCTCAGTCGTTACAGGATCTGCTGCTTCAGCATCTGCTGCTTCCGTATCTGCAACTTCAGTGTCGGTCTCTTTAGTATTTGCAACGTCAGTGTCAGTCTCTTCAGTATCTGCAACTTCAGTGTCGACCGTTTCAGTATCTGCAACTTCAGTGTCTGCCGCTTCAATTTCTGCTGCTTCAGCTTCTGCTGCTACAGTTTGCGCCGCGATGTCTGCCGCTGCAGAGTCTGCCGCAAAGGTTTCTGTCGCTTCGGTATCTGCTACTGCGGAGTCTGATTCTTCAAGGTCTTCTGCATCATCTTTTTCTGTAGCGTCTACTATGTCGCAAGGGCTTCGATAGTTTTTCGATGTAGAAGGTAAATTGGCCATGCGCCTAGGGTTGGCCACTCGCTTTACATAAAATAAAAAATTGGAAAATTACGTGAATAAATGAATATTGTGCCAAAACAAGCTTATTTTTAAACATTTACAGTGAGATACGAAGATTATTCGTGTAAGAAATTCAGACATTCTGAAACAGCTCGGGTTCTTTATTTTTACTCAATAAAAAGTAAGAGTAGGTACCATTGTATTTATACTTACTGGGTAGTAATTAGTTATCTTATTAATTTGATAATAGTTTGATATCATTTTCTTCTTCCGCGGTGTGCGTATTCGCTCCAACGAATCTCTATCACTGTCCTTGACTCGTTTCTGAAACAAAAAAACATTCAGTAAGGATTTAACCGCAAGTCAAGAGCATATGAGACACGCCTATAAGAAAATATTAGGGTGTTCAGTGTGTTAAAGTCATGTTTGCAAATTGGTTAGATTTGGAGGTAGGATAATACAAACTTACAGAAAGATAGAGTTTATAAATTGGAATATATACATATTTTATATTTCTTTTACACTCCTTTTCTTCAAAATCCATACGGGCAAAACACTCGAAAGTCATTTAGATTGCAAAACTGATAGGTACTTAATTATTTTCTTACCCAGTGCCAGTCAGTAAGGACCTCAAATGGATCTTTGCCATCCCATTTATTTACTTTGTCATCGTTTGGCGAATCAGGTTCATCAATAAGAACAACTTTTTCTCTTGTTTTTTTCTTTTTAGTATCTTGCCTTGCTATTTCTTTTGCTTTGGAGATTTTTTCGGGAATATTTTCAAGTTTTTCAGAGATCTTGTCCTTCTCTTCCTCCTCTCGGTCATTGTCTTTGTTACATTCTGGAATTGGTAATAAAGTGTAATGTTTGATTTTAAACAAAAAATAAACACAATATTTCACAGTTCACAGGTTACAGATTCTATCAATTTTGAATTATTTATTTATTGTAGTCTCTACAAAAAAAATGTGAGCTAAATTATGTATGATAAATAATGTAACATTTAGGTTCCTTGGTTGGTAAGTACTTGGTTCATTCTGCCTGGTACTAAGAGAACTGAAATTCAGGAACTTTCATAAGTCAAATTTTTTGTAAAATAGATATAAATTATGCGGATAAAGAATGGACATGAATTGGCAAAATTATTGTTTGCCTCTCCTTATTATTAAATGATATACCTACGAGCAGGATGTCAACAAGTTATAAATACCTACCCAGTTCTGAACAGTTTTCCATCTTTTTTCGATAGAACCAAACAAATTATTTATTTATTTATACTAAGTCAGAATGCACTGCAAGCAGCAGTGTCCCACGCACAATGACAATGAATGCAAAATATTAATAAGGCGATATAAATTCACATCTTATCTTTAGCTATTATAATATAGATTCGCTGTTGACGACACCTATGGCGGCCGGTCCTAGTCAAGGTCTTATTTGTAAACTAATCACTAGTTAACCAAAAATAGTTAAGATTATGCGATATACGGTGAAACTTAACTTGTTGTTGATACCGAAACCTTAGGAAGGGCTGGTAATGAAGAACAAATTTCCCCGAGGAACATATTATAAGGAAAAAATTTGGACCTGCCATACAAATTGACTTTGTCGGCTGGTATATTTTGTATGCGAGTTTTAAATTTTTACATATTTCGATCTATGTTTGTTTGGACGACTGATTTAACTTTAGTTCGACTGCTTGTTACCTAAGGCCCCGGGTTCAATCCCTGGCTGGGGCAAAATCCTAGTGAGGGCTATGAGTATATTATGGGATACTTTTGTTTCCTGAATTTATATCGCTGTTAACATTGATCTAAATATGGTTGTATTATGTATCCCGGGCTCCCGGCATACTTATTACTCGTATTACCCTACCGATTTGCTGTTAAAGAGATATTATGTTAGAAATATACTTACACTATGTGATCGCTAATCTACCATCCAAAGGCGCTAGAAATTACGTTAAAAATAAATGCATTTTACCTACCTAGTACCTTTGTAAGTATAATTCTTGAAGAAAAACGTTCTGCATACTAAATCAAAGTTATCTACCCACTTTTATTTTAAAGTTTCATCGTGAGGCTGGACTTAAGAATGTTCTTTTAACTTCCAGTACCCGTGAAATCCCTGAGGTTAGTGCAGGCTAAGTGAGAATGATCGTCTTTTATACTACAATGAGGCATGTTTAGATGAAGCCAGTGACTGGTCTTTAAGGCCAATTAATTTCTGCTACAAACTACCTACCCGAATTTTGCAAAAAATTCAGACTGAAAAAAGTCGCTAGAACCTACATACATACATACATACTTGTCTTAATATATTCACGCCTCTTTCCCGGAGGGGTAAGCAGAGAAGAGACTACATCCTTCGACTTGCTACGATCCTGGCACACCTCTTTGGCTTCCTCCACATTCATCAATCTTTTCATTAATGCTCGTAGGTTTAGGGTACTCTTGTATGACCTGACCTTTCTTTAGCTCTTCCCCCATTTGATCGAAGTATGTTCGTCGAGGCCTTTCCCTTCCGCTAGAACCTAACACGTAAAATATATGTATAATATTAAAATAACATATGTAATACTAAATAACAGAGCAGTGCTAATATGTTATTTTGGCGAAAACTACGCGAGTGACTTAAAAACCGAAAATATGTGCTGCTAACATCGGGCGAATAAAAATCCAAATAAAAGAATTGTGCGCGACAAAAATAATGGGTAGGTTACAGAAAAAAATAAGTGGGTAACTAAAATAATAAACAAGCAAAAAAAATTGTTAGTGGGTGAACAAGATATTGAGTGTAACCCGGGCGACGCGATGAACCTGGACGGCTCGATGAACCCGAAAGACCCTATGAACCTGGACGACACAAAGAACCCTTATGACTCCTATGACTCGAAGAACCTGGACGGCCCGATGTCAATCATAATAATGAAAAATATTTGTTCCAAATCCCATAAGAACTCAGTCTTCTGATTGATCATTTTGTAAGGCGGTCGAAAATATTTTTTCGTTTACATACCTACCTAGCCTACTCAGAAAAAGTGAAACAAAGTGTTGGGTTTCTTAATGACGTCCCGGTATACAATGAACGTGTAGAAGAACTAACGACGCCTCTCGAGTGTGCCTTTTTCTGTGTGTGTGTCAAAGTGTAGTTACGTCATTTTGGTTGTCTTCACATCATCAAGGCACAATTAAATATACATATAAATAATATAAGCTTTGAGTTTACCTTTTTATTGGAATTAGCAGTGGACTGAAAATGGCTAGCGTCGTTTGAACGAGGCTCTAATATAAAAGGTTTCTCTGATACAGGATGATTCTCAACGGAGCCGCCATAACACGAGTAATTAATTTATTCCACTCTTACTCTTTATCTCCGCATTTGCGAAATGGAATAAGCTCTCTTTTAATATTTAGTAATTACTGCTTTTCTACCATCACTGCTCTTTTACCTGCGGATTTCAAACAGTTTTTCTCGTCTTTTTGGGTTTCGTTGTCTACTAAAACCCCTTCTTATTTTTTCAAGTCTATCTGTCTGTATGCCGCGACTCAATAACTTCGTCAGTTTTAGACGGAATCACATCCAATTTGGTGTAAAGATTGATCGTAGTGACCCAAATGTAGAAATATTCACAATACTTAATTTGAATAAAATGTTTTTGAACCCCTCTCCGTATAAAGTGATTTTTCTTTTCGCTCTGCTATAGGTATTGAGTGGGATATCTTTGTACATCATTCTTAAATCTCTTAGTCGCTTCTTACGACACCGACGGGAAATGTTACACCAGAGGGCGTAGAGCTAAGTTATGAAAAATTTACGTTATACCAACCAATCAGCAAAATTCAATAGGCTGGCGGCAACCATGCCATTTTTTCGTAACTAATTATCTAATTACATACTGTGTGTTTGACTTGTTACGAAATGAAGTCATCTTGCTAATTATATGTTAGTGAACAGAAAATCAATGAGAAATTTGGAACAATTGAATAGAGACAAAATAAGAGTAATTTATAAAGTAGTACAGACCTTTCGTGTAAAGAAGCGTTACTAGTTTAGCGCCCTCTAAATGACACTTGAGAATCCATAGAAAGTTTCCCATTAGCTAAAGTAATCTTCCTTACTTTCGTGTTATCAATTAAATGCCTACTACTCTCATATGAAAACCATACAGTTTTTGTCTAGAACATAATTAACAGTGTTTGCTTCTTCGCTGACTAAATGATAAATTGTAGATTTCATCTTCGATATATAAATGTAAGATATGTTACAACTATTTGCTTTCATTATTTTCTCGTTATCTGTGTTCGTTACTTTGATATTTCTGGCAGTGAATCTTATTCCGGACTGTATCTATTCATTGAAGGTATACGTTAAAACAAAATAAAAAATAACTTATAGTAAGTTTAAGTAAAAAAAAAAATATTATTATTGGTCTGTTTACATTACCTAAACTATAGTAAATTATTGGAGTTGTATGTAACCTAAAATTAAAATGCAAATTTCATTTACGCTTGTTAAAAAGTTTTATTTTTAAGTTTCGTTTATTCAAATACTGGCCTGTACATAAAATTTATTTTTCTTTAATTATATCCTAAGGTTTGATTCAATAGAGTTTAGTTCTTTTAAATTAATCTCATGATAACATAACTACATATTTCTTTCCTTAACATTTTTCTTTTATAAACAGCGTGGTAAGAAAAAGACATGCCTTTTCCGTGTCTACAAAAATAATTGTCTTAGTTTTTTCATTTTGTCCTTTTGTTTTACGAGCAATCACTATTAATCTTCCCAGAAAAGTAAGTATTCAGGTTTAAGATAAAGAGAGAAAATATATCTAAAACATGCGGGGGAAAGGGAAAGAAAGCTTATTGCACATTGATTATGGTACTGTGGATGTAAAATCCCTTACACCTAGTTCATATTTTGGTACCATTTACCTATTATCTAACTTGCCGTTTCTCTTGAATTTCCGCATAGCATCTCCGGGCTTCGGAGGACATACATACCTACAAAGCTATAAAGAGGGAGACAGAAAAATGACGAAAACTATTTACAAATCATTAGTTTGTTGAACTCTTTCAGCTGTCTAGAAACTTTAGACACCTTTTCATTACTATCTATATCTATATCTATCTATCTATACATATAATAAAATCGTAACTGTTCGGGGTACAGGGGTATACTTATACATTTCAGAAAACACCTCTATACCGCGTTTTAGAAAACCTCATCTTCATAGAAAAGCGACATCTATTGAAAAATATTTTACCCCAAATCATTTGTTCGCGATAATCTTCGAAAATATAGTACGTGTGTACATGAGACTCTTTGTGGTGTGTAGCTACAAGCCCTGGTCAACATCTAGGATACTTTTTACCGCGGGAAAAACGCTTATTCCTACGTGAAATACGATTAAAATATACTGTGATCATTGTTTAGTGGCTGTCAAAAAGGAGAAACCTCTTCTTGAAACCTCTATTTTTTATTGTTTTTGATTGAATTTGACAAATTGAAAAGACATCAGTTTTGACGTTCATTGCCAAACACCAGTTTTATTTACAACAACTTGAAATAAATAAATTGTAAATGTAAGTATATTATACTCATTTATTGGATGGATGGATTGGCCAGAGCTGTGCAATATTTTACATGCACGGGGAATGCTGCTCCCCACTCCGAATTCGGGATGATACCACTAATAAGCATCACACATTATTTGCCATTACCATAACAGCCACAATAGTCCGCCGTTGGACATGGGCCGCCCCATATTGGAGGGTATTACCGTGCCGTACCTACTCACTACACCTCGCTTGCAGCGCAGTTCAAGATAATCTCTCTTTTTCAGAGGAATTCTTCCCTGTCTCACCTTAGCCAAGTAAGGAGGGGCCATTGTAAGACTCAGTAGTCACGGAGGTAGTCAAGAACTTCCTGGCAATGCAACACGTATTGAGTATTGCGGCTTTTTGTGAAATGTGATAAAGGTTTGGATTGATTTTTAAGGTTTTTTGGCTGTAATGTAGAGTTTTTTACCAGTAGAGGATAACTCTGACACCAGGGTTCATAGGGTCGTTGAACGACTTAGTGTCCCACACGAAAAGAAAAGAAGAAGTAGAGGATAATACTATTTGTTGGTACAATGTGGACCGTTTGAGCTCTCCACTGGGTTCTAATTTTGATTATGTGCAAATACGAAGCACGAATTTGCTGCTGCCCGTTCTTTAGTTGCTTTTTACGACACCAACAAGTAGAATGGGGGTGATGCTATTCTATATAAGCATCATAATAAATAAATAATAATAATACAAGGTCAAAGAGTATGTAGAACCTAACGAGTACTGGACGCGTCTTCGATGTAGAGGAACCTAGCCTGCGGCAGGCTGGATGATCGCAACTGGTAATTTCGGACAGCTGCATTTTGTCACCTATTACTTTTGCAATAACCTCAGTTAACCTTTCATCATTGGTTTCAGAGACTTCATGGAACAAGAGGACCTTTCTTCTCAGGAGCAGGAGAACCAGTGGCATTTTTGAGACGGATCTCAAACTGTCCCATGTGGAGTAGAGACTCCCATGAGAGTAGAGGTCAAACTCCAAATAGGTATAGTGAGAAGTGATTGCAGTGTTGAAATTCTTAATTAAGGATAGTGATGATAAGCCACTTAATTACTTAGCGCATTAATAATGTAAATACAAACGCAGTAAGTATTATTTATTGATAAAAATATGTAGAGCTAAATTAGTGAGTATTATTGTCACGACTACCTACTTGTGTAGTACCATCTTTTGTAATTCATATTTCGCAGTGTTAGTAAGTAGGTAATTAAGGTACTTTTTCTTATTTAAAGAAAATTAATTAAGAATTACTTTTTTTGTTTGTGTAGTAAGTAATTACTTTCTGTTTATTATTTTTCGGTATTTTAAAATGGAGTTGTACTAATTATATTGTTAATCCGGTTGCGTATACCTACTCGACAATCCCAAACAGAAGACCATGGCACAGGAAAATTTGGAGAGCAGACCCCACCCCACCTTATGTGAGGCGGTGCAAAGAAGTCATTTTACATGTAGTGTGAACTGATGGGAGGCTCAAACGTAACGTGAAACGTCCGTTTCATCTGCCGTAGATCGTGCTTGCATCTATCACTTCAAAAGTATTTTGATGTTTAGAATGGTTGCACACAAATGTCTTGATCAACATCGATGATAGATAAGTTATGATAACTTTTATTAGCTCTGGAGGGCCTGTTGGCACACAAGCATCCCTTGGCGAGACAAAGTTCGCGGGCACCAGCTAGTTGTTAATAATATCACAATACAACTAGTTAGTATCGAGTTAATTAAAGTTTGAATTTCAACGAGCGAGGCTCACGAAGTACGAATTTAATTTTAAGAAAATGGACAGGAGAATGAAAAGTCTACAATGTTTCGGCTGTTCATTAAAAGTTAAAACACAAAAAAATGCAATGAGGAACATCACGAGCACATTTTCCTAACCAGTCAAGGGACCAACGTATACAGGTTTTTCATACAAATACTAACGTTTATGTAACGTATCCATAGAAGGGACCAACTGGTATGGTGTTTCATACAAATACCACCAAATACTAAGAAAAACTAGTACTTATGGCTTGATCCCTTACATGGATAGGTTTGTTTGCTGGCAAAAGTACCTACCGGACGATATTGCGGTTGGTAACAGAACAGCTACCATAATTGGATGATACCATGCGGTGAAAGCCGCATCTTCAATGCGGTGACGTTTATCATACATAATTATCCCATTTTTTGTAGGAATGGGATTTTTTAATTTCATTTTGTCTGACAACTGAATCGAAGAAAACACCGAAACACATGCGGTGAATGTGAAAATATGACAGATATGCATAGATAGATAGGTACCTATATAGTACAAGATTTTGAATTTTGACATCAATAGGTAGATAGGTACACACGTTGTAGGGCGAGTAAAACCCTACAACAATGTACATATTTATTTATTTATACAGGGTGTTAGGGACGGTGTAACGAAAACTTTGCATGCGTGCTCAGACCATGAAACTGAACAACTTTTACTATGGAGCCAATGGCGGGAAACGAAAATAAATTTCCGGTCTCCCATACAAAGTCAGTCAGCTGATCGTGAATTTTGTATGGGAGGTCGGAATTTTTTTTTCGTTTCCCACCATTGGCTCCATAGTAAAAGTTGTTCACTTTGATGGTCTGGTCATGCCTGCAAAGTTTTCGTTACGCTGTCCCTAACACCCCGTATTTCTTAGGATAAAATGTAGACGTCGCTTTTTGCGTTTCTGTGTCTGTCCACAAAGTAAGTATTGGCTAGCGCAAGTCTGTCTGTCGCGAAATTCAATAAGTACTCCTAAACAAAGGAACATTTTTTAAATAGATAGTGTGATTCAAGAGAAAGGTTTATGTAGGTATTATGACATATGCCAAAAGAATGCTTTTACTGCGGGAAAATGAGTTGCAGCGGGAGAAACCGCTAACGGGCCGCAGCAGATATTAAATAAAGTATCGTATACCTCCAAATTATTCAACACTAAATTAGAGTGTCGAAACGTCTAGAAAAGGGAATTCAGTAAAAAAATACACGAAATGAAAATTCTTTCCGACCCAAATAATTTCGCGAGTGCCCGACGCGTTCATAGAATGCTTTCAAAATTTATTCTAATTTATATTTTTCTTTAATTAAATAAGATACGGGCGATGTAGCTTGGACGTGACTTAAAGGAGGGGGTGGGAAACCATTAAGTAATTGGGTGGGGTTTCAGTTTTAGCGGGATACTAAAAAATATTTTTTGGATGACTGTTTCCAACTACGTAGCTCCGTAAGCTCATTTATGCCTACTTTCTAGGGTTGCTACTTTCTTTTCCTGAATTTTTAATATGCCGTGCCTGGGTCAAACATACTTCGGTACATTACTAACATTATATCAAACGTACACTATAACATACTATACAAAAATATTGCCACTTGCGAGTCGTAATTTTGCCGTCCACCCGCACCGAACGCTGTTGACACTCGCTACTAGCCGGTTCGAGCCGATTTGAGATTGCGCGTAAACGATGGCGTGTGAATATCTGGGTGAGTTTAGTGACGTTTTCTTGAAGCTGGCTCTCTGGATTGGCGCCAGCCAATACTTACTTTGTAGTAGCTTTATCAACTCATCACTGATAGAATGGAGTTGTAGGTAGGTCTCACACCTTACTTCTACTAGTCCGAAAGAAATAAGTACCTATGTTGTATCTTAGCATAAAAGAGTACAGAGACAGAAGCCAACAGAAGTTTTTGCGTTGCTCCTAAGTCAACGTCGTCGGTTTTTAGTATAGAAAAATTGAATTTTCCTTGCATCTGGCAGACGTATGTGTTACAGATGCACTAAAAATTCACAGCACACATAATGTAAAAAAAAACGTCTAAACCTAGGTAACAATAATAATACCTACTAATGAAATACTGATCCCTTTTTATTATGTTTTGCTGTTTAACCACGCATAAATAATGAACATAGCCAACGACATAATTTTCTTTAGATACGCTGATAATAGGACCCGACCCCAAACTTCTCCGCCCGAAATGGAAGCTAAAAGAAGCAAAGTGGTTCAAAATAGCGGCGTAGATAAGTGGTGTAAATATTAGGTGTCTTATTTAATTTTTCTAAGTGAGGGAGCACCTTTCGCGCGAAGGAATCTTAGATAGCAGTCTTTTAATGTTATTTATATTATTCTTTTGTACAACAATTTTTATATAGCGTGCAATTTTACTAGTGAACGATAGCGAAAACTCAAAACCGGCTGGTAATAAGGAACAACTTTCCCCTAGGAACATAGGTCGACAATTGGAATAAAAATTTGGACCTCCCATACAAAATTGTCGATCAGCTGATTTGCGTTTCTCTGGGAGGCCCAAAATTTGTTTTCAGATTTCGACCTATGTTCCTTGTGGAAAGTTGTTCCTTATCACCAGCCGGTTCTGAGTTTTCGCTATCGGTCTCTAGTAAAATTTCACCCCATATTAGGGCATCATTACCGTCTCGGTCTTGGATGCTGTCTATGATTAGATTAGATACGTAAATGGCGGTCATCACACAGCTATGTCAGAAGCCTGCTAGCGGTAGTAGTGGGTTGAAAAACACTGACACTGAACCTAGTATGAATGAATTATCATCAGTAGGTACCAACTATTATAATATATTCTGTGTCAGTACCTAGTACGAAATGAAATCGCTTTTTGTACGTCATGAAATTCGCTCTCCCCCTAAACCACACAATGGATTTAAATGCGGTTTTTTAGTACATAGAGTGATGCAAGAGGACGGTTTGTACGTATAAGTATCACCATGCTCGGAAAATAAGTTGCAGCGGGTAACACCGCTGACGGGTCACTAGTAAGTTTTTTTTTTTTTACGTGGCAGAACTTCTTGTACAGTCCCGCTCACTCTTTTTTTTTCAGGCTCTATCATTTTACATTAATAATTGTTACTTTTCTAGATGCAGCTACATTTATTGAATCGTACAACATTATTTTTGCCAGGCTTGTCTGTATCAATCACAAGAAAATCGTAGCCTTAAAAATAGAATTGTTCATGAGTTAGCGTGAGAGTCTGTACCACTTCTACCTACAGTAGGTAGGACAGTCGTATATTCCACATTCCATTCTTACAAAGAAAATGTAAGTTGTGAAGCTACACACAGTACCACAAAGCTCATACAATGCCAAGCTTAGGTGCCAGTCGCCTTTCTTAAAATATGAATTTTACGCGGCACTCGGTTGAATAGGCAAATTTTCTTCCCACTTCTCCCTCCTTTGTTGCCGACTCGGGAAAATATATTCTTTAAGTAGCACCAGTTGGTGATATATATTCTTTAGCTGTAGGACTTGGGAAGTGTGCGTAAAGGCTACGCAAAAAAAAGAGTTAAGGCGAGGAACACACGCAACGTCGGTTTGTGCGTCGTTCATTCGATTCTCCACCCTACCTGCATAATGAATACGGTTTGTGTCAAACGGCATCGCACAACGCTGCGTTGTCTGTCAAATCGTTTGACATAAATCGTATAGCAATAGTAGCAACACGAGCTCTGTATGATACACTCGTGCGTAGCATACTAGAAAGTACCTCAGTGGTGTGGAATCCATGTGAGGATAAGTATATACTCACCATGGAAAAAGTACAGAAAAAGTTCCTAAGAAGCCTATATAAAAAGGACTTGTTTTACTATCCTTACATGTATCCCACACTTTTTCTGCAGGGACAGCTAGGCTACGATACGCTGGAGGCCAGAAGAGCATTTGCACTCTGCAAATTCGCTGTAGGGCTGCTTCAAGGTACCATCGACTGTGTGAATTTAGTTGAAGTGGTCCTTCGTTTGTCAGTCCCCAGTCTGCAGCTGACTAATAGGCTCCGGCCGCAGGCGCGAGCGCTGCTCGACCAGCGGCCGGCGCGCACACGGCACCGCGAGCACAGCCCGGTCGAGCGCGCTCGGCGTCTGCTCAATATCGTGCTCGAGTTTGCGCCGCACTGCGACTTGTTTAATTCAGGGCTCGCTAGCTTGTTGCGGGAATGTATGAGTGTGTGTGAGATGACGTGTGCTAGACAAACTACAATTCAATTTTAAACAATCATGTATGACCTAATAATGAAGTAAAATAAAATGAATTATAATAATTATGTATGAAATGTAATAGAGTTTTTAAGTACCTACCTATTTTATAAGATTGTTTACGACGATTTGGTGTATTTACTGTTATGTTGAAGACTTAAATAAATAAATAAATTGAAATTGAAAATTGAATTGAAATTGTATGATCGTATAAAAATAAGGTGGAAAATCGAACAAACGACGCACAAACCGACGTTGCGTGTGTTCCTCGCCTAAATAGTGTTATTCAAACCACTTTAAACTGATGCCGTGTACACACATGAGTCTATAATATTATATAAATGTCATCAGTTGTACACGGTTGTACATATGAGTTTTTGGATCATAAACTTAGAAAATACTGAAAAAAAACAATTACTTTACAAAACGACCACTTTTTTTCTAGAAGTAATGATTTTACAGATGTATATGTATTTTTCAAATGAAGTACTTACCCTTAGGTTCTAAATCCATCACAAAGTTTTAACTCAGAAGTCACGACACAGTTTTTTTTTTTTTTTTTTTTTTTTATGATGGGCTTACTCTTGACCCCAATCTTACCCTAGAGCAGAGATGGGATCTACGGTGGAGCGAGCTTGCCCAGAAGATGCCTATTCACTCTAGACTTAAAGAGATTCAGGTTATATGCACTCGGAAATACAGACGCAGGCAGGGAATTCCATTCTTTAGCCGTGCGCATAATGAAAGATGATTTGAAGCGCTTAGTGCGTAATGTGGGTATATCAACTAAGAACGGATGGTAGCCGGCCGTGCGTCTGGATGTCCGATAGAAGAGAGGAGACGGTGGTATGAGCTCATGCAGCTCACGCGCACACTCTCCGAAGTACAATCTGTAGAAGACCGATAGGCAAGCAACCTTGCGGCGGTGAGCCAGGCTGTGAAGCTTGGTCGCCACCAGTTTTTTATCGCCTATTAATCTCTTGGCTCTGCGTTCCACCGAATCCAGTGCAGCAAGTTGGTATTTAGCCGAGCCATCCCAAAGGTGACAGCAGTACTCCATGCAAGATCGGACTTGAGCTTTATAAAGAGTTAGAAGCTGTTCAGGCGTGAAGTACCGCTTGACTTTATTCAGGACGCCCAACTTTCTAGCTGCAATTTGAGCCTTGGACTCGATGGTGGTGCCGAAGTTGAGGTCAGAGGACAACTCCATGCCAAGGAGTTGAAGAGTGTTGGTCACTGGAACAGATGTACCCCGAAAAGTAGGAGAAAAGGTGAAAGGACTCCTTTTGCGGAGAAAAGACACGCCTGCGTTTTTGAAGCATTGAAGCTGACGAGATTGTCTTCGCCCCACTGGGAGACGTTACTTAACGTCAGGCTCGTACGCTCAATCATAGCCTTTCTCAATCTTTGGATTTCATCACCACTGGCTCCTGCGCCGGACAGATATTTCTCGGTGACAGTACTGTCATCTGCGTACCCAACAATTCCTGAAGATAGAAGGTCATTGATGTGCAGCAGGAAAAGCGTCGCGGAGAGTACAGACCCTGAGGAACTCCGGCGTCAATAGCCTTGAGGTCAGAGGAGCAGCCGTCTATGACCACTCGGATCGACCGTTCACTCAGGAAGTCAGCCACCCAGCTACAGAAGCCAGTGGGTATGCCGTACGCTGGAAGCTTGCTCAACAGACTCGCATGCCACACCCTATCGAAGGCCTTTGAAATGTCCAGCGACACTGCTATTGCTTCGCCGTGGTTTTCAATGGCCTCGCCCCAGCAATGCGTTACGTACACTAGAAGATCTCCCGTGGAACGCCCTCGGCGGAAGCCATATTGACAATCACTGAGAAGATCATTGTCTTCGAGGTACGAAAGCAGTTTGCAGTTCAGAACTCTTTCCATAACCTTACAGAGTACGGAAGTGATGGCGATCGGTCGATAGTTGCTAGGGTCGGCACGGCTACCCTTCTTGGGCACAGGTTGCACATTGGCAAGCTTCCAAGATTTTGGTACAATTTTTGACACGAGAGAGAGGCGGTACAAGCGTGTCAGTACAGGAGACAACTCAGGCGCACAATACCTCAACAATCTTGCTGGTATGCCATCAGGACCACTGGCCTTGTTCACGTCCAGACTGCGAAGGGCTCTACGGACCTCTTTATTGTGCACTGTGATCTCAGACATCAAAGAATCACAGTGAGGTAAGGTGGGTGGATATTTCGAGCCAGCGTCTATACGAGAGTTGCTCGCAAACAGATCGGCAAATAAATTTGCTTTCTCTGCCGCGGTGTGGGCAAGCGACCCATCAGGTTTCTGCATTGGAGGTAGTGTTAGTAAATTATAGTAAATTAACAAGTACGAAGACAAATTTCAAACGATAAGCGACCTTATATACTCACCCTAATTACTCATTAGTGAAACGATGCTGATCAATACCTGGAATTGTTGTCGTGTAAGTGTTGATTATTACTACTGACCATATCACCGAAATTTGATAATGGTTTCTGTCCAGCTAGCTTGTTCTATGCGAACCACTGTGCGTGTGGTACCAGCTTAGAATGACATCACCCTATATCTAAAGGGATTTGAGAATTGTTGTGTATGGCAATTTTAATCAACAGACAGACAATCTATCCCTAGAGTGATACACAGTCTCCAGAATGCCTCGCAAACTTTTGAGACAGTCTCTCAGGCGTGGTGTTTATGACCGTATTTTACAGTCCTTTACGCTCTGCCTACCCCGCATGGGATATGCGCGTGATATATGTATGTATGAAACACGGTTGTACCTATATCTAGTTCTTGACTGTTCCCTGTCTTGAAACTAACTCTACTTCTCTGACAGGCTAATCTCCGAGGACTAAACAGACTATGTAAAACAGAGGGTATGCTTCACTTGCAAACTCGAGTCACGTAGAACATGCAGTATTGTAAAGGTGCTTATCCATTGGAAAGTAGGAAGAGTGAGAGCTCCGACCACTGATCTATCACAATGATTATATCGATCATCATATCATCACGAAATAGAGAGTTTACAGAAGGTTCACTCGACCCTATTCAGGATTTTTGCGATTGTCATTTGTTACATAACCAGAGTTGCTACTGTTAACATATTTTTGTCTTCAATCGTAAATAATTTTGTAATGCCGTGCGTTACGTGGGTGATTTTAATCATGAGGATAGATCTAGAAAATAAATATCACGAATGATAAACCAGGTAACGTTACCAGGTGCGCTAATGGTGGCATACTAAAGTAAAAAAAAACTTATTTTGTTTTCGGCTATTTCTTTTTAAAGTAAGTACTTCCAATTTATAAATGTTGTTAAGATTAAATAACAAACAATTTTACGTGCCATAATGCTGTGAGCATAAATTGGTAAAAACTTAAACGCTGAAAGAAAATTTAAAGATTTTAACAGCAATGTTTGTCTCGAAATCTAAGAAGATTTGACTGGGAGTTTCTTTGGCAAATTGTGTTATTAGAAGTTACTGTATCGATATATACCATCGGCTAAAAATGTCCGCCTGCAAGGGATTTTAAAACACTGTGCCCCAGTAAGTAGGTATTTATTTCGTTTCGTTGCCTTTACTTTATTTCCAGTTTTACCCAAATTTTGTACCAAATGGTTCATCCATTCTTCGGTTGCGCGAAGAATTTCAGTGTCCTGAACCTGAAAGCGACGATTATCTCAGTTTAACTATAGCGCCTGGCAATTTTTTTGCAGCAATTAAGCACACTGCTCAGTAGCGCTCTTCGGGATTTTCCTACAGGCGTTTTTGCGTAAAATACAGGGTTGTTTTTTTTGCCGAGTGGTAGGGCTAAGAATACTGCCAACCGTTGTTCATTCAAGGTGTTTTGTAAAAGGCGACATAGAGTTTTTGACCTCGTCTAAATATCTGTCAATTATGGCCAACAACCGTATGGTGGCGATGATACCACCTACAATAGCATTCCCAAAGAGGGTTGACGTCAGGCAGACGGCCGGTCATACATAATACATAGCCAAATCCTTTTGCTGCATGATTTTGTGTTCTAACAAATCTTGTTGCGCCGACCACAACTCCTTTGGGATAAGGGCAGGAAGATGATGATGATGACAGGGTTGTTTTTTGTCAGTAACGCAAAATTTTGCAGGTAAGGGCCCGCCTACAATCACCTTCTGCTTCTAAGACTAGTAGACAAACACCTACGAGGTATATTATTTCGGAGGAAGCGATGACGTTATACAATTCAAATGGCCTTTAGGTACTAAAAGTTGTTTAAAACCCTGTCTGCGGTAATTCCAATTTCAGAGATCTCTATAAAATTTCAAAATTGTATTGTGCGATTCAAATCCACTATCTTGAATTCATTAAATTACGATAAACCCAATGTCACTCGCACTGCTGAGACAAACCCAACGACATCTCATTATGTCAAGATCGACTCAGGCATTTGAGCTGTAGTCCGTGAAAAATAATTTCTTGTCCACATACATACCACAAATTAGGGAAACGGCGCGCGGGGCCTTACATACCTACATACATACTCTAGAAAACCATAACCCTCCTTCAGAGGCAGTCGGCCAAAAGTTCCCCTGTATGAGGAAGGAACTAGCTTGAGTTGCTTTCAGAATTCTTAATATCGACTTCCGCTTTCTTAGCCCAGAGATTTTTAATTAGTGTAAGCCCGGTTAATTAACGACTTCAACTTTTTAGCGGACTGTGCAAAGTTAATGCAGGTTTAGCATACAAAACATAACTAGGTTAGGTATACCTATGTTGGTACTACCTACAAAATAACGCGAATGGGGTGATATTTTTAGACTCGGTTAAAAGTTGGCGATAGGAATTAACCATAATTTCATTTCAGGTTACGAGGAAAAGGTGGCGGGTTGACCTGGTCGACTGCGACCCAAACTGGTCTCAAACAGCCATATTAGTACTTATTATTATATTCTGTGGCCATAGACCGCTTAGTATGAAAGGAGAAAGGGGGAGGCCTTTGCCCAGCAGTAGGACAGTTTAGGCTGACATAATTCTTCTTCTTCTTCTTCTTCGAGTGGGACACCAAGTCGTACAACGACCCGATGAACCCTGATGTCAGAGTTTTTCAACCGCTGACATAATAATATTAATGTTTTTACTACAATTGATTTTCGTAATAACCATCTTTTGATATCACTTTCAAAGTAGCTACTGGATAGGTAGATAAAATCTTTCGTATCAAGAACACAAAAGGTAGTCCCTGTGAGTCGGCCATAATGCGATTATCTTAGAAATCGATTCCCGAGAGGTTTTAAAGGAGCTTACTCGATTCGGACAAAAGTAGTGGCGAAAGCCTGTTAGGAAACTTTTGTCTTCACCGTTTCCTATTTGCTTTCAATCAAATCGATCAACCCAAACGCATTTATTCCTGGTGAGACGAGGATTTTGTTGATTACCCACAGTCCGATTATTCGGTATACGACGTGTCTGAAAATAATATCAAGTCGTAAGTAGATAAAATTTCTTACATTTGCTATTGAAGCGTCTGTCAAACCGTTTGGCAAAAGTTGTATTTGTGTTAACGAGAAAATTTGCATTGTCTGAACGCATGCGTTACGCAGCAAAAAAATAATGCACAAACGGAGGTTGTGTCTGTTTCTCACCTTAATATCGTAAATGAAAATTAAAAAAATAAAAACTGTGTACGCAGAGCCGTGGGTTAGGTACCTGCACACTGCTGCTCTACTAACTAAACCTTGATCTCTACTGCCGAATCAAATACCTCCCTTCAAAAATCGTGTCATTGTTAGATTTTATGTCTTATAAATAGAATCTTCTAAAGATAGCCTACTAGTAGGTATGTACTATCTGTTTTGATGTTGTGTGCCAAATCAGTTTTTCTACTTTCCCTTTATGTAGATGGCGTAACTAGTCCAGGAAATTCATGAATATTAATGCACTTTCGATTAGGATGTTCAGGGATACCTTTTCTACTACTACGTCTAGTGCTTTGTGATTTATGACTCGTTGACTTGTTTCATCCACTGGCTGTAGCTGTATGTCTCAACCAAACTCGCGAATGAAATCTTTGGAAACGGCCGAAGTGGAAGGAGCTGAATCAACAAATGCTGGGACCGCATTGATATAAAAGTACCAATATAATGTAGTAGGTACCTATGACGAGAACACACTACTTCTACTATAACAGCCACAATAAAGTCCACTGCTGAACATGGGCCTTCCCTGGTATGTGGTCTTTGTCATCCTACTCACCACGCTTGGCAGGCGGGTTGGTGAGCGCGAGGCAAGATGTTGCAAAGGTGAAAGTACCTAGTTCCTTATCACCAGCCCATCCTGCATGTTCGATATCGGGCACTAGTGAAATTTCACACAGGACCTATACATGCAAGACCATCCGCCAGTTGCAGACCATCCGTCCGCCAGATGGACAGACGATCTAATTAATGACCATTGCTGGCAAACAGTGGTGTCTCCTACAAAATCGGCGTACTTAGATGGCGAGAAAAAGAAGAGGCCTGTACTCAGCATTGGGTAGATGTAGGCTGATATGATTATGATGATATACATGCAAACAAACCTGTTATATGATGTCCATGAGAAGATTCAGCAGATGTTGGCGGCGGGGTTTCCTCTATTGCCGCCGCCACCTCCATTCGTTTGTACGCTGCTGTGACAATACTTATTATACTGTGGCTTGGTCTTGTCGTTCCTAAGAAAATAACGGCTACGTCTACGTTTTATATTCTAAAATATGCCTAATACAGATTTAAAAACTTTTGTGCCCTGTGCACAGAAAGAGTTAGATCGTGGCAGAACCTAGCTCATATGAGTACAATAAATAGAATTCTTTGATTGTGTTGTAAATGGATATTTATGTATGAGTACAGTTTGTGCTATCGTAGCACGTCCTGTCAGCCAGTGTACACAGATACAGATAAAGCACAAGCACGAGCTTAATCGAATGAATGTTGGTTCCGTACAAAATTTATATCACACGATAATACTAGGTACCACATTAAAATTTATAATGACGAAAGATTTAGTCTGTGGTTTTTATTTATATGTAAAATGAATAACCTCCGAAACGACAAGGACTAGACTGATTTCAAAATTAATGTACTGTTACATTTCATTTTAGAAAAATAGGCTATTTTTTGCCAAAACGCATTGACGGGAAAAGTAGTATCACCGGGGACTTCAGAGGATGCCTGGACTCGGTGTTTTCATACAAACGTATTCCCAAGTAATGCATATGTAGAGCAATAATTATTTTTTAGGATATAGGTAGAGGCTTACTACAGACATGCCTATAATGAGCTCTTTCTTTTTCCGTAGAAAAATAAATATGCTTTTTCCTTTTCGTAATTAATTTTTTGGATAAAATTAAATAAAAGAGGCCTGCTGCTAGTCTTATAACTTCAATGAAAAAACATTCATAGCTCTAGCGTAGACGCATCACCCGGAAGAAAACAGGGGAATACATTTTTATGAAATCGGAAAGCCAGCCGTGACCAGGAAGGCTCTTGTCAGTTTTTTACAAGGTAAATAACTACTGCATCTACAGTTGTCACTTAAAAATACCTACCAACCCACCTTCCAAACGTGATGAGAATAGCTAACAGACAGATACGCTCTAAAAATTGGAGCCAGGGACATTTATGTCCAGCCAGTGCATGTGAATATTTACAAATCAATTTATAATGTGGTATTTCCTGTCATTTATTAACAAATAGTTGCTGTTGCTAGCGCCGTCTACCGGTGACTTTACTAACTACTAGCTACTTGTTTTTTAAAGGACTCATCCGTAGACTAACAATTATTCTTGCAGAACCCCAAACATATTGTTAGCGAATAATTCCATGCACAATTGCACATTTTGTACTAACACACTACATTAAACAGTATCTTTTATTTCATTCATTGTGCTATGTTGGAGTCTAACATGTCTAGCAGATAGACTTTATTCTTAATCTAAATTATATTTATCCATAGTGTTTTAATGAGTACAAATGGTGATTTTTTAGTTTATTCGTGAGAATTTAAAACTATTGTTTAAGGCTAGTAGGAAGATGTCAAGTTTTTAGGTAACTATTCTAGCAAAACAACGTGCTCATATCGATACCTGATTCGAAGAACATTGTAACTCAAAAATGCAAACTTTACAGGGGAGCCGTTTGAAGATTTTGGTATCGGTTTTTTAACGTTAATATCTTTTTAGTGATGCAGATTTCACAAGTTTTGTGTGATTTTAGTATAAAAAGGTATGATCTTTCAAGTGGCATAAACCATTTATTTTATAAATCATCAGAAACACTAGAAAAACCCCTTTTTCGTCGAGTTACAATGTTCTGATATTGTGATACTAATCATTTTGAGTCTTTATAACATTGTAACTACACGTTACCAAATTATACTTTTAAAATCAGATGACGAATCACTAACTGAATAACATTGTAACGTATACTTACGAAAATCATTTTTTGCACATATTCATACAAAATTTAACACACAACATTGTAATAGGTAGTTACAAACTGATTTTAAACATTATGTCTAAGAAAATTTCCGTTATAATATTGTAAAAAAGAAAAACGTGGTTTAACGAAGCTAGAATGTGATTGTAATTTTGTGATTTAATATGTTTTTAAATAATTTTCTTTACATATATTAATTATTTAACTTTATATCAATATTTTGATTTAAAAAAGCAGTTACTTCATCTGAAATAGCTGTGTATGTGTGTGTTCTATCATATATAAATTGACACTATGAAATAACATTAATAGCTTCACACATATACTAAGATCTGTAACAATTAACAAGCTACATTTTTTGTGAGAAACCGTTCCAGTCAACAAACCGGAAAATAAATATGGCACAACTCTGGATTGGTCACGAATGTTCGAATTATTGGAAATCGAAAGGACCTCTTGAAATATTAAGAACTAGCGGCCCGCCCAGCGGTTTCACTCGCTGCTACTTACCTGTTTTCCCGTAGAAATGGGATCTTTGCCCGTAGTAAAAAGTCCATTAATCCATTCTAGCAGAAGTTACTCATCATGACCATGTGCCAGCAGAGGCGGCCTGTTATGGCGAATAACTGTAACTTTGAAGCCATTACCGTATCTCTTATAGTTTTGATGGGATGCTGGTGGTCTACATCAGGCACTCCAGACCCTCGTGACCAAGAGCCAGTAGAAGCGGCCCGTCATGCTGAATAACTTTAACTTTGAAGCCATTACCGAGTCTAATAAGGTTTAGATGGGGTGCTGGTGGTCTACATCAGGTACTCCAGACCCTCGTGACCATGTGCGAGCAGAAGCGGCCCGTCATGCTGAATAACTTTAACTTTGAAGCCATTACCGAATCTTTTATAGTTTAGATGAGATGCTGGTTGTCTACATCAGGTACTCCAGACCCTCGTGACCATGTGCCAGCAGAAGCAGCCTGTCGTGCTGAATAACTTTTACTTTGAAACCATTACCCTATCTCTTATAGTTTAAATGGGATGCTTGTGGTCTACATCAGGTACTCCAGATCCTCGATGACCATGTGCCAGCAGAAGCGGCCCGTCTGGGTGAACAACTTTTTCTATGAAGCCATGACCGTATCTCTTATAGTTTATATGGGATGCTGGTGGTCTTCATCAGGTACTCCAGATCCTCGAGGGCTGACCATGTCCGTCTTTTATATGATAGTAATATCAGTGCCAAAATTCGCGAGGATCGGTAAAGCGGTTTGGCTAATTTGGGTAAAATCTGCTTTATTTCCCCGTTTTCCTGCTGCTAACCGTTTTCCCGTAGGAATGAGGAATTTTCCCGTGGTAAAAAGTAGCCTATGTTACTCAGGGATGATGTAGCTTTCTAATAGTGAAAGAATTTTGGAAATCGGTCCAGTAGTTTCGGAGTTTATCGATTACATACAAAAAAACAAACAAAGTTTTCCTCTTTATTATATTATTAGTGTAGATTGTACGATCGTCATTTGCACTAACGTGTGTTCTCTACGCTTTCGTAGGTGCTAACAAAGGAAACTGTGCATAAAACAGACAGAGAGAGACCCACAGAGCTTGCTATGATCGGTATAAAACTTCAAGATTGTATCTGAAATACTAAAATCTGGTGACTTAATATAAAGCTGAAGGATGTACGTAAAATGATAGCTAAGCTCAACAGAGTGCGGGCAGGAAACTTTACTAGCTGATGTGATGTGCCTGGAAGACGTGGGATGCACAAAGGCAGTGACTGTGTGATAGCTAAGGGACGGAAAGTGGCTAATGGGCAGATCATCGGTCCGATGTCTAGATAATGGAATAATATTACAGATGTCTTATAAATAAATAACGTGATGAAGTGTGCAATTGAGCGTGCCTCCTTGTTGAACTGTTTCTTCTTTTAGTTCGTTTTCTCTATTTGTGCAATGAATGTTGGAGTTGTTTTTATATTTTGTTAGATTCTTATAAATTTAGTGAGCATATGAAGAGGATTACACGGTAAAAAAGTGACATACTGGATTTGGAGAGTCTTGGAGAGTCATCGGCCAGTCGTATAACATTAACTATAATAATAAAGAAATCGCAGTAAGGAACCTTAGACTAGGCACAACTTTGTCTAGATTTCATGACTTTTTAGAGATAAAAAAGCAGCTCTATCGAGACTTAGCTAGTTTTTTACAGAATGTTTTTGATGGGATTAATTTTACTCGGTCTCTCATACTTAATAATGAAGAGCCACCCTAGGCGTAATTTATCTTTAAAACGTACTAAATAATCGTATTGTACGTATATAAGTCACTATTAGGCTTGTTACTATAGTTTTAAAACCGCTTTTGTGGCAGATAATTTGATATTGACTTAGTAAGTTTTGAGAAAAACTGTTACGCACAAATATAACATATACCTATGTGGTAATTCAAATGTGAACACGAGACGTTATTTTGTGAGAAGGTTTAAGAATAATATTCGTGAAAAAAAATCACTCTAAAAAATAATTTATATCGATATCAATACATAAAAAATGAATTTTCGGTGTCGAAGTTGTAAAAGATTGCTTTATTGTTAATCTAGATATGGTCAACAAAAGGTCAACAGTTTGAAATACTACCGCATAATTCACTTTCATTTTGTAATAATAACGTTGTAACTTGTTTTACTAGCGCTGAAAACTGCTTCTTTTTGTAGTCAATCGGAAAAAAGTTTAGAGTGATAACATTGTATCAGAATATACGCTGCAAAATATACCTTAAGATGTTGATATATATGAGTCAAAGACATTGTAACATTTGTATACAATGTTTTAGCTACGAAAAATTGTTAAAATCATAAAAGTTGCCGTATTGTAACTTTAATTACAGTCTTGTAAAGACTGAAATTGTGAAAATTTGGAAAAGTGTACTTTGGAAAAACCTAATTACAGATTACTTAGGACCATGTTTTATACATCAAAAGGTGTGTATTGGACCGTGGAATCCAAATATACAATAGTTATATAACATTGTAATTATAAGTTACAATGTTCTTCGAATCAGGTGTCGATATGTAGGAGATAATTTTTATTAAAACCATATAATTTTATTGTTATTCTTGATACATATAATTTTATTGTTATTCTTGATGTTTGATATATATTTATGACTTATGGTTTAATAACATTATATACCTATCATAATAATAACTGTCATTTTAGTTTGATCGCAAATATGTTAGAAATATATTTGCAACAATCTGTTGTAAGTAGTGCTAATCAAATTATATTTATAATTTTCAGTTTTAAAATCATACAGCAATCATGGGAATGTTGTTTTGTAAGTATGACATTCTTATCCACTTCCTATCTATTTAACTTTCTTTCTGTCTGTCTTTTACAACCTTTACGATTATTTACCCAACTGCCTCGGAAGGAGGGTTATGTTTTTCGAGAGTATGTATTATGTATGTATGTATGTGGACAAGAAAATTCTTTTTCACGGGCTACAGCCCAAAAGGACAATTGGATTTTGACATATGAGGTGTCGTTAGATTCGTCACAGCAGCGCGAAATTCATAAATTTAAGATGGCGGGTTTTAATTGCAAAATGAAATGACCGCAGTTGAGGTTTTATTTTTTAGAGGTAATTTTGGCCTGTGTTTGGGTTTTTTGTATATGTACTAAGTTACATTAAAAGTTCATTTACCTATAGGTACCCAGTCTGACACAGTTATGTGGATTTCAATCATGATCTATCTTGATATGATTGTGGGTAATATGTTATGTTCGTCTTTTGAATAAAATAAAAACAAATAAAATAAAATCAAACTCTGTCCGTATTTTGTCAGGAGAGTTTAGAAAATAAAATTAAAAGCTAGATGGAGTGATGATCTTCGCAGGAGGGCTGCAAAAAGTTAATGAGGCTAACCCAGGGTTGTGCTCAGGGGCGCGCATTTGTCAAATATTAAGCAGATGATAATTATTTTTGACATTGCAATCCTTTTTGACTATTTCATCATCATCTTCCTGCCGTCATCCCAATTACTTGGGGTCGGCGCAACACGTTTTGTTGAACACAAAATCGTGTTGCAAAAGGATTTAGCTTCATTTTACGACCAGCCCCCTTCCAGATGTTAACCCTCCTTGGAAATGCTTTTGTGATGGATTAACCGCCACTACACGGTTGACCTTGGCAATTTGGGTCGGGTTTATCCCTCGGTCGCCTCTTACGACCCCCACGGGAAGAGAGGGGGTGGTGCTATTCTACTGTTCTACTTGTTGACTATTTATTATGATTTACTATCTTGTCTTTCCAGATCTTCTGTTCCTGCTTGGGGGATGGCAACTTTCACTCGCTTCTGCTGGATGCACGCATGAAAAGGACTCCACCAACTCATTTTGTGTGTCCAAAATGTATTGCAATAAAGAAATTTCGTTGAGTTGGAACTATAACTGTTTCCACAACGAACACTGCACAAATGGTTTTCACTGGAATTGTCAACTTGGAGAAACTATTTACACGTTGAAAGATTTTACAGACGATGTCATTTTACAGAACGATTATTCAGCAAATTTTATTACGGGATTAAACCTTAGTTATAATGAATATACCAATACTCCGCAACTAACAACAATGACTTACCTCAAATCACTAAATCTTTCAAATAATGCTTTAACAGAAGCTAAATTTTACAACGAATATAGTTTACCTAAATTAGTAGAACTTGATTTATCCCATAATACTATTAGCAGTATTGTAGTAGACAACGAACAACATGTTTTCAGAAATTTGAAAAGTTTAAATTTATCCCACAACTATCTAGTTATTTTGCCAGATGGGGCATTTGATTCATTCTTTGAAATTGAATACTTGGACTTGTCGTTCAATTTCATCGATTTTTTGAGTATCGCATCATTTGAAGGAATGAGAAATTTGATAAACCTAAACTTGAAACATAATAGGCTGTCTGATTTGCATTCATCTCTATTCCGATTTAATAAATTGAACGTATTAGACCTCAGCGAGAATAAGCTACAAAATATGAAATATGTTGATTTCGAAAAATTGGTAAACTTAGCAACACTTGACGTATCGAACAATTTTATATCGGAAATGGAAAACAATGTATTTAAGAAGAATACACTATTAGTTAAATTAGATCTCAGTAATAATCTTTTAGAAAATATCGATAAGGAAACATTTTCTAATACAAAATTTATTATAAATGTAAATTTAGCCAACAACCGATTTAAATCTTTACCCAGAGATTTGTTTAAAGATAAAAGAATTTCAATGTTCAGTATTGCAGAAAACAGTTTGGAGGGATCACTTGTAAAAGGGTACTTTGAAGGTCTCAAGCTTATTACTGATTTAGATTTGAGTAATCAACATTTGACATCAATCGAAGATTTTGCATTTTATGGTCTTGAATATCTAAAGATACTTACTTTAAATAATAATAAACTACAGACCATATCAAAGCGAGCATTTAATTCGCTGCGCAGTTTAGATACTTTGGATTTATCAAATAATCAATTAATGACCATCGATTTTGATAAAGATGAATTAATAAATCTTGGTTCTCTACTACTTAAAAAGAATATTTTGTTTCAAGTGACGCATGATTATTTTAACAGTCAAGGTCTAAACAGTTTACACTTGCTAGATCTGTCCAGTAATAATATTTCAGTGATTGAAATGAACTCTTTTCATTCTTTAAGTGGCTTGATAAATTTTCAAATCGCAAACAATCCTTTAAAAGGAGTAATAGAAGAAAATACTTTTGTTGGTCTCAGCACATTGCCAAGTCTTGATATTTCAGGCACATTGCTGACCGCTATCAAAAATGGTTCATTTGGAGGCATGACTAAACTAAAGGAACTTAATGCATCTCATTGTAACATATCAGAATTACAGTATAACTCTTTCTCACAAACAGGATCCATAGAAATAATAGACTTATCTTATAACCGTATAAAGATTCTTCATTTGAATACTACAGATATGATAAATTTGGATAAACTGATACTAAATAATAACTTACTTACCTTTATATCGTCCACTTCTTTTAAAGGGTTACCACGCATGACAAGCGTAATTGTATCCCATAATCTAATAACAACGATTGATGATAGGGGGTTTGAGGATCAGAAAGATTTAAGGCATTTAGATTTATCATACAATTCAAATCTGAAACTTAATATAAAGCCAGAAAATGCACAAAGTTTAGTTAGTTTGATATTGTCTGGGATTAAAACAAACATGACGTTTCAACTAATGGATAAAATGGAAATATCACACTTAGAAATGTCTGATTCAGATATTTATAATGTCACTATTCTGGGTTTGAAAAAACTTACAAGTTTGGAAGTTTTAATTCTCAGTCATAATAACGTTGTAAAAATAGAAGGAACTGCTTTTGATGGCATCAAAAATTTAAAGGATCTAGATCTCAGTTACAATAAAATAACATTTATACAGTCCGGAGCTTTCAAAGATAATACAATGTTACGCGTTTTAAATATTTCACATAATATGCTAACTGCTGTAACCTATGGTATGTTTAAGGGTCTTTTATACCTGGAAACGCTTGATATGTCATATAACGACATAAATGATTTAAAAAGTGAAAGATTCTACGAAGTTCAAAGTTTGAGCACACTTATTGCAGATCATAATAAAATTACTTACATAGCTTCAGGAGATTTTATTGGCACCAGACTTACTGTACTTAGTATTGGTGCAAATCCTATTCCATGTCATATTCTTGTTAATTTGAAACAAAATACAAATTTTGTAATTACAGCTGTAATATTAGATGAAAAAAGTGATGATGAAAATGTTGATGGCGTCACATGCAATATGGATAGATCTACGAGACATGATTCAGGGGATTTATTGCCAAGTGGTAAAATACTTACAGATATAAAAGATATCTTACTGAATATGACTTCTAGAAAAGTGGCAGAAAGTTCTTTAAAAATAAATTCAACAAATGGCTTGCAATATCTGTCAAAATTGTATGACGCGATTGACAAAATGAATTCTAATCTTAGTTCAATATTGATCCAAGGGAATAAAAATTTCAATGAGTCGATTTTGGAAATGAATGCTAATCTTAGTTCAGTTTTGATCCAGGGGAATAAAAATACTAGTGATCTTCTTAACAAACTACTTTACTCCATATCACAAAGTAACAGACTGGTCGAAAACCTTGTAATAACCAAAGCTTCATCAAGAGCTTCAGCTTCCCTTCCGATACCTCTTCTACCGAAACCGTCGTTGCCACCACCAACGACAGCCAAACCAAACATAACAATTGAAAGCCTAATTCCATACATAAACAAGATCAAACAAGAATTAGAAGATACGATGGCTTCTGAAAGACAAAACATGTACGATGAGATCGACAAAAGACTATCTAAAAAGAACCCTCACCCAGAAACTTCGGCAGTCAAAACCAAAGCTTCTCAAGAAGCTTATACAAGCAATAATTTTGATTCAAATTCCTTGCTATTCATAGAAGTATGTGTTGGTTTGATGTTATTTGTCATGTTAGGGTTTATTTTGTATAAGTTTTATAACTCCGGCATGTTCGTGCCTAACCGTTACTCTAGCAGCACTAGACATTTGCCTGACGCTATGGAAAACTCTACACTGTAATAGGAAGAACTTAATGGAACGAAATTGTTTGTTAATTTGTGAAGTAAGCCAAAAAAATTATGATTAAAATGTAAAAAGGAATTTAAAATTGTTTTATTACCAACTACCGATCAGCCAGGCTGTTTCACCCGCTGATGTCTACAAGTACTTATACCGATGTTTATTTCCCAACAGTAGCTCTACTTTTTTTACTTTTAAAAATATTCTTGCACATTTTTTTTAAATTAACATAATATTTTATTCCAAAAACGATATTACCTTTATCGTTTGTGGAATAAAACCTTAGAATGTTAATTTTATAAAAGTGCGCAAGAATATTTTACAAGGGCAGGTAATAAATAAAAGAAACAAAATATTTTACAAAATACCTAGGTATATTGAAACATAAATTGTAAGTCATTGACATTTCATAGATTATTATATTCATTGATATGATATGACAACAGCCCGAATGCATGGTTGTCAAACAAAAGAGAACGTATCGGATTTTCGTAAAGACCTTATTTTTATTTTTTTTCTTTTCATAATACCGGGGCGATCCATTCACAGATGATACGATTTAGATCTTCCTACCTTTACTTACTCTACAGACAGGTAATGATACGGCATCCATTGCTGGTTTTCTTATGAGTGTCATAACAATTAACGTAAAAGAACATGCACTGTATACCAAATCATCAGCCCCTCGAACAATTTGGGATAAGGTAGACAAAATTGCATTAAGAACAGCTTAAAACTAACATTTTACTTAGAAGTATTTTTACGTAACAAATTAATTTCATTCATAAGAGTCCTCAAAAAGTCAGTCTGGTCCCTTACAGCTTCCAAAATCTTTTGATTGGTTATCAATAAGCGATCATCAGCTAGAACATCAGCACTTGTGAGCATCTCACTTTTACTTGATACACAAGGAATACCTTCGACAGAGTTTCTTGAAGGGACTTGTTGGACCTGATGAACAATGGGCCTCATTCTTGAGATGCCATTGTTGAAATCAAACAGAGCCCTGCTCAGCCATTCGCAAGAATACTCATTGTCCTCAACGTAAACTCTCAAAATATAGGCGTGGTTTAACCATACTCTATAATCCAAGTAATTGAGGTGATTAGATCTTAGTGACAGAACTGATAACGATCTTAAATCCGATAATACTTTAGAATCTAAATGATGTATGTCGTTGTGAGATAGATCTAAACTAACTAAAGAAGTAAGCCCCTGAAAAGCTCCATATTGGATTTTTGACAAATTATTGTGACTTAGAAACAATGATTTTAAATGAGCTACTCTGTGAAACGATGAAGGTCCAATATCTTTAATCCTATTAACACTTAAGTCCAAAGAATTAAGACTCAGAGGTAACATTAGTGAAGTCTCGTTTAGCTCTTCAATTAAATTATTTTTGATTTCCAAATTTTTCAGGTCTTTTTGGTAATATACGTCTATTGTGGAGGGGTCTAAAATATTATTGGAATTTAGTACCAAAACTGTTAGATGCTTAGCTTCTCCAGGCGGAATACTAAGGCTGTGAAGTCCGTTGTGAGACAGATCTAAAACCCCACCCTCAATATGGAACATCTTCACTTGGATACTTTTTACTACGTGAATATTATTAAAAGAAAGATTGACGTGTTTCAAATTGTAATTGTCTGTAAAGCTTTCACGGGAAATTAATTCTATCATATTATGAGATATATCAAGATTTTGCAAATTGTTCATTGAAGAAAAACTAGCATGGTACAGATGAGCTATGAAATTACAACTCAAATTCAAATATTTTACATCCTTCAGATCTTTGGGATTAACAATAAAAAGTGTCAAATTATTTGATGACAAATCAAGGCTTGTCATCCTGATGATCGATTGAAAAGCATTGTATTCGACTACATTAATCTGGTTTCTTGACAAATCTACTTCTGTGATTACGTTAACTTTATTTTCAGTGCCTCTTGTCGATCTAGAGGTAACTAACTTTGGAGCTGGCGTATTAGGAATTGAAGTCAATTCGTTTCCAGAAAGTATAATTTTGCAAACTCCATCTACATAATCCCAGTGCCTCAAGAACATGTTAGGGGTAAATTTTTCCAAGTGATTTCCAGAAACGTCAAACGTTTCAAGGTGATTTATTTTCAGGTAATACTTATCAATGTTTTGTATTAAATTGTTTTTCAGATATAAATGTTTCAAGCTAACTAATTCTCTAATAGCCCCATTTAATTCCTTTATCACGTTGCCATTCAAACGTAGTATTTCAAGATTTGTTAAATTGTTGAACGGCTCTTCATTCAAATCTGTTATTCTATTGTGGGAAAGATCTAGTTCAATAAGACTCGTTAACTCTGAAAATACATCACCAGGAAGAGTTTCGATGCGGTTATTGGACAGAAACAGACGTTTTAGTTTATTCTGCTGATTATCAAAGAAGAAAAGGTCATCAATATCTTTTAAGTAATTGTTAGAAAAATCGGCATATTCTAAATAATTCAAGAAGTACAAAGGGTGTTCATCGATGAGTTCAATTTGATTATTGCTCAGTTCCAAGCGTTGCAATTTGGGCATGAAGTTTAGGAATGTGAGGTTTGTTTGTGGCCAACTGCCTGTAGCTTTGAACGTTGTGACAGCAGTGACAAAGCCTACGTCGAGTTGGTCGGTCTGGTTGTCGAATGTGTCATCGGCGTTGTAGAGGGTGAGTTGCACTGAGACGAGATGGTTGACCGAGCCGCTGCAGTCCTGTGGGAGGCTGATCCCGCTGATGTTGCCGATACACTCCACGCGGAACACGCAATGCCCGAGGCTGTGGACCCGATCCTCTGGGCAGTAGCTGGATACCAGAGACGATGCCGTCAAGAGCAGGAATATCAGCTTTAGGAAACCTGAAAATTGATAAATAATAGTTGATTTATATTTTCAGGGTGCGTTTGACCCGGAAACTAATTAAGACACTTTTCCAAGTAGCTAATTTATGTACTAAGTACGAAACAATAATTGAACCTGCCATACAAAAATGATGATTATGGAATCATAAAATGTGTCATTATGAATCTATGAGAGCAGTGGTTAAAAATAGACGCAGAGATAAACATAAAAATAGAGTAAAAATAAACTGCAAAAACTTTAAGTGTCTCGCTTAGAATTAGAATTAATTGCCAAAATCTTAGATGTACCTATAACTACTTATGATCGGGTTGGTTAATTTTAAAACAAAAAAATATGATTAGTTTATTAAGTTGGCATAATAACATTTACGTAATGAGACTAGCCAATTCTCAATGGGTAATGTGTAAAAAAACTACTATAAATATTTCAATAGGTGGCTGGTCCATCAAATCCTACAAACAAACTTCTTCATAAAGGATGATTTAAAAAAATATATAAAAAAGGGAAATAATAATGGTTCCGACAAATAAATAAATCTCCAGTTATTATTCTAATTTACCAGCGTTATAATATACTACCATCAAAAAATTCAAAGCATACCGAATAAAATAAATGAATTTAACTAACACCTATGAACACTACGAACTTACATTTTTAAATAAAAATATGTTAAACTTCGAATAATAAAAACTAAATTTCCTACTAAAATACTGAACCTCCGACAAGAGAACTAGGTTACCGACAACAGAGGTCAAGCATGTCAAATAATAATTCTTTTACGACTTGTATAAGTTATTTTTCTTTTATTGTTGGTTAACAAATACATCGTTTAACTCTCATGGTAAACAAAACAGAAAATCAAGATTGGAGAAAAGGATCTTGCACTTGCCAGCAGTTAAGCCGAGTAATGCAAGTAGATCTATTGCTATAATTTCTTTTATACGATAATAATAATTATTTAACAAAAAAAGGGATTTTATTTTAAAATATTTTATCTTCGTAATAATTCTTTTTTTTTTATAATAGGGGCATGTCTAGTAGGTCTTAAAATAATAATAAAATAATGTAGTTCTACATGCATTACTTGGGAAGAAAACAGGAGAATACGTCTGTTTGAAAACGCCAAGACTAGGAGATCTCTTAATAACGTTCAACATTGCCAATTAAATGAATGAACGAATGAAACAGAGATATAAGAAATCTAAAGTAAACTTACCTTCGATCATCGTGGATGATTTTGAATAATCGCAGCTTCCCAATGATTTGCGACCTGAAATTAATATTATAATGTAAAAACACAGTTTAAACTTAAACTAGTCTAGAGTTCCATCTAGTTTCACCCACTGCTAGGCTGCTGTTTTTCCCGTTTCCCCATGGAACTTAGATGTTTTAAAAAGAATTGAAATAAAAACACAAATTGTAATAACACTTTTTGTAGTTGGTTCAGGCGAGTAAAATTCAAACTCGGCCTCTACCACGAAGACAACGATAGAAACAAGCTTGGTTTTAGTTTTATATTGATCTTGTAGTTTCGGAGACAAACTATGAAAAACCATTTTAAAATACTACTAACTTTATCTACACAAGAAAATAAAATTGCGTCTTACCGCTAGAAGCAGGCCATGTTCAAACACAAACACGCGACTTGCAAACTCAAAGTCCAAATGAAGGTTTAGCTCCGACGGAGCGGCGCGCGGCGTCGACGAATACGACCCTAGGAATTTTGCTGACACCCCTAAATTGGAAGACTGACGCTACCTAGGTAGCTACTACAAAATAATATGCGCAGGTACTCGCAAAGATAGCTGTAGGTGCTATATCAAATGTGTTGGAGTCAGATCTCATCACATTTATTCCATTAATATTATCCTAGTTAAAAATTAGTAAATTTTTTGGCAAATGTTCTGTCTCTATCAGGTAATTACAACCTGTCATTATAGTGATACACGATTTTCTGAAATGGCCCTCAAATATTTGGCGAACGAGGCGATAACGACCATATTTTACGGCCGTTAACGCTCTGTCTACCCTGCAAGGGAATAAGGCGTGATGTGTGTTCATTCAGTATGTAGAGATAGAGTCTGGCCAGCGAGTCTTTGGACACGGAAATGGCGCCAATTTTAAAAATCTTTCACATGTTAACACTGAAAAACTACAATAAAACAATTTTGATACTTACTATTTTTTTGTTTTCTGCTCTTCAGTTTGTGTTTACCTTGCCTACCGGTATGTATGTATGATGTATCTACCGGGAGTAACAGAAAGGGTATAACAAGCCGAAAGGAGGTCAAGGTACTCATGAAACTGAACAACTTTCCCCATGAAACATGGATCGATATATGAAAAAAATATTTGGACCTCCCATACAAAATCGCAGATCAGCTGATTGATTTACTCTGAGAGGTCCAAATTTTTTTTCATATTTCGTCCCATGTCCCATGGGGACAGTTGTTCAGTTTCATGAGTACCTTGACCTCCTTTCGGTTTGTTATACCCTTTCTGTTACTCCCGGTAGATACATCATACATACATACCGGTAGGCAAGGTAAACACAAAATAAAGAGCAGAAAACAAAAAAATAGTAAGTATCAAAATTGTTTTATTGTATTTTTTCAGTGTTAACATGTTGCCATTTGAAATATTTGAATTATTTGACGTCCAAAGACTCGCTAGCCAGACTCTAGTAGGTACTTCATTCATGGTGGACTACGATGTTTTAAATTTTATGTGTATTATCAGCGGTCAAGTAAAGGTTGAAGCATAGAGGCGCCCAGCGATTATTTATGACTATTGTTTAAGATAATTTGTGATTATTGTTTTAGGCTTTGCACTGGTTAAAGTAGCGTTTGATTTTTCAGGGAACTACAAAAACTTAACTAGGAATATACTATGGCGAAAGTTTGAATAAATAAAAGATGATTAATCAAAATTATATCAACACGTTCATGTTTACAGTAGGTATACCTATAGCAAACAGAACCAAACACATGCAAAACGCAATAATGACCATAAATTATGATTAAAATCTACCTCGGAATATAAAATTAGATATTAAACTAGGTAGGTATCTACTTAAGTGTAACTATACCGAGTGGTGCCAGCTTAGAATAGCATCACCTCATTGCTACCCGTGGGTGTCGTAAAAGCGACTAAGGGATATTATTATTATACAAGTCAAGTCAAGCTAAGTTAATTTAGGTCAAGTCAAGTCGAGTCGAGTCGAGTCGAGTCGAGTCGAGTCGAGTCGAGTCGAGTCAAGCCAAGCCAAGCCAAGCCAAGCCAAGCCAAGCCAAGCCAAGCCAAGCCAAGCCAAGCCAAGCCAAGCCAAGCCAAGCCGTGTCGAATCAAGTCAAGTTAAGTCAAGAAAGAGATAAAGTTAAGTAACGCTATAGGTCGTCTTCTTCACCAAAGTCCTCGAGCTCGGGATAGTCGTCCCCGTAGTCCACTGCGAACATGGCCGCGCACTCGTCCTCCCCGGCTACGGTGTCTCGGCTGACGTGTAGCGGGCTCAGCTCCATCAGTTCCAATATGTCAAGTCAAGACTAGTCAAGTCAGGTCGGGTCGGGTCGGGTCGGTTCGGTTCGGGTCGGGTCTGGTCGGTTCGGGCTGAGTCGGTTCGGGTCGGTTCGTCTTGGGTCGGGTTGGGTCGGGTCGGGTTGGGTCGGCAAGTCAAGTCAAGTCAAATCAAGTCAAGTCAAGTCAAGTCAAGTCAAGTCAAGTCAAGTCAAATCAAGTCTAGTCAAACTATGTGTGGTTCGTCTTCTTCAAAGTCCTCGAGCTCGGGATAGTTGTCCCCGTAGTCCACTGCGAACATGGCCGCGCACTCGTCCTCCCCGGCTACGGTGTCTCGGCTGACGTGTAGCGGGCTCAGCTCCATGAGTTCCAGTATGTCAAGTCAAGGCAAGTCATGTCAAGTCAAGTCAAGTCAAGTCAAGTCGAGTCGAGTCGAGTCGAGACGAGTCGAGCCGAGCCGAGCCGAGCCGAGCCGAGCCGAGCCGAGCCGAGCCGAGCCGAGCCGAGCGGAGCGGAGCCGAGCCGAGCCGAGCCGAGCAGAGCCGAGCCGAGCCGAGCCGAGCCGAGCCGAGCCGAGCAGAGCCGAGCCGAGCCGAGCCGAGTCGAGCCGAGCCGAGCCAAGCCAAGCCAAGCCAAGCCAAGCCAAGTCAAGTCAAGTCAAGTCAAGTAACGTCACGTCACGTCAAATCAAGTCAAGTCAAGTCATGCTATATTTGGTTCGTGTTCTATATCAAAGTCCTCGAATTCAGGATAGTTGTCCCCGTAGTCCACTGCGAACATGGCCGCGCACTCGTCCTCCCCGGCTACGGTGTCTCGGCTGACGTGTAGCGGGCTCAGCTCCATGAGTTCCAGTAAGTCAAGTCAAGTCAAGTCAAGTCAAGTCAAGTCGAGTCAAGTCAAGTCAAGTCAAGTCAAGTCAAGTCAAGTCAAAGTCAAGTCATGTAAGGCAAAGCTATTCAAGCTTGTTAAGTCATGTCAAGTCAAGTCAAGTCAAGTCAAGTCAAGACCAGTCAAGTCAAGTCAAGTCAAGTGTAGTCAAGTCAAGAGTAGGCAAATCAAGTCAAGCTGTGTTTGGCTTGTCTTCTTTATCGAAGTCCTCGAACTCGGGGTAGTCGTCCCCGTAGTCCACTGCGAACATGGCCGCGCACTCGTCCTCCCCGGCTACGGTGTCTCGGCTGACGTGTAGCGGGCTCAGCTCCATCAGTTCCATATGTCAAGTCAAGTGAAGTGAAGTCAATTGAAAGTGAAAGTGAAGTCAAGTCAAGTCATATCAAATCAAATTTTGTCAATTCAAGTCAAGTCAGGCCAAGTGAAGTGATGTCAAGTCAAGTCAAGTCAATTTAGGTAAATCAAGTCATGCTGTGTTTGGCTCGTCTTCTCTATCAAAGTCCTCGAACTCGGAATAGTTGTCCCCGTAGTCCACTGCGAACATGGCCGCGCACTCGTCCTCCCCGGCTACGGTGTCTCGGCTGACGTGTAGCGGGCTCAGCTCCATGAGTTCCAATATGTCAAGTCAAGACTAGTCAAGTCAGGTCGGGTCGGGTCGGGTCGGTTCGGTTCGGGTCGGGTCTGGTCGGTTCGGGCTGAGTCGGTTCGGGTCGGTTCGTCTTGGGTCGGGTTGGGTCGGGTCGGGTTGGGTCGGCAAGTCAAGTCAAGTCAAATCAAGTCAAGTCAAGTCAAGTCAAGTCAAGTCAAGTCAAATCAAGTCTAGTCAAACTATGTGTGGTTCGTCTTCTTCAAAGTCCTCGAGCTCGGGGTAGTCGTCCCCGTAGTCCACTGCGAACATGGCCGCGCACTCGTCCTCCCCGGCTACGGTGTCTCGGCTGACGTGTAGCGGGCTCAGCTCCATCAGTTCCAATATGTCGAGTCAAGTAATGTGAAGCACGGTAAAGTTACGTAAAGTCACGTCAAGTTAAGTCAAGTCTAGTCTAGTCTAGTCAAGTCAAGTCATGTCAAGTAAATTAAAGTCAAGTCAAGTCAAGTCAAATAGTTAAATGAAGACAAGTCAAGTCTAGTCAAGTCAAATTAAGTCAAGTCAAGTGTAGTCAAGTTAAGTCAAGACAAGTCAAGTCAAGTCAAGTCTAGTCAGGTCTAGTCAGGTCTAGTCAAGTCTAGTCAAGTCTAGTTAAGTCGAGTCAAGTCGATTCAAATCAAGTCAAGTCAAGTCCAGTCGAGTCGATTCGAGTCAAGTCAAGTAAAATCAAGTCAAGTCATGTCAAGTCAAGTCAAGCCAAGTCATGCTATATTTGGTTCGTCTTCTATAACAAAGTCTTCAAACTCGGGATAGTCGTCCCCGTAGTCCACTGCGAACATGGCCGCGCACTCGTCCTCCCCGGCTACGGTGTCTCGGCTGACGTGTAGCGGGCTCAGCTCCATGAGTTCTAGCAGTGGTACATCCACCTTTGTGGACACCATGAAGCAGAGTTTCAAATGGTCCCTGAAAACACACAGTTTTAATTACCCGACTGCCTCTAAAGGAGGGTTATGTTTTTCGAGAGTATGTATGTATGTATGTGGACAAGAAAATTCTTTTTTATGGGCTACAGCCCAAACGGGTAGTTGGATTTTGACAAATGAGGTGTCATTAGATTCGTCTCAGCAGCACTGGCTATATTAAAAATTCATAAATTCATGATGGCGGATTTTAATTACCGCAGTCGAGTTTTTGTTTTTTAATACATCAGCTCGTATTATTTTCATCCCATGATTTGACCTTTATGAAGGCTAAGCCGAAATACATGCACTTTGTACTAGGCATATGTCTACGCCTGCAGTATCCAGATAATATTGTTCAGTTTTCGATCTTCATGGTCCAGCGTTGTACTCGTAAGTTTGGTTACAAGATTCGATGATCACAGGTTCGATATCTGACAATGCACCACTTTAAGAAATTTAAAGATTAAACAACCTTATTTTACATTATAATACACAGTCCCGTGCTTCGGCGGGCACGTTTACAATTGGCCCGCTGTCTATGCAAATTTGCATGGATGGGTAGATGCATGGTATGTACCTACCCTTGGCTACGGAAGATCAGTAGTTAGGACAGGAAAGTTCAAAAGTGGCGACTACAGATAAAATCATAGTTAGATACCACTCGTATGTAGGGTCAGGTAGGCTACAGTGACTCGGATTTCTTCAAACAATAAAATTTTATAGAAAACTTTGAAGTATCAAACTGAAATTCATATCTAGGATGCATTGATTATTACTCTTTCGTTTCACATTATCATTTTTTGCAATAACACAACACTAAGGTCACCAGACATTTTTTTCTAGAAAAAAAATTGTGAGTCACTGTGTACTACTACCTGTCTACACTGACTCAAACCCTGTGGTACACAGTGACTCTAACAGTTTATATAGACTTGGCAACCCTATCGTGCAAGTATAATATTTATTGAAACTATGCATTTTAATCAATTATATTTGTCAAAGTATTCTTTTCATATCATTACAATTGCCATAAGAAATATTTTACAATTGTCTGTCAATGTTTCTAAAAATAGAGTGATGAGTTAGTACTATATGTTAGAGTCACTGTGTACCACTTAAATTTGAGCCAGTGTAGACGCCCACGCTATTTTCAAATAATTTGCCTACAAATATTACCAGACTACTCTAAGAGCTAGCAAACCTAGCTTTTTACTTAGTATATGAACACCACTTTCGATCAAAATAATTACATTTCCCTAAATCTTTCAATCAGTACTGATAAAAATACATGTAGGTTACCTTTAAAAGCATTTTTAGAGGTGCAAAACCATTCGCACATTTTTTTCACAATCAAACCCCACTGGAGTGCACGGATGATTGGTTTGTATGTGTTTGGTTGTCAAGAGCTACCATTTTGTTAAGAATACAAATAGATATAGCTGTCCTATTACGAAATATAAGCGTGAGTCAACGTACCCGCCCGAGTCACCGATCCCTACCTGACCCTACTTACATGTCGCTTATATTAACATCCATTGAATCGAATTGCTTCACGGAATAGGCAACATGTTTCGCATCAAACGGAGTGTTCGCTTTGAAGATACCCATCTGGGGACAACACGAAAAAAAACATTAACTAGGTATTATACAACGTGTTACAAAACAACCAATAAAGCTCAAAGGGTGTGGAAAGGTCCGTTGCAAAGAGTTAATTAACATAAAAATTAAAGCCGTAGTATCGTTTTTGAAAACTACGAAAAAAATATTTTTTATTTAATTACACTTATTTTTAATCGTGGCATCGCAGCACTAATTTTGACAGCTCAAAGTTCAAATGAAGTTATCGACGCGGCGAAGCGCAGTTCGGTTTACATTGCTGGCTATTACATGAATGTCATCAATACAAGAAACTAAGTCAACCAGCAATGTATGCCGAAGCGGACTTTGTTCGCCAGGTAGTGTAGCACCTGACCTAGACTAGTGATGTGATTATTTTATCGACTGATGATAATGAAAAATATTCTTTTTTTTGGTTAGTTATGTAACAGGTTGTATATAATACCTATATCAGGGTAAAAGGTAGGTAAGGTAATATTACCAGCAAATCCATTAACCATTTTAGGAAACAACTGGTTTTTCATACAAATATAAGGACAATCAGTACAGGCCTATTTTTTTACCACCCAGAAAAATTTGCAGGGTGATTCTACTTACGATTCTGAACAACTATGGGGCTCCCTGCGAATTCGCTTAAAAAATTGGATGTTCCATTGAAAAATTCATACCTACTCGGCAAAAATGTATGGAGAACCAAAAATTTTTTTTTAGATTTCGCGTGTGGCCCCATAGTAAAAGTTGTTCAGAATAGGCGCGTCCACACGGTACGCCGAGGCAAATGCTCGCGAGGCATACGCTCGGGTTCACAAAGGTCATGCCGAGCCGTTTGAGTGCTCGGCTGCCTCAATCATAGTAAATTTGGTTAGTTTAACTAAGCGTCCAAATGAACAGAACTTGGCTTGCCTGCCACCCGAGCGTATGCCGCGCCTATGCAGTGCCTCGGCATGCTCAAAATCACCGTGTGGACGCGCCTATTCATGAGTAGAATCACCCTGCAAATTTTTCTGGGTGATAAAAAAATAACCCTGTATAAGTTAGTCCCTTGATTCGCTGGCGATAGTAGATAGATAGAACCTTTACGTTAAGTACTGTAACTAGGTACTGGCTTGTTTTGCACTTCAGAAACTCGTATACCTACCTAAGTACCTAGTCTAGAACCTTCGATTTATAGATAGGTACCTAGTTAGGAATGAATGCTACAAAACAGGAAATTAATCAACTTTTGTTATCATAATTTCCGTATCTAGTACTCTCGTACAATAAAGTTAGGACCTCCGTAAAATTTATTTTATTTTCTGTTTGCCTACACCAAATATATTTTATTTATCAGCTTATTCATAGTTAGAATATGACATTAAAAATATTCTGTCTGCGAGAGTTGTCATATCATATCTCTTTAGGTACAATTTAAAATTCCGCAATAGAATTATATCGTCTTAAAAAATAGCAGTATAACTTGAACACTTACAAGATAGGTTGATGTACTAAACCTTATACCTTTACAGTTTACAGCCACAACATATCAGTCATAATCATACAACAGTCCACTGCTGGACATTAGGACTCCCCTTCTCGGGGTGGTATAGCCATATTAGGTGATATTAGCCATACTCACCATGCTTGGCAGGCGGATTGGCGAGCACAAGGAACGCTGCTGCCCATTCCCTGGATAAAAAACCCTTAGTCGCTTTGTACAACACCCACGGGTAGAATTGGGGCGCGGCATCACACGGCAAATTACTAACTTAGATATGCAATTTTTTTATAAGCAATTTTTGATTAATTCCATAAATACTTACATGCAGTATCCCATATTTGAATGGCGTCATGTGTTCGATGGCCTTGTGCCGTTTTTGCATGTGCAGCATGACTAGGACATGTGGGGGCAGGAATTCTTCAGTCGGCTTCACGTATTCTTGAACTATCTGTTAAATAAACAATATAAGAAACATCTGAAGGACAACTCTACTCGAAAAATACATGACTTGCATGCAATGGATACTAGTTTTGGGAAGTCCTAGTATGTATAGCCTGGTAGAATTAAGGTAGATATTTTATTTATGACATTTATCGTGTAGGTATTTCTCTCTGAAATAAAAGTAAATAGAACTTATTCCTTCTTCTTTTCAGCATATTCGCATTGTATTGGCCAATAACTCTTGATATTCTAAGTCTTAATAAAAACTTTCGATGACTGGTGCCTAGTTCTGGGCTGGTAGGTACATATCGATTAAAAAACTAAGACTATTCATACCCCGGGAAACAAAATAGCCAGTCCATTGGCCTTGGCAATATCGTTTGGCGGGGAGTAGAATCCCGGAATAGGTAGACCAGGTGGTGGAAAATACTCCTCAGGGTCATCTTCCACTTCGTCTTCTTCTTCAGAGCCTTCGGATAACTCCTGGTGAATATATAAAAATAGAATTCCTTAAGAATTTTGAATCATAGATGCAAAGTATTGAATGCCGAAATTTTTGCAGGCATGATCAGGGTCAGTCCATAAAACCTTTCCATAACGTGGATCGTTTTCCAAACTATACTAAAATCGAATGACTGACGATCCTTAGTATGGCTATTCATAGTTTTTTGGCGAATAATGTAGGTATGCGTGGTAGTTACTAACCTCAGGTATTTCTATATCCACATCTTCATCTTCCTCTGCCTCAGCCTTCAGTTGATCCAATTCTGCTAGTTTCTGTAAAATTGCATCTTTTAAAGAGTGCAGGCGGCTAATAATATGTCTGTCATTTTTCTTGTTTATAATGTCTGTCACATTTCTTGTTTATAATGTCCGTCACAATTCTTGCTAATAACGTCTATCTCTTCCTATCAAATTAGGAATACATAATCAAAGATTGAATGTGGCTACCATATAATACCTAATTAGACATGCTATAGAGCACACATTGATTTAGGTACTAGGAATTTATGGGACCAAACTATACTGATTTTACATACCTACAGAAAACAAAACCTAATATAAGCTGATCAGATCCCGTAAAAGGGGAGGTGGTTGTGCTGCTGATAGATAAATAATCTGATAGGTGGCCAAATGTAACACATACGCCAGTTTTCAAGAGCTCCATCTTCTTTTGCTCCAAAGCCGTCTTCTTCGCTTCAATGGCTTCGTCTCTTCTCTGGTGTGCTAAACGCTGCATCTCCGCTAGGATCCTAGCGCGTTTCTCTTTCTTTTCTTCCTAGAGATTATAAGGACTGAGATATTAGGTATGTATGAAAAAATAATACAAGGACCAAGAATTATACTCGACTTTAGAACCGTAAGTGTCGCCTCAGAAGCATTTATCATCAAAGTTCTTTCCAATTATTTGTTTGGCGCAACATCTCTTGCTCTTTCGTTCATCTCAAAACACACATAGGTTTTGAATTCTATTAGAGGTTCCCAAAATGGTTGCTTACTCAGATCAGTTTTTCTCTATTAGGGCGTCACTGTACAAAGTACCACCTTAAGCTGGATACTTACAATTCTCTTAATTCTCTCTTCTCTCCTCTTCTGCATAATATGCTCCCTAGTAGGACTGAATGTCTTGTAGTGTTCAAACGCTGTCTTAGCAAGACGGACAGCCTTCTTATCATCGGACTCAGGTGGTTGTATCAAGCTGTCTTCGTACAAAATTTTACGTATGAGGGCTGAAATAAATTTCAAAAACTACGTAATCAAAATTGGTAGTGTTGCTTCTTATCTTTCCCATGTCATTGGTTGCTGCAACCGGTATTCAGAAAGCTGTCCTTTGCACTGTAACGAAAATCCGGAATAAATGAAAACTACTAAAAGCATGACATGATTCTCATAGTTAGTTACTATCGTAAAGAAAAATACTAATTGATGCTTAATTGGTACAAGCTCGTGACGAATGTTGACTCTGTCGGGATTTTGAAACAAATGACGTTTGTAAGTGGGTGGGTCTTTACAATATTACGTGAGGTTGACCATCCCTCGGTTCATTCACTAACCTACGACATCCACCTCATCAAGAGACCGCAGGCAAATGGCTAGAGCAGGTCCTGCAAGTAATGCGTGAATGGAAGCCTCGTTCACGAGAGCGTCTCCGGAATATAAAACGTCCTTGGCTTGTTCCTCCGTGAAGTTGAACACTTCTCGGCCCACCATGATTAGACCTGAAAGAAATCATTTTCTACACTTATCAACAAACCGCATTAACTGACTTATTGACTCTCTGATTCATCAACGCAAAGCCTACTCAATTAGGATTTCTTTATCACTTAACCATCTGTTAAGAAAGAATTTTCAGAATTTTATCCCCTAAATGGGTAAAAGGGGTTTTACAGGAGTTTCTATAGAAATTGTGTGGAGATTACCAACTGCACCCAATTCATGCCGGAGTGGCCAGCCTCGGGTTTCTTACTCCAAAACTGCTGTAACTACTGTACTCAGGGCTAGGGTTAATTGCGCCGAGATTGCTGTAAGTAGGTTCTACTGCTACTAGGTACTACCAATCTTATGACTCAACTGTTCTCATTCCAATGCTCGTACAACTCGGGGTGCGCATGAGTGGCGTGTGGCCAGTACAGCACAAAGTTGACCGCCTTGAGATGCGGCGCCATCAGCTCGGCGCGGTGACGCTTCCGAACAGCTTGGCGAGCCGTGTGCCGAGCTAGGATCGACTGCTGCTCCTGTTGCCTTTCTGATTTTTGGGTGTTTATCAATTCCTGTACAAATAAGCAGTTTTTTGAAAAAATCAAATAACTTACCTAAGTCAAGAAAGAGCGATTCATTCACAGTTAAGGCATATTTTGCAAAACACATACATAAAAACAGCAGGCTTACCAACGATAAACCAGGTTTTCGGTCGATCGAGTCGTATGATTTTTCCAAAGCGCGATACCTCTACCTACCAGAGGTTATACCGTCGTCTCCCGTTAACACATCCGTGGCATTAAGATGACTAGAGTTTTTGGAAAACTTTCAATTTCCACCGCTAGCTGGATTTGAACCAGCTACTCTCGCCATCTGTAGGTACTGGCGACGCCTCTAACATCTAAGCTACAGCGGTTCATTTAAGCAAGTGTACTTTCATTTAGTATTTTTTTCTGCTCCGACCAACCTTCGTTAAAATGCCACCCTTAGCCACTGCTACCTCTACTGTAGAAACTGAAACTCTCACCATTTCAGTGGGCGTTGGTTCATTAATTTCATACTTGGGTCGACCTGTGGTGAACCCCTGTTTCTCTTGCTTGTAATATTCAAGTTCTTTCTTCACAACTGCTTCAAACCTGATTGGGTTCACTCCTCTGAACACACTTGTGACTTTTTTGTTCTGTAAAAAATCGTCTAGGTATGCATGCATCCTATCAAGTTCAATTCAACATTATTAATTAGGGTGCCATACCGTGTGATGCCGGCTTAGAATAGCACCACCCCAATTCTACCAGTGGGTGTCGTAAAAAGCGACTAAGGGAAACTTATCCAGGGAATGGGCAGCAGCGTCACAGCTGGCCAATACTTACTTTGTGGCAGCGTTCCCTGTCAATGCAACGTCATGCACTGCGCTCGCCAATCCGCCTGCCAAGCGTGGTGAGTATGGCAATACCCCCCGATAGGGGGAGGCCCATGTCCAGCAGTGGACTGTTGTGGCTGTTATGGTTATGGTAATTAGGGTGCCTATACAGGGTGTTAGGGACGGTGTACCGAAAACTTTTCAGGCATGATCTGACCATCAAACTGAACAACTTTTACTATGGAGCCAATGGTGGGAAAAGAAAAAAAAATTTCGACCGCCCATACAAAATTCACGATCAGCTGACTGACTTTGTATGGAGGTGGGAAATTTTTTTACGTTTCCCACCATTGGCTCCATAGTAAAAGTTGTTCAGTTTCGTGGTCTGAGCACGCCTGCAAAGTTTTCGTTACACCGTCCCTAACACCCCGTATACCTAAGCCACGATTGTCTTCAGAGTTATCAACTCTATTCAGAATTGTCTAGGTAGGTATGTCTCTACTTTGTGTATTGCGACATTGGTAGAGCTAGGTACCTAAATACGCAAAATAAAAATTAACTTACAACAATGAACAAGTAAAATGGTTCACTCTGGTGACGCAACCTTGCCACAGCTTCAATCTCATCGGCTAGGACCTAAAAATATTATGAGAGATACAAAAACTTTTTTTCATATTTGCAGTTGATTTTTTTACATCCGTAGGTGTCTGCGAACTTATTTTTATTGTAGGTAAGTAGTTCAGATAAAAAAAAATGGTAAGTATAAGTAGGTACCTATTTCAAAACACATGAGACTGAAGTGCACATAGTTAGACTTTGAGTATGCCGTGTGGTGCCCGCTTAAAATAGTATCATCCCCTTTCATTCCCGAGGGTGTCGTAAGAAAAGAAACAACTAAGGGATTTGAGAGTTGTATTGCAATTTTAGGCGAGAGGCTGACAACCTGTCACTATAGTAAGTCTACTCTTTCTCAGGCGTGTTGTAAGTGGCCGTTTTTACCCGGAAGGATATGATATACTAGGCGTGCGTGATATATGAATGTAGGTATGAGACAGCTTTTTATTGACCAAGATTGGCAAATAATTATAAAACCTAGGTAGGTAGGTATAGATTGATCTTTAGGTAGGTAAAGTAGGTCCTTCATAATGTCAGCTCAACGAATCTTTATCAGAAACTGCTAAGTAGCCACTCTCGGGGGATTCCCCGAATGATTACGAGTTAGCAATTTTGTTGCACGCAGTTATCTCATGGTCAGGAAGATTCGACCTTTGTACCTACCTCTGATATGAAAATAACAATGTTAGTAGGTATGTACCTACCTACGACTTCCGGTCTATCTGAGCGTTGGTTGGTCTTACAATCTGGAGGTCCCTAGTTCAATTCAGTGTTAGAAGTTGATACCTTCTTTAATATTTCATCAAATAACAACTTAAAATATTGCAAGCTGTTCTTAATAAAGATGGTTCCGAGGTTCAAAGGGCACGTTAACATTTAAACCCCGTTATGACAGCGCCCACCATCAAATCGCGCGGGAACAGTATCTATGATTGATTAGATTAAGTTACATTTATAAGACTATATACTAGAGTACCTGCATAAAGATTTACCTACATAAACCATGTCATACCTACTTCTCTTCTTCTAAGGAGAGGTTGAAAAACGATATTAAATAGGTTTAGGTACCCTTAGCAGAATGACTTCGTCGTTGCTCCATTCAATCTTGAGTAGCATCATGTGCTTATCCAGAGCCTTGCAGAAACCAAACTCCGAATTAAATATCTCTGCACCTTAAAATATGTATGAAATGGTGTGCGTCATTTTGGCACGGCCACCATGGAATACCGTGAGTTTGATGGTGTGAAATAATTGTCCTCTAATTGTCTCTAATTGTCGCACAAGTAAAAAAAAATGTCTCCCCGCCGTTTAAAAGATATTCCATGTAATAGGTGTCCGTGCCAAAATGACGTCTCTACAGCTGGGCCACCATTAAAGCAGCCACTTGGCGAAGATCTGATTATTCCAAAAATTATCCATTTAATTGTCTATTCTTCATACAAAATTTCATCAGTCTTCGAAGAGCCGTTTCAGAGATATATGATTGGTTTGTGGCCGTGCCAAGATGACGTTTCTACAGCTGGGCACCACCTAAATCGGCACGTAGCGGAGACATGTCTATTACCAAAAATTGACCATTTAATTGTCCATAACTGCCTGCCTAATCATTTTAATTGTCTCGTTATCGTTAATGAGAAAACTCATTTTTCATTTTGTGGGTAGGGGAAACTGGGGTCACTTGACCCCAGTGGAAGACATGGTATTTTTAATTTCCAGAAATACTACCAAATCTATGTTTAGCTAGCAAAACTTTTGTCTACAGTCGGATGTGTTAACTATTTCATGTTTCAAAGTGACAGGTCTTTATATAAATTCTATGGTGGCGCAGGATCAATTTGGCGAGTATTTAGCTCAGATGGAGAATTGACAGCTTAATATATCTCTCAAATAAGCATAATAGATTAGTCAGAAAGTGATAGAGTTATTGTGGTTGTTTCACTGTGCCCCTTGTTCCACTGTACCCCACCTTACCCTACCCAAATAAATTAATAACAGTTTTCTCGTTAATGAAGCCGGGACAATTAATATGATTGGGCAGGCAATAATGGACAATTAAATGGGCAATTTTTGGCAACGTGACGATTTAGATGTGGCCGTGCCAAGATGACGTTTCTACAGCTGGGTGGGTCATCACCTAAATCATCACGTAGCGAAGTCATGTTTATACCAAAAATTGTCCATTTAATTGACCATTATTGCCTGCCCAATCATATTAATTGTCCCGGCTTCATTAACGAGAAAACTGTTATTAATTTATTTGGGTAGGGTAAGATGGGGTACAGTGGAACAAGGGGCACAGTGAAACAACCACAATAACTCTATCACTTTCTGACTAATCTATTATGCTTATTTGAGAGATATATTAAGCTGTCAATTCTCCATCTGAGCTAAATACTCGCCAAATTGATCCTGCGCCACCATAGAATTTATATAAAGACCTGTCACTTTGAAACATGAAATAGTTAACACATCCGACTGTAGACAAAAGTTTTGCTAGCTAAACATAGATTTGGTAGTATTTCTGGAAATTAAAAATACCATGTCTTCCACTGGGGTCAAGTGACCCCAGTTTCCCCTACCCACAAAATGAAAAATGAGTTTTCTCATTAACGATAACGAGACAATTAAAATGATTAGGCAGGCAGTTATGGACAATTAAATGGTCAATTTTTGGTAATAGACATGTCTCCGCTACGTGCCGATTTAGGTGGTTGCCCAGCTGTAGAAACGTCATCTTGGCACTTGTCATAATATATCTCTGAAACGGCTCTTCGAAGACTGATGAAATTTTGTATGAAGAATAGACAATTAAATGGACAATTTTTGGAATAATCAGATCTTCGTCAAGTGGCTGCTTTAATGGTGGCCCAGCTGTAGAAACGTCATTTTGGCACGGACACCTATCACATGGAATATCTTTTAAACGGCGGGGAGACAGTTTTTTTTACTTGTGCGACAATTAGAGACAATTAGAGGACAATTATTTCACACCATCAAACTCACGGTATTCCATGGTGGCCGTGCCAAAATGACGCACACTATGAAATGAATAAAATGAAACTATTATGAACAATCCTTAGCTAGCTAGAGCCAAGTTTTTATACACACGTAGTAGTATCCTGTTTTTATTTATATTTTACAAAATATTACAGAATATAATATGATTAATTTTCTTTTTCCATAGAAAATGAAATTTCCATTTTATAACTACAGGCATAATGCCTGTAATAGGCGCAGCGTAGGCCGTAATTTACTAAAAAATTATTGTAGCTCTACGTGCATGAAATTTGACAGGGACACGTTTGATGAGATCTGAACTGAACAGTTCGAATGAGTAACATATTTACGTAGTAACTTACAAATAAACATGTGTTTATACTTTTCGAGAGCATGTTCAAATTCCCTCTCGTTATTTATATCAAGAAATAATTCAACTTTTCTCCTTGCCATTTTATAAGAAAGCTTTTTTATTGGAGAGGCTACCTAGATCAAATAATGCGTAAAACCATGAGGCCATGCATAGTAACAGTTTTGGTCATGTAGTTCAAGTCTAGCTAAAAGTTTAACTAATGTAAAGTAGAACATAGCTGGCAATTCGGGAAGTAAATTCTCTTAACTTACATTAAATTAGCGATGTCACTTTCCGCCAAATAGACTAAGATGAGGATAGGAGATAAGTCAATGGGTTCTTCGTTATTTCTATTATTATTATTAGTCGCTAATTCGCCATTTCTTACAACGTCGCCTTATTTTGATAGATAACGCGCATTTTCAGTCGTGAATCGTGATCATCTCCTGTCCTTTTCAAAACCTATTTGACAGAAAGTAACTGCGCTTATATAAAGGTAAGTTAAGGGAATTTACTTCCAGAATTGCGGCCATAATCACATGTGTTGTGTGTCGTTTTACGATATTGTGACTTTTACTCTAAGATATATTCAGAGGTAATTTGTTTTAATTTGCTGCTACATTGAAACTGTCCAAAGATACTAAAATTGCAGTGATTTTTCAAGTAAACTTTGGAGCTGGATAGGTATATCTGAAATGAGAAACCCGAAAATATCACAATAAAAAATTTATTATCTATATAACATAACATCGGACCATAACCGTAGATGAAACGACTGTATATTACATGTTGTATAATAAGTATAGGCTATACATGGCTAGTACCTGATCACCGAATGTATAGGACACGACACAAAAATTATACAATAATTTAAAATACTCTCTACAATTAAAACAGAACCTTTAGTAGGAGACGACAGTTTAAAATTGTCTTACATTATGTGATGAAACTTATTTTTAAACCAGTGTGTAAGTTATAAGTACTTAACTAAGAAGATATAGGAGTTGGAAGATTATGCATAATATAAAGAGACGTGTATGGTCGCCTAAGAAAGGTTCAGAAGATTAACATGTAAAATTGGAAATTTCTTCGGGAACCAGGTACGAAGGTTTTAGCTATAAATCCAAAACTAACCTAAATCATAAATAAATTAATTAGGTCTTAGTCAAAAAACTAAAAGGACGTTTTATCGTAACATACTTGTTACAAGTATATTTGTATCAACTTAAAGGTAAGAGTGGAGGTTAGTTTTGGAGGTATAGGTAGGAAAATAAGTGTTTGTGATAGTTTACATGAAGTCGTCGTAATCGTCGTCGAAAGTGCCGTAAGCTTCGGGGTTGAGATGAGCCTGAAAAGAAAGAAAAAGAAAACAATATTAAAAAAACGCAGTTCTGTTTTAGGTTAAATCGAGACAAATGTATTTTCTAAGGTAAATGTACATACATACACATATCAAGACTATTTTCCTTGTGGGGTAGGCAGAGCAAAAACAGATGTAAAAATTGCTATTTACATCTGACAAAGGTATGAGAGTCATTCAAAAGACTGTATCAAGATAGTGAAAGCCAATGTGGCGCAGTACGACTGCCTGGGACGCGTTCCGGGTTCAATTTCCCGGTGGGGTCACTTACAAAGTTGATATTTATTAGTTTGTGAATTTGTTCCCAGTTTGGTCAAGACATTGCAGGCTGAACCACCTGATTTACCGAAAAGCAAGACGGTCCTCCGTACTTCGGAGGACAAGTTAAGCCGTCCAAGCTGCTATCTATAATCGATCACTTAAACGGCGTTCGTTACACAACCATGTCCAAGGCCTGCTACTGCTACTTGCAGTAGACGGTTAAAAAACTCTTGACACTAGGGATCATCGGGTCGTTGGACGACTTGGTGTCCCACTCGAAGAAGCAGCACTATAGTGACAGGTTGCCAGCCTGTCACCTAATATTGTATTACTGATCAACCCACAAAATATCCTAGTCGCTTTTTACGACACCCACGGGAAGGATGTGGGATTATGGGGTGATGCCATTCTAATCCGGCAGTACACAGCAATGCTTAGATTATCAATAAATACATAGTGTAAAATTAAGTCGCTTTTATTGCGTTTCTCTGTCTGTAGTGGAATTCCCTAACTCCTCTTAAACGCAACGGATTTTGATGCGGTTTTTTTGTAATAGTAAGGTGAATGAAGAGGAAGGTTTATGGGGTTTATAAGTATAACACATGCCGGAAAAAATACTTTGTCCCGCGGGTGAATGTAACGGCTAAGGGGCTGCTAGGCAATTAATATAAAAATGTACTTACATTATCACTGTCGAGTTTTAACTTGGCCTTGCCCTTGCCCTTGGCCGGTTTCTTGGCCTTTGTATCCTTCTCTGCCTTCTGCTTCTCGATGTAGAGGTTGTCCACCGTCATCTTTATCCGCTTTATGTCAGCCGATTGCACTGGAAGAAGAAAACAATTCGTCAACAAGAGTTTGAATTGATATTATTAGGACAACTAAAAGAAAAAAGCCGTGTGATGCCGGGTTAGAATAGCATTACCACATATCTTTCCCGTGGGTGTCTTAAGAAGCGACTAAGGGACTTGTGAGTTGATGAACTTTTGTCAGACGTGGTGTAAGTGTAAGTTGAAGATAGTTCTGTGCTTCGGAGGGCACGCTACGCCGCCAGACCCTTTTGCTGTTTACAATAATAACAAACAGCGGTCGCTACACGACCATATTATAGCGATTCTAGTAGTGGTACTCGTAGATGGTTTCAAAAGATAGATATTCCATTAGGTTAGTTGATTTTTCTCCCACATTGCTTAATCAAGTAGCAGTGTACAAGCACAGCAATGCAACGCGCAATGAAGTTCTCAAGGAATCCTCAAGATGGCCCTCAAATACCATAGAATAAATAATAGTGACACAACATGACTCAATCAGAAGTGTTCACGCGACCAAAGACCGCGACGACGCACTGCAGCACTGATCATCCATCATTATCATCTCATCACCATCAACAACTAGGTATGGCGTGCTGTTCTGCTACCTATTTTCTGGACTTGTCTAGCCCTGAATTGTTTTACTATACTATACAACAATACAGCAAATACGAATGGTTGCCGCTTTTTTACGTACGTGAACCACTTTAGAGGAACTTACTGTGAACAATGATACTCCTGACCAGCTCCTCGATGAAGGCGGGGAACTCGTCCTTGGCTTTGTAGCAGCAAATCTTCTTGCTGAGCAGCTCGCTGAACTCAGTAAACTCCTCTTTGTTGGTCGGGTGGAACAGTACTTTAGAGACTTACTGTGAACAATGATACTCCTGACCAGCTCTTCAATGAAGGCGGGGAACTCGTCCTTGGCTTTGTAGCAGCAAATCTTCTTGCTGAGCAGCTCGCTGAACTCAGTAAACTCTTCTTTGTTGGTCTTACAGTAGTAAGAAGCGACTAAGGGATTTGAAAGATGATGTGTATTGCATTATTATGCGACAGGCTGACAACTTGTCACTATGGTGAATTGATGATACACACAATCTTCTATGATTCTCAAACTTTTGTCATATGTGGCGTGACCGTTTTTTTACGGCTGTTTATACTCTACCCACCCCACAAGGGATATAGGCGTGATATATGTATGTAAATGATACTCACTGTGAACAATGATACTCCTGACCAGCTCCTCGATGAAGGCTGGGAACTCGTCCTTGGCTTTGTAGCAGCAAATCTTCTTGCTGAGCAGCTCGCTGAACTCAGTAAACTCTTCTTTGTTGGTCTTACAGTCGTAAGAAGCGACCAAGACATATAACAGTTGATTTGCAATTTTAGGCGACAGGCCGAATTGGTGATACACACAATCTACTATGATTCGCAAACTTTTGTCATATAAGGTGTGACCGTTTTTTACGGCTATTTATACTCTACCTACCCCACAAGGGATATAGTCATGATATATGTATGTAAATGATACTTACTGTGTACAATGATACTCCTGACCAGCTCCTCGATGAAGGCGGGGAACTCGTCCTTGGCTTTGTAGCAGCAAATCTGCTTGCTGAGCAGCTCGCTGAACTCAGTATACTCTTCTTTGTTGGTCGGATGGAATAGTACTTATGAGAAACTTACTTCTTCTTCGAGTGGGTCAACATGTCGTCCAACGACCCTATGAACCCTGGTGTCAGAGTTTTTAAACCGCCTACTACAACTGGCATGGTTGAGTAGCGATCGCCGTCTAAATGATCATAGACAGCAACCGGGACTGACGAAACCATCTTGCTTTTCGGATAATCAGGTGGTTCAGCCTGCAATGTCCTGACCAGACTGGGAACAAATGCACAAAGTCACTTTGCGAGTGACCCCACTAGTAATTGAACCCGGAACCTTCTGCGTCGCAGGCAGTCGTACTAACCACTGTACCACATCGGCTGCCAGAGGAACTTACTGTGAACAATGATACTCCTGACCAGCTCCTCGATGAAGGCGGGGAACTCGTCCTTGGCTTTGTAGCAGCAAATCTTCTTGCTGAGCAGCTCGCTGAACTCAGTAAACTCCTCTTTGTTGGTCGGATGGAACAAGTCCAGCTTGCCGCCGCCGCCGGCGTCTATACCTGCAATTGATAATCAAATTTATTACTTTATGTGCCATAGTCTAAACCTTAGGAACATATATGGAAGTCCACAATTATCAGACTAAAAACATGAAATGTTTGTCTTGGCAATGAAAGTACAGTGAATTGTATAATATACATATGAAAATTTACACTTCACCCACACACTGTAAAACATAAAAGACCTTACCACAAAAAAGTGAGACAAGTGTTGAATGTATGTATAAAATAAAACGTCATACAAAAAAATGCTAGACACAAGTTCAACACACCTCTAACTTATTTGTGGTAAGGCCCTACAAAAGTTGTTACTTTCCCACAGACATATAAGCACTAGAAAGCATGGTCGGAAGATTTTTTTTAGCCAGACCCTTATAGCAATATTTGTGCCTAGACTAGAAAAATTAAAAAATATTTTCATGCCTTATTGAAATCTTGAGATTACAGTAAACAGTAACAAAATTTGCTTATCAGACCTTTTTTTATCTAACAAAGAAATGCATTAAGTAATTGCATTTCAAATGTTGAAACTAGTTAAGAAAATTACACAATACAGTGAATGACCTAATCATAATGAATGATAAACATAATAACTAAAGCAAATAAATTTAAGAAAAAAGTTTAAGTATACTCATCAATCCTTACAGGACAGCCACCTTATCAAACTTTTTACACTACAGAACAACAGAAAGGAGTCATTTTTCTATTCATCATACAAACCAAATGTTTCAAAAGCTGGTCGAAGGTCTGATTCTTCCTGCAGTTTCAGCCTCAGCATAATCTGCAGCCAGTATTTTCGCCTTTTCACACTCAAGTTGCAAGAACACTGTCATACTTACCTAAGGTCTTCGAAGTCAGCCAGAAGTCTGATTCTTACTACAGTTTCTGCTAATGATGCTTCTCTGCGTCTCTCTGGTATGGTGGTTTTCATGCTCAAGTTGCAAGAACACTTCAAACTTACCAAACGTCTCCAAAGCCAGCCTGAGGTCTGATTCTTCCTGCAGTTTCTGTTGACGGAGCTTTTCAGCGGCTCTCTGTTCAGGTGTCATTTCAGCCTCAGCTCGCTCGGCAGCCAGCCGCTCAGCCTTTTCACGCTCGAGCCGCTGCAAATATTTTGAAGGAAAGATTAGGAATGTATGTGGAAGTAGGAATGAAAGGTGATATTAAAGGGGTTTTTCAATTTCGTCTGATATAAAAAGTATATCATTTTAAAGCTTAGTTGAAATGTTACTAAAGCATATATTTAATTTTATTTAAATAACCTCCATTTTTTTATATTTAATAAAAACAAATTGTGGTACTAAAAATGAAATGAAATGAAACGAACATGCATTTTTGTTGCATTGCCATCGAAATCATATTGAACCTTCTTAGATGACGGCATAGTATCTATAAAACCTTCATGAATTATGGCAGAAGTATCAATGTTAAAAAGTAAACTGTCATTCATATCTGTCATTAAACCAAAACAAACACAAACATTGTATTTCATTGTTTATAAATAGGTATATTTTAATGCCCTAGAACATTTTTACACTTATCTATGCATCGAATATTATTTAATACCTAAATTGTATTCAAATAGGACTTCATTCGCACATTCTGTATACTGGATTGTACTGATTTAGAGGCGAAAACACAAGAAATCATGTTATTCGATAAAAAGCACAATAAATCACTAAAAACCTACTGATGTAATTATTATTGACGATGCCCTGGTCTGCAGGTAACGGTAAAATATGTAATAAACTATAAAAATAGCACAAAATAAGTAAAATAATTATCAAAGCTCAAAGTAAACAAATCAATTGTCAAACATATTACTTGACAACCGAGGGATATTTTTTTGCATCTAAAGAGTTTTTTTAATGAGGTTGCATGTGTAGAGTAGGTAGAAAAAGTAAAGGCTCCCGCAGACAGGACGCGTCGCCTTGTGTCGCGTCACGTCGCGTAGCGTGTATTTCTACGCAGGCGCGCAGACCCTGCCACACCGGCAAGCATACGCAGCGCATGCCCTTACTTCAAGCAGTGCAGGTCCTCGCATTGATAGTCCTAGCGACGCAGCGCACGCCCTTAAAGCTAACGCAGACCAAACGTAGCACGCGTGCGTGCGTGCAGTAATGGAATGGAGACGTCAGATGACAGACGTACGCACGCAACGCAACACCTGGGCCCCAAGTCTGCTAATTTTTAGCCATTGTAATGCCAGCGACACACAACTGTCATTCTATTGCCACTGTGATTTTCCATTAAAAACTGTTAGCAGACTACGAAATGACCAAAACCATGCAACTGACAAGCCATCGACATCCAAGTGAAACGATTTTCATTTAGCTGACTTGGGGCACTGTCATCTCTATACTATTTACTGCACGAAAGCACCCGCGCTGCGCTCCGTCTGCGTTAAGGCTCCCGCATACCGGATACGGCACGCAATGCAATTAAAATAAGAAGTCCAGAAAATGACGCGTATATGCCCACTTAATACAGCTCCATACATTACAACCGTTGCATGCGTCTGCGTCTACGCGACGTAGCATTGGTCTGCTGGAGCCTTAATTAAAGGGTTTCTGGCTCGGATACGAGCTCTTTTAGCGGAGCCAAACTGAGAGTTTACCATAGTGTTGCCAGCATTATCATTATGATTACCACTTCACTTATTTAAAACTTATTTTAATAAAAAACGGGGATAATTTTCTAAAATATAACTTAGGAGATTTGCTTTATTAATTATGTACTTTAAACCTGTATAACTCTCACTTCAGTCGAAATTCTCCGCCCGCGTTTCACACATTTTCCGGATGTCTCTTTTGTTTTGTATTATTTATTTTATTTAAACTAGACATCTTACTTTGGTGTATGTCATTTTATAAACACCACAATGACTCAACTGATTCCAAAAATTCTTTTAACTTGGTTGATGCCTGCTTGATTAAAAATAATAATAGCAAATTTGAAAGCTGTAACATCCATGATTATCAAAGACTACTTTTAAACAGAGGTAAATATCATGTTCCCATGGGAAAACAGCAGCAGATGAAACAATTAGACTGGCCTTTAACTTAAAAAACTGGGTTTAGGTTCACTTAGGTTTTGTAAGAATTGTAGTGAGTGATGGACTAGTAATGTTAGTCACTTGAGAAATTCTAGAAATAGGTACAAGGACTTTTGTTATCTACCTATCAAGTAATAGGTATATACTTGAAGAAGAAAGTTCTAGAAGTTACCTTGAACTTTACATAAACATAGATCATACACACACAGTCTGAATTGATTATGAAACTGGTTCAAAGAGTAGGCGTGGAAGTGTCCTTGAGGACATGAGTATGACACATATGCTACAATAAACTTGTACCTCTTTCTCAGCGATTTTTTCTGCTATTTTCTTTTTGGGCTTGGTCGGAGGAGGTGCAGCTTCCTTTTTCTCCTCATCCTTTTTCTCTTCCTCCTCATCTTCCCAACTGTCCTGCAAATAATACCAAACAGAAACACGTAAGCACAAAGATTGAGGTTATGTTCGCTACTTCAACCAACTCATTACGAGGCATTTACGAGGTATTCTCTACGTCATGGAAAGATAATTTGGCACAAGTTATTACCTTGACGGTCTCTTCCTCGTCCTCGCCCTCCCATCTGTTCGATGAAGTCAACGTGGTCGGGAGTTTCGGTTCGAAGTTATCTGCATCTGCAAACACACAATGATGTCATTGTCGTCGAAAAATCAATAAAATTCACTCAACTACGCACACGTACCCCACGACAACTCCGTCATTTTGAACCGATTTTTAGCACCAGCGATTTATTTTTCCACACGTTTCGCGAGAAGTCGAAATCCGACAGCGAGCTTTGCCGTAATGATGCCTTTTCAATCACAAGATGTCTCCTGGGTCGGCGACTGAGAATTTGCAAACAATAATATTCTCAGGCAAAATCTGTCAAACGACACAGGGTTTTCTGCAATGACTGCGACCGGAATGAGAAACGATAAACAAACGACATAATTTTGGCGAATTCCCAACTAAATTATGGTCAAAATTTGATAAGCAAAAGTTTGACTCCATTGCAGACGATATTTGTTTGTTGTTGTTTTAAAAATTCATCCATCAGGATAGGCAATGGTACTAGCCATACAGCCTAGTCTTTTATTAGTTCTTTCTGTTATCTTTTCAAAAATAAGGCATTAAATGCCAATTCTTCTATAGTTCATTTCTTATTTCCAATAAAAACAAGGCAAAAATGCCATTTCTTCTATATATTCTTGTGTAATTTTCAGGTTCATAAAATTCCATGTCCGGGTTAAATCCATGTCAAAGCTCTCCAACCGTGGAGATAATAAAGTCAAATATTGGATTAAAAGTGGCAGGGTTCGATAGAAGTTCTTGAAGCGAAGGCGGGATACTGTCTTTGTAAATATCTTGCAGCTTGTCAATTAATAAAATTCGGTTAATATTTAAAGCAGGACAGTTGAAAAATATATGTTCCAGCGTTTGATTTTCATTTAGAGAGCAATCTGTACATAAAGGTGAGTTAATAATTTTCATGCGGTGTAGATGGGCTTTAAATTTACAATGACCAAATCGTAACCTGCATATTTGTGTGAAGAATCTTCTTTTATAAAGGTATTATTCTTAGCGAACCAGGGTTTCTCTCCAAGATTCTTATTGATTGCAGCATACCATGCACCTTTTTCTTGTATTATAATTTGATGTTGATTTATCCAGCTTTGTCTAATTTCCTCTTGAATCAATGGGATTAAATCTCTCCATGGAAGTGACATTCTTCTGGGTTGTCCAATTAAGCTATTGTTTATTGTTCTGGCAAGGTAGTCAGCTGTTTCATTACCTGACACACCTTTATGTGCTGGAGACCATAAAAATTCAATTGAAACATTGGCGTTGTATAGTGTTTGCCACAGCTGTTTAATTTTATAAATAATATAATTTGTACTCAGAGTGTTATTCTTTAAAGCTGATAAAACTGACATACTGTCACTAATAATAAGCCATTTAGGAAAGAGTGATTTAAATTGTTTATATATTCTAAAGCGGCTTGAATTGCTGCAGCTTCTGCCGTAAATATACTGCAGGTTTTGGTAGTTTATATCCATTTCCTGTCTTCAAGGCACTGTGATAGTATGCAAGAGAGACACCAGTATCAGTTTTTGAGCCATCAGTGTAAATATGCTGGTATTGTGGCCATAATGATAGTTTCTCATATAGCTCTTCTCTAGTTCTAATGGAGTTATCTATAACTATATTCATATTGCAAAATTTGCTTTCAAAAGCTCCTTCGTAACATGCCAACTTGTCAGATTTGTGAATGTTATGCCTTTCATTATAAACTTTTATTTCAGAATAATCAAGCAGAATAAAGGGGAATTTAATTGAAGTAGATGCAGAAGCCAAAGTTTGATTTTCAGCGATTTTCTCTAATAAGGAATGGTGAGTAAAAGAAAATAATTTCAGTAGAAATCTAAATTTGAGATATTTAAATCTTAACATCAATGGAGGTATATTGCATTCAACTTGCATAGAAACAATAGGTGTTGTTTTCATTGCACCTGTTATTAAACGTAAATTTTTATTCTGTAAAGTTTCTAACTTTTTAACCAAAATAGGATTGGAAGCATAACAAAGAAAACTATATTCAAAGTGGGAACGTACCACAGACTTATATAACATAAGTAAAACTTTAGGATCAGCCCCCCATGATGTTCTAGCGAGGATTTAAGAATATTAAAAGCTCTAGAAGCTCTATCTGACACATAACTTACATGCTTATTCCATGATAAATTTCTAGTAAAAATTACTCCAAGAAATTTTGCTTCATCTTCTACTGGCAATAAGCTACCATCATAATATATATGAGATATTAAAAGTCTAGATCTACTAAAGATCACAACTTTAGTTTTCTCTAGACTAACACTTAAATGTAAATAATCAAAGTATGTTTTTAATCTTTCTAATGCTAAATTTAATTTGATTTCTGTTGCTTGCATGTTAGACCCAATACAATATATAGCTAAATCATCAGCAAATTGTAAATTTCTTACTTGGTACCCAGTATACTATTTAATTTATTAATATACAAGATGAACAGCAAAGGACTTAAAATTCCACCTTGACAAACACCTAAATATGACGATTGTGGTCCATATAAATTATTTTTAAACTTGACATATACTTGCCTACCATTTAAAAAGTTGAATATCCAACTAATTAATTTTCCAGGTAAACCTAACAACTGTAACTCCGCAGCAAGCACATGGTGATTAACATTATTGAAGGCTCCAACAATATCAAAGAAGACACAAACAACAAATTTATTAAATGAGAAGGAATGATGAATGTCAAGAAAGAGATTATTCAAACTTTCGATTGCAGAGTGACCACGTCTAAAACCAAACTGATTTGGAGGTAATAACTTATTAGATTCAATAAAAAATTCCAGTCTTTGTTTTAGTATTTGTTCAAAAACTTTACCTATACAGGATGTTAATGCTATAGGTCGATAAGAATTACAATTATCCGCATCTTTACCAGGTTTCAAAACTGGAATTAAACAATCAACCTTCCATTCAGTGGGAATTATGTCATTAGACCAAAGAAAGTTAAATATGTCCAAAATCATTTTTTTGACAATGAAAGATTTTTAATAACTTATATGGAATATGATCTAAACCAAAAACAGTATCTCTTCTAGAGCTAAGTGCACTAATAAATTCATTTAAAGTAAAAGGTGTAATTAAATAATCATTACCACCAGTGACTGGAGAGTTAACAGTAGTAGTGACAATATTTGGAGAAACGGTTGTGTACTTATTTAAAAATGCTGGTATCCAATCTGTGTTAGAAGACCGTATCACATTACATTCAGAAAAGATTTATTAAACATGCGCATTGTTTTCCATATTACAGACAGAGGTGTTTGCCGGTTAAATGTTTCACACAAAGCCATCCATGAAGCTTCTCTTTCCTTTTAATGGTAAGTTTTTAATAGCTTGTTGTTTTTAAAATAGATATAATTTTCTAATGTTGGGTCATTTTTAAATTGAATGTAAGCAGCTTTAGAATTATTTACTGCTAAAGTGCAGGCATTATTCCACCAAGGCAAACATGGTCTTTTCCTACGTGTTAAATTTGGCTGCACTGAATTATTTCTGGTTGTGGGATTAGCCTCAAATGCACAATTTAGTAGTAAAGAGCAGAGATTAGAATAGGATTCCTGGGGTCGTTCAAAGTCAAAGTTAAAAGTAGTTAATTTGTCACTAACTATTTCTTGATATTTTTCCAATCGACATTTGAAAAATTTGGACGGATGTAATTTCCTTGATTTAAATTGGAATTGTTAATTCTATTTACAGAACCAAGGATACTAGTAACAGTGGGAAGATGATAACTCCCCATTGGATCATCATGAACTGACCAGCTACAACGTAATGATAATGAGGAAGAAACGAGAGTAAGATCCAATGCATTTGGTTTCCACACATGTGAACCCACAGTAGTTGCTTGGCCGTCATTAAGGAGGCATAAATTATTATCATCAATCACATCTTGCAAAATTATACCACGCGCATCAGTTGACGTGCAACCCCACGAAGTACTGTGTGCATTGAAATCCCCAGCCATAATAAGAGGCCCCGGTACAGATTTAATCAAACTATCAAGACGGGAATAAGTAAAGTTGGAAGGAGAAGCCAACGTGGGACTATAGAAACTAATTATTGTAATAATTTCATTGTTGAAATGTAACTGAACTGCCAAATTTTGTAATGAGTTATCAGAATGTGTGTTTAACAAATTGTAACGCAAATTATTTTGTATTAATATAGCAACACCATTGTGTTTAGTACCTATATCTAATCTTTCGATGTTAAAACCTTTAATTTTAATTTTTTCCTGGTTTTAACCAGGTTTCAGAAATAAGTGCTACATGAATATTATTATTATATAAAAATAAGTAAAAGCATGTAAATTACTAGACAAACTTTGAGCATTCCATTGAACAATATTTAACTGATCCATAAATTAGAATTTACTTAGTTTTATGGTCTGTGGTTTTATTGACACTGAATGAATCAAGTAAAGCGCTTTTTATACTTTGAGTAGAGATTGGGATGGGATTTTCAGCATCTTTACTAGCGGAAATAATTTTTATAATTGAAGAAATCAGAAGATTCATGAATTGTTCCGATTTAAACAATTGTTGAACTGGGTCTACTTTACTTTTTAGTGGGGAAGTTTTGTTATTAAAAACTTCAGAATACGAGGCCCTGCGCATCTGAACTTTTATCTCCTCTGCTTTTGAATTTTCACTGGGCATGATTTGGCAATTGCAACATGTTTTCCTTTGCAGTGAACACAGACTGCTTCTTCTGGCCGTTTTACGCAATCTTTATAATTGTGAGAATCACCGCAGATTGAGCACCTCTGGGCGTTTTTACAGAATTTACCAATGTGTCCAAAGCGCAGGCATCGCAGGCATTGGCTCACAGGAGGCGTGTATGGCCTTACTTCGAAATACCAGCTGTTAATATCCACATAATCAGGAAGTACTGCACTAGCGAAAGTTATCGATACCGCTTGTGTTGGTACCAAGCAGGAGTTACCTTCGTCGTCTTTGGAACGTCGCATGAATCGGCGTACAGATACAACATTTCTGCAACTAGAAATTCCATCATATATTTTTTGTTGCTCATGTATGTTGGAACGTTTGTTATTACCCTGTCACTTCCGTTAATCTTGCTGGAATAGTCGCCCTCAACTTTAGCTCTTTTTGAGACTTGAGATTATTAAGAGCTGCATTTGCTAACCCTGGTCGCTCAAATATAACCGCTATTTTGTAACGATTGATTCTTTTCAATTGCTTGATACCTTTGTTACTAAGCTTCAATGCGCTTCCCAAGCCCATCAAGTCTCTCTCACCTATCGGCGTCTTGTCGTCCGCGCTCTCGTAAATTACTATATATTCGAACTCACCGCCATCCTCCGGATACTGACGAATGTAGTTTTCAGTTTTGTATATCTTGTATTTGTCTACATCGTCGTCGCCCGCATCATCGCTCATAGCGGGGTCCTCTCCTTCGCTTACCTCTCCGCCATCGTTTCCCTTTTTACGTTTGCCTTTGCGACCCATGGCTGGGCAGCAAAGCTGTGTTGCTTTTTTATTGCACTATTAGAATATAAGTTACTAGTAATTAAATTTACTAAGAAATTATCAATTTATTCTGCAAAAAGCAATTTTAAAATTTTCTTTGAAAAATTTTCACCCTCTTGATTCAAATTCCCGCCAAAGAATCTGCAGACGATAATTTCCGAATCACTAAAAAAAATTAAAGATGGCCGCCGCTGTAAGTGTTGCTATTTCAGATTGAAATGAATGAACGAATAGAATGATATTTCGTTCAGTATTCGTTCACTGAATCGATTAAAATCGTTTTAAGTTAATATTTTGTTATGGCAACACAGCGCATTTGTCACGAACGAAGAGGAGGGAAATTTGAAACTTTGAAAAGTTTTTCGCTCATCTCATCACCATCAGCTTTGATTGTATTTTTTTAGTTACGGTTTCCGTTCACCAATTACGATGCACGGGTTTTGAAATAATAGTTTTGCTCCCTTTTGGTCTAAAATGTGTATACAGGGTTATTTTTTAGTCAGTGCGCAAACTTTGCAGGGTGTTTCTACTCGTGATTCTGCACAACTTTTACTATGGGGCCACCTGCGAATTCGCAAAAAAAATTGGGTGTTCCATACATTTTTGCCGGGTAGGTATGAATTTTTCTATGGAACATCCAAATTTTTTTTGCGAATTCGTGAGTGGTTCCATAGTAAAAGTTGTTAAGAATCACGAGTAGAAACACCCTGCAAAGTTTGCGCACTGAGTAAAAAATAACCCCGTATAATGAATCCATCTCATCAAATATTCTGATGCTTCAAACAAAATAGGTTCCATGCACGGGTAAGTACCCATTTACCTGATTTCATTGCCTACGACGTAGCTTTGTACTTCTTAATATAATATTTTTCTGTACTTACAACAACTGTAGCTAACTCATGGTCAATATAGCAATAACAATGAAAACTTCCCAAATGATACGTCTTAATCATGCGCAACGAATGTAATTGCAGAATCGTCTGCATTAAAACAATAATGGGGACTGATGGATATCATTATCACAGCATTAGATTCGCCTTGTTCAAGAAACAATAAATTATTTCAATACGTACCAAGGTTGCGATCGTCGAAATTGCCTTTAGTTTTAAAGGGCAGATCAAACCGCCTCCGTATAGGTTGGTACGTGACGTGCACTTTGTACCTAATAGAATTTTGTACACATTATGCTAGAAGAGCGCATGCAAACCTTGTGGCGTACCCTGGCCTGGGGGAGGCCTACATCCAGCAGTAGACTGTTATGGACTAATATGATGATAAAGATGATGACGCTAGAAAAAGAAGATGCTGATGATGATGATGATATGAGGTTGACCAATACTTGAGTTCTCTTTGAGAAAGTTTCACGAAACCGATGTCCTAATACCTAGAAGTCAAGAGGGACGAACCCATATCATATTCTCACGCCCACACAAGACACTTGAAATAGAAATGTAACTTCGTGAAGCCTTCTCACGTACCTAACTACTGCGGGATGAGTGTGGCATGCTCGAGTATGGACGTGATTGACAATATTGTAAATAAATAACACGATCACTGTCAAATTTACAAGTACTACTTTTAGTATGTATTACCTAATTTATAATAGGTACTTAGTTAATATTAGCGGTAGCTTTTGAAAGCCAGTGCGTAACTGTTTAGGATTTGACATGTTATTTAGACTATCTAGCGTGTTTCTCATGGGCTTGTAAATTAGTTAGTCAACTGTATAGAAAACTAATAGGTATTTATGACGTTAATCCCTTAAATGTACCACTTCTGGTGTTGCTGACAAAATTAACCACCTATCTCACAAACTTACCTACCTGCCACATACCTAATATACAGGGTGTTAGGAAAAGTAGGTACTGCGTTCCTTTCGAGGGATGAACCAGCCCATGAAACTGAACAAGTTCTCGAGTAAACGAGTTCTCGAGTGGAGGCCACACCTCGTCAAGCGTAGCGTTGGACGCCCTCCGGCCAGATGGGCCTTAAAAAAGGCGGCTGGTGGCGACTGGATGGCAAAAACGGGAGATCGTGCCTTATGGCGTTCCCTGGGGGAGGCCTACGTCCAGCAGTGGACTGCAATAGGCTGAAATAGAAATACAAACTGACCCGGCCGGCGGACACACTTAGTATGGGAGGTCCAAAATTTCTTTCCATATTTCGACCTATGTTTCTTGGGGAAAGTTGTTCAGTTTCATGGGCTGTTTCATCCCTCAAAAGGACCGCAATACTTTCCCTAACACCCTGTATAGGTAGGACTACGTACTAAAATAGGAGTGATTATGATTAGTGCTGAGAATCCTCTCAGTTTTAAGATGACCTATTGTATTCTTCGTGAGAACATCGTGACGAAAACTAATCATCTGCAAAACAAGACTTAAGCTAGGATTTAGAGTGTACGTATTTATTACGTAAATTACATGTCTTTATGTCATGTAATTGTATGTAATAATCACATTTATTTCATTCATGCCATGACATAAGTGATTCGTGTTGGTATAGGAATCGTGTCGTCTTGTTAGCATCGTTTATTGTAAAAACTGAGTTATGAAATTTCACGGTATGAGATGGGCCACTTTTCGCTAATTGGCTGTTTGAAATGCTGAGAAAATAAATTTGAATACGAATTTAATTCCATCTACACAGAAGTTCTCGAAAAAGGAAGTTAAAAACTACTATCAGACAACAATGAGTACAAAATCTTAATAATAATTGATTTGTTTTACTGGTCAAATGTTCTACTGGTCAAATATTTGAATGTGTTTAATTTTACTGGACAAATATTTAAAAGTAGGTAAGGGTGAGAATCCACCAGAGCTGTGCGAGTAAAATGTGTCGTACGAGGATGTGTAGCTGTGCTGTGGAAATGTGTAGGGGTTTCCACCAGAGCTGTGCGAGTAAAATGTGTCGTACGAGGATGCGTAGCGGAGCTGTCAAAATGCGCATTAATGTGCGGAGCGAGGATGCGTTGCGAAGCTGTGAAATGTGTGAGCGGGGGGGAATGCGATGTAGTGGAAACCTCGCAACATATTCCTAGCAGCACATTTCTCGCAACGCATTCCTCGCTACACATTCGTCGCAACACATCCTTCGCACACATTTCTCGCTTGTTTTGTATGTAGAATGGCCTCGCTTCGCTCAACCCTATTCCACCAGAGCTGAGCTAAGCGAGGCTAGGAAAATGAAGTGATTCTATTGGTGGATTTTTTCCTCGCACACCGCTTAGCTACCTCGCACAGCTCTGGTGGATTCTCACCCTAAGTAAGATTTTAAATTCTTTCCCGGTGGCGGGCGCTGCTATCGAGCGCGAGCAACCTGTCGTACTCCTGAAGATGATGCTCGTATTGCATCGAAACATTGAGAGTTCGAGGAGACTCTATAAGCCTCGACTTAAACGACAAGGTTAGTGTTACAAATTAAATTAAAATTGATTACAGGTAGGTAGTCAGTTCTTTTCCTTCTAAAAAGTTACTTTACTTATTTAGACCAATAACATTAATCTCTACTAAGAATAACTGGGTTCGAACGAGTGTTTATCGAGTCTTAATTAATTAAATAGATATGGAAACGAAGACCGGAAGGCTGTCAGTCAGTCTTGACACAATGGGTAACGCAAAGAGTCCACCTAGTTACATAACTCCAACATTGTCGTAACAAAGTGGATTGTACAGGCTTCCTAGATCGCCGGCCAGATATGCATCAATTTATGATCTAAGAATTGCACAGTAAACGTAGAAAGAACTTGTAATCGTCTTTTTCCTATTTCCAACCTAGACTTGAAATGATACCTAGGTATATTAAAGACGGTGCAGGATGTCTTTGTATCCAGAAGCTCTATTTGAGAAAAGATACTACCTTCTTATTTGTGCTTGTATCACACGTTCTTAGTACTAAAGTTATCGTGTGATGCGAGAGCTTAGACCAGTAATTGCGGACTTCCGAGTACGATTTCAGAAATCACCGTTTCAAAAATTGAGCTACCGGGTGCGAATTCTGATATATTTCAAAAGCGTTTCAGTTGTGCCGATAGAGTATCAGGATGGTTTTGTCCGTATCGTCTTCGCTAAAGGTTGAGTCATAGCGTGTTCTGCAATCGCCGAAAAATAAGAGGAATAAAATAAGACATTACCTATATTCAATTACCTAAGTACTAACTTACATTTCATATGTTGAGTGAGAACTAAGTAGGTAACTAGGTACACTATCCATTTTATTCTTGTTATATTTGCCCAACACTCATGTTGATATTGTAGACAGGATTGCACAAAATAAAACAATAGGTTTCAAAACGAAATTCATTATTTTGTTAGAGCCATTTCAGTTGACGATTGAATCGTCGGACGAGTGCGTTACACATTTCGATAAGATTTACTAGACATTGAAACCGTGTGAAGCAAGCTGATGGTCCAAGTCATAGTCAACAGCTGTTGATAGAAATAAACATTTTCTTTCACCTAGCTAGGTTTCATCAAAAACCACAAATGTCCACTACTGGACATGTGCATCTCCCTGTTGAAACTATCAATGTGCTTGAAATGTGTTTTAGCAGGTATGGTCATTGGTCAATTTGAAGGAAGCGCAGCTAACCTTCTCCTGAATATTTTAACCTTCAGCCGCTTATTTACTTTTAACCTCTACAATCTTTTAAAATGCCCACTACTGTTATAAATGGGGCGGCGCAACTCTTCTACATGTACGTAGTCAGTTCACATTATTGCAATGCAACGTGTCATTCACTATATTACAATGTAATCTCACAGATGACTACAAAGTTTAATAATTAATTCAATTTATTTTAAAGTTATCTACACGAAAATACCCCAAACTCGAAGGTCATCCACAATCCTACGTACCCAGAGGTATTTTGTAACACGGATTGTCACAGGCCATTGCTAAACTTATTCTCAGTGACCTGCCTTTCCAATGGAGTTCAGAGATAGCCAAAATAATTAGGCAAAAAATATTTTATGAGATAAGATAAGATAAGATAGATAAGATACAAGATTTGAGGTAGAGTCTCAAAAACACCGCACGTAATAGCACGTAGTAGGTGGTAGAGTCCGTGTGATGCCGGCTTAGAATGTCATTACCCCCACAATGGCGCCACAGACGAGAGGATATCTTTCCCGTGGGTGTCGTAAGAGGTGACTAAGGGATAGGGGTTCAATCCCTGGATGAATTTTGCAATCGCATTGTAACCTCTTCCATTGCGCTCACCAACCCGCCTGCCAAGCGTGGTGAGTATGGCAAATACCACCCTACTAGGGGGAAGCCTATGTTCAGCAGTGGACTTAATTGTGTCTGTTATAGTTGTAGTAGTAGTAGTAGTAGGTGGTAGAGTCAATTAGCAATAAATAATACAGCTGCATATACTTAAGTCGTGGAATTTTAAATATCTGCCGTGAGGTGCCGGCTTAAAATGGCATCTCCCTATATCTTTCCCATGGGTATCGTAAGAAGCGGCTTAGTGATTGGACAGTTGATAAGTATTGCAATATTGCAATTTTATTTGACGACAGGCTGACAATTTGTCACTATGGTTATAGAGCAACTTATAGATCCGAGACTTATAGAGTCTTCTGAATGACTCTCAAACTTTTGTCAAACGTGGTGTAAATGGCTGTTTTTCAGCCGTTTACGCTTTGCTTCGGGGAAGGGATATAGGTAGGAGCGATATTTGTATGAATGACATTGATAACGAGCGACTTCACAACTCGCGCTGAAAATTTTCGATATCCATATTATCTGAAATCACGCAGGGTTGTTTGATGCCTGTAAAAGAAATTCAGATTTTGACAGCGTCGTTGTCGCTGCGGTCTTGTAGAAAAACCCGACCGCATCCCATACAAACTCTAAGCTTCTCAGCGCGCTGTCAACGTGACGGCGTCGTGGCGCGCCGCAATGACGCCGACGCTCGGTCTTTCTGGTTTCCCATACAAACCAGTCATTTGACAGCGACAACGACGCGCGTCGTTGTCGCTGTCGCTTGGTTTTTAAGCCTACCGGTATTTACGATAAACATTCTTCAATTGCCCTAAAATTGATTTAGTGAAATTGCAATTTTCCTTGACCTAAATCGGAATTTATGGGAAGTCCTTCAAAAAACAATCGAACAAGTCTAAACACTGTTCAAAACAGCAATAAATAAGTAGATAACCCTGCAATTAAAAACCCATCCATTCGATCCTAAAGTTGCTCTTGATAGCTTCGCAACACTTTGGGAATGCTTTATTTCGTTCACAATACTGATTCATTTAGATAAAATGTTGTGATACCTACTGGCTCACTGCATTGAATTTTGCAAGTGGATATAGTTAACCTTCGCCAAAGATTGAAATAATTAACTTTTTTCCCTCGTTAGGTAGGTACTCAAAAAGTTCTAAAGGTTAATAAATAAATCACGCATAATTTGCTTGAATAAAGTCTCCATAGCCGAAATCGTTCGGAATGATTATCATCACATTCTGCTTCATCAAAAATGCTTAATCAGTATTTTCTCAAGTTGACCACTACACCAAGATTATGAGCTAGGCCAACAGACGGATATTACGCATCTAGGTCAGATTGGTCACTCAGATCGATCTAGCTTTCATCATTTCATCACCTTACACTACACATACCTATCTGCATAAAAGAAGAATGCAATATCGATCAATCATTTAGTAACCTTGTTATCAATATGAATTGTTTTGCAGTTCTAAAGACTTGAGTTCTAAATGGGATATTGCGATACGACCTGGTATTTTTTTTGTACTTTGGTCAAGAGGGTCAAAAGGTAATATTGGGGCCCGCTGCGCTGCAAAATATGTCCTAAAGACGCAGCGACGACATTAAAAGAATATATCTGTCATGGCAGGGGGCTATTGGCTATACCATGGCCGGGGCGGTTCCCACACTTAACACTCGTTGCTGCGCAATAGAAGCCCATCCGTAACGCATGCGTCTGTCAGATGCAAGGAAATTTTGAATTCCTCGTACTAAAACGAAACTTTGAGGCAAGAGCAACTCATAAAAGCTTGTGTTGTTTGACTGACGTATCTATCTCTGTGTCTCTGTTACACTTCTTCTTCTTCTTTTCGGGTCTATGGCAGTTATTACGGTAGATTCATTATACCTACCTCTTTTGCACCAACGGACGGTGAGGTGTGGTGTGGGATTCGCTTAAATACCTACTATTATTTACACTTTTTTACAAACTCTATATTAATAATTTTTTTGCTTGTGACCTCCTTTCATGTCACGGACTCTATTTACCTACTTCTGTACCAAACCATTACAATAATGAATGAAAGACAAACTAAAGATGTTGATCTTTACCACCGTTTATTCTAATGATAGTTTTTGCCGTGTTCACTAAGCCACTCGTAAATCAAAGGAAACAATACTACATTGCGGCAATAGGTTGGTACCAATTACTCACTTACCTACATACAGAAACAGAACTATTTCGCGAGTGTGTTTCCATAGGCCCAACATCAGGTCTTCTTCTGTCGTGCCTTGTGTAGAGTCTATGTCAGTGAATGAAACCTACCTACCCAGCTAAAAGATTTGAATCGTATTTTATCTACTTATAATTTACTTTTAGATAAGAACCTAACAAAAGCTGGAAATAAACTTTTGGATGTAATCTTTGCTAACTCTAACAAACAATGTGTCATATGAGTCATATCATATGAATATGACATCAAAGATGTTTCACTCAGTTCCACCTGTTTTCGTTAATCATCGGCATCGCTCCCAATACAAATACATTGGGGTCGGCGCTCAGACATAATTTCTCGCAGGAGATAAGTAGAATGTATTCGTTTCATTCTTCTGGTAGAATGGAAACGTGTTAAACCGAGGCAGTTAACAGGTAGGTATTAATTACGAAAGGAAGAGCCAGAGATCACTCCACTCGACAACTTAGCGCAGTTTCTTCACAAGGGCTTCGAAGAATGTTTGCTTAAGGGCCTACCTCCACACATGAGACGTAAGGCATAAGACGTGAGACATTGCGACGCTTGAAACCGTTTCCAATAAAATTTATGAAACAGAAGAGACGCCGTCTACACACGTGAGAAGCGCGCCGCATCGATGAAGGCCCGGTCGACGATCACTTGTCTGAAAGATGTCAACTTACGTTTCGCGTCACACGTCTCATATGTAGGGCTAGAGATACACCTTAGTTTAGGTACTACGAGCCTTGTGCTTCGCGGTTTCACTCGCAGTTGTGTCCGCTTTCCCTTGAGAATGAGATGTTGCCTCGTGGTAAAAAGTAGCTTCTATGACTCTCCAGTCCCTCAACTAGCTTGTAAGAAGATGATTGCCACGAACGTCATATTTCTCGGATTAAAAATGGCTCAGAATCAATGACGTTTCATGAATCAGATTTTGCTGTTTTTATATTATTTTACTTTGCGGTTTTTGACTGTAGTAAGTAACCCTGGCCATGTAACATTTGACAGTCAGGAAAATCCTGAATAGGGTGGAGAAAACCTTCTGTAAACTCTCTATTTTGGTACCTAAATTCAATCTACGGGAAAAAAATTCGTTTAAATTAGACGCAGCTGGAATCCTACCCTTATAGCAGATCGTGGGCAGCTAATCATTTTTGACTACACCCAGCAACTTCTTCTGATAGCTTTTAAGCAACACAGAAAGTAGCTCTACGTACGGCCGGAGTCAAAAGTACATGTTACCTACTAACTAGGACCGCCTCAAATGGTTCATAATATCTCTACCTACATTATTTTAATATATTTTTCTTTTGTTGTTAATGCAGCTAGTTAAACGCAATTTACGAAAGTAAAAAACAATAATGTATACCTTTCGAATAAAAACATATTTTGAAAAATTTGAGGTGGACTTAGGTACCAACCTATCTTTTGACCCCGACCGTACCAGAGGTCAAAGCTTTTGACCTAAACTTGCAAAACAAGCTCAAGTAATTTTTGCATGCACGTCACAGGACGAATAATCTGTCAGTCTTTCTCTTAAAGGATATCTTTAACCCCATTACGTTTGACCCGTCATAAGTCGGCCTATGTCTTGTTGTCCGGTCAAAATACTGAGATCGTGACTTAAGAATCACTTCACGAATAGACACTCTTATGATGTAATATGTCGACGTAAAGTAAATTGGTAAAGTGCAAAATTATCTGTAATTTTTTGGCTTGTTAGTACCTAGTGCGTAATTAGATTCGTTTCTTATGTTTTTATTTGCTAAATAATGATGGAAGAGCTATTTCATTAACTGAATGTAATAGAATAGTTTTTGCCAGTTCGTGTATTTTAGATTTATTTGAAAAAGTAGCTTGAAGCAGTAAGTACGTATGTTAAAAATGAATGTTGATATTTGGAGATTTGATAATTTGAAAATGGCAGTATGTATTACAGTATTCGCAGAGTATAAGTACCTGCTATATTTCATTTTCATTACACAGTCGGAACTAACTATACCGTGCATAATTGCATTGTTCCAACCTACATAAGTGACTTTTTTCATTTCTTCTTACGTCATTCATAGGAACACAAATTGTTATAAAAAATAGAAAATTTTGCATTAGAAATTTTCTCTTTTTTAAGTTTGAATTAGAATGTGACTTTCTTAAAGAGAATCTTGTAAATTCCTACTAAGAAATAAATTATTGAATTTGAATTTGGACTAAACTTATCATTTGAGCGCGGTCATCGGACTATCCTCATCGAATCGTGTAACCACTGTTGCCAGCCAAAGTTATTATCTTATGCCACTGCTACTGTGACAAAATGTTGTAATATGTTCTTATCTATCACGCTTGACTGCTCTCCATTTTTGTCTACGAATGTGGCTATGTAGAGTCAGCAGGGAAAATAAAATCATACATACAAACAAAATGTTCAAGTCATATGAAAGGGTACTTAAAGGTATAGCTATGTTTTTACCCCACAATTATAACCAAATTCCATGCAGGTGGTTGAAAATAACACTGTTCCGAGGTGGTATCGTCTCGTTTGTCAACCGGAAGAAGAACTCGACTGGGAGACAAGGAGAATAAAAGAAAAATAACTACACCACAAAACGAAGAAAGAGACCCTCTACCGGTAGGAAATATTCACCATCAAATCATATTTTCATACTGATGCTGTCTCTACAAAACCAAAAACACTCATTTGACTCAACAAAACACAAAAATAATAGCACAGCAGGGTTGATGCACTCATACATCTCGTAATACTTATTTCAACCAGTGCAACGAACATACTAATAACATGACACAACAAATTCTGTGTAAGGCCTGGTTTGCCACTGTACCGGTTCACCACTTAGTTATACCTGGAGTTACAGAAAGGGTATAACAAACAAGCCGAAAGGAGGTCAAGGTACTCATAAAACTGAACAACTTTCCCTATGGAACATAGGACAAAATATGAAAAAAATATTTGGACCTCCCATAGTAAATCAATCAGCTAATCGGCTATTTTGTATGGGAGGCCAAATTTTTCTTTTCATATTTCGACCTATGTTCCATAGGGAACGTTGTTCAGTTTCATAAGTACCTTCACTTCCTTTCGGCTTGTGATACCCTTTTTGTTACTCCCTGTAGTCACAACTGGTTTTTAAATACAAACAAATGTCAAGGAATGCCGAGCGCATTTGATTTGCTGTTTAAGTGTCTAACTAGACGTGAGCTTGACTATAATGTCAGGTACGTTCCTAAGCAAAATCAAAGCCTTGTCGACCTAGTATACAATTAAACTATAAGTTATAATCACTTTTGCTTTTAATTATAATAACATCAGCCCATTGCATTCCACTGCTGGACATAAGCCTCCCCCAGGGCACGCCAGAAGGCATAATCTCCCGTTTTCGCCATCCAACCGCTACCAGACGCTCTCTTTTTAAGTCATTGGTTCATCTGGCCGGAAGGCGTCCAACGCTACGCTTGTTAAGCCGTGCCCTCCTCTCGAAAAGCTGCTTACTCCACCGTCCATCGGTTCTATGGCAAATACCTAATAATATTTTTGAGAGTGACAAAATGGAACTCATTGAATATATTATATTTTTGATGACGAATTGGGCTGTGGCAAATTGGAGCATAAGCTCCAGCTCAATTTTTAGGGTTTCGTAGTCTACTAGAAACCCTTATAGTTTCGTCATGTCTATCTGTCTGTCTGTCTGTCCCAAATATAGAAATGTTAAGAAAAAAATATATTAAATGTTTTTTGGACCCCCTCCCATACAAGTGAAAGGGGGGCAAAAAAAATTTTTTTTTTTCTGTAATATTGAGGAGGGTATCGTTGAATAGGTCTTTTAAAACTAAGGGGAGATTTCTTTGAAACAAAGTCACTAAAATGTTTCTGTCACGAGATATTTGCTTTTAAAAAGGGCGTTTTTGACCCATAATTTGTTCCAGCTGTAATTTCTAAAGTATAAACGCTAAAAATTTTAAATAAATATAGAATATAGCTTACCATCTGAATTTACAATGAAAACTATAATGGATATTGTACCCTTGAAGGTTTCAGAAAAAAATGAGTTTTTCTATTTGCGGTTGGTCATCATACTGCTGCTAACAAACCAGCAACAAAATTATGTTTGTAATGCTGTAAAACCTGATATTTAAACGTTGACTACGAAACCCTATTTGTGGGCGTGTCTGACACGCTCTTGGCCGGTTTTTTTGTGCTCTCATTAGGTCAGCTTAAATAGACATCTGGACCTATTACTTAATGTACCGACTTAAAAAGACAGGTTTAATTGTCCGTCTGATTGTAATTTTGTGGGATTGATTGCTAGAAATGTACAATGACTTAGAGAGCAAGTAGTGCGCCTTATAATTATTACATTATCAGTTCTTTGATGCACTTATCTATTTCAAATAAAGTAAAATAAATCTATATCTATACATCTATCTTCTATACATCTAATAAAATCGTAACTGGTCGGGGTAACAGGAACCTCTTATAGATTTCAGAAAACACCTCTATACCGCGTTTTAGAAAACCTCATCTCCATAGAAAAGCGACATCTATTGAAAAATATTTTACCCCAAATCATTTGTTCGCGATAATCTTCGAAAATACAGGGAGTAACGGAAAGGGTATAACAAGCCGAAAGGAGGTCAAGGTACTCATAAAACTGAACAACTTTCCCCATGGAACATTGGTCGAAATATGAAAAAAAAATTTGGACCTCCCATACAAAATCGCCGATGAGCTAATTGATTTACTATGGGAGGTCCAAATTTTTTTTTCATATTTCGACCCATGTTCCATGGGGAAAGTTGTTCAGTTTCATGAGTACCTTCACCTCCTTTCGGCTTGTTATACCCTTTCCGTTACTCCCGGTATAGTACGTGTGTACATTAGACTCTTTGTGGTGTGTAGCTACTAGCCCTGGTCAACACCTAGGATACTTTTTACCGCGGGAAAAACGCTTATTCTTACGTGAAATACGATTAAAATATTGTTCTGTGGCTGTCAAAAAGGAGAAACCTCTTTTCAAAACCTCTATATTTTTTATTGTTTTTGATTGATTTTGACAAATTGAAAAGACATCAGTTTTGACGTTCATTGCCAAACACCAGTTTTATTTACATGTCTTCATGTCAGTGAGAGTATAGTATTCTTTGCATGTCTTTATTTGATAAAAATATCGTATTGAAATACTTTGTTATACAACAATAAATCCTAAATGTAAGTAAATTACACTCATTTATTAGAATAAGGCGCATGTGGATTGGCGAGAGCTGTGCAATATTTTACATGCACGCTGCTCCCCACTCCCTGGATGAAATTATCCGATTTTACGACAATCTGAATAGAATTTGGGATGATACCACTAATAAGCATCACACAGTTTATGATTATTTGCCATAACCCTATCAGCCACAACAGTCCGCCGCTGGACATGAGCCACCACACTTCGCTTGCAGCGCAGTTCAAGATGTTGCATTACAAGGAATGTTGCCGCCCGTTCTTTAGTTGCTTTTTACGACACTAACAGGTAGAATGGGGGTGATGCTATTCTATACAGGCATCACACGACACTATAATTTATTATTTTTATGTGTACCTATCTTAAGATTATCTCTCTTTTTCAGAGGAATTCTTCCCTGTCTCATGGGCCTTAGCCAAGTAAGGAGAGGCCATGGTAAGACTCAGTAGTCACGGAGGTAGTCAAGAGCTTCCTGGCAATGCGACACGTATTGAGTATTGCGGCTTTTTGTGAAGTGTGATAAAGGTGAGGATGGATTTTTAAATTTTTTTGGCTGTTATGTAGAGTTTTAGGAATAATAGCAGTAGAGGATAATACTATTGGTACAATGTGAACCGTTTGAGCTCTCCACTGGGTTCTAATTTCGATTATGTGCAAATACGAAGCATGAATTTGCTGCTGCCCGTTCTTTAGTTGCTTTTTACGACACTAGCAGGTAGAATGGGGGTGATGCTATTCTATACAGGCATCATACGACACAATAATTTATTATTTTTATGTGTACCTATCTTAAGATTATCTCTCTTTTTCAGAGGAATTCTTCCCTGTCTCATGGGCCTTAGCCAAGTAAGGAGAGGCCATTGTAAGACTCAGTAGTCACGGAGGTAGTCAAGAGCTTCCTGGCAATGCGACACGTATTGAGTATTGCGGCTTTTTGTGAAGTGTGATAAAGGTGAGGATAGATTTTTAAGATTTTTTGGCTGTTATGTAGAGTTTTAGGAATAATACCAGTAGACGATAATACTATTGGTACAATGTGAACCGTTTGAGCTCTCCATTGGGTTCTATTTTCGATTATGTGCAAATACGAAGCACGTCACCAACAGGTAGAATGGGGGTGATGCTATTCTATATAGGCATCATAATAAATAAATAATAATAACACAAGCTCAAAGAGTATGTAGAACCTAACGAGTACTGGACGCGTCTTCGATGTAGAGGAACCTAGCCTGTGGCAGGCTTGCAGATCGGAACTGGTAATTTCGGACAGCTGCATTTTGTCACCTATTACTTTTGCAATAATCTCAGTTAACCTTTCATCCTTGGTTTCAGCGACTCCATGGAACAAGAGGACCTTTCGTCTCAGGAGCAGGAGAAGCAGTGGCATTCTTGAGATGGATCTCAAACTGTCCCATGTGGAGTAGAGACTCCCATGAGAGTAGAGGTCAAACTCCAAATATAATGAGAAGTGGTTGCAGTGTTGAAATTCTTAATTACGGATAGTGATGATAAGCCACTTAATTACTTAGTGCTTTAATAATGTAAATACAAACGCAGTAAGTTTTATTTATTGATTAAAATATGTAAAGCTAAATTAGTGAGTATTATTGTCACGACTACCTACCTGTGTAGTACCATATTTTGTGATTCATATTTCGTAGTGTTAGTAAGTAGGTACTTAAGCTACTTTTTCTTTAATTTAAAGAAAATTAAGTAAGCATAACTTTTTTGTTAGTGTAGTAAGTAATTACTTTCTGTTTATTTTATTTCGGTATTTTAAAATGGAGTTGTACTAATTATATTGGTAATCCGGTTGCGTATACCTACTCGACAACCCCAAAGAGAAGACCATGGCGCAGAAAAATTTGGAGAGCAGACCCCACCCCACCTTATGTGAGGCGGTGCAAAGAAGTCATTCTACCTGTAGTGTGAACCGATGGGAGGCTCAAACGAACGTAACGTCCGTTTCATCTGCCGTAGATCGTGCATGCATCTATCACTTCAAAACTTAGCGATGTATTTTGATGTTTAGAATGGTTGCACACAAATGTCTTGATCAACATCGATGATAGATAAGTTATGATAACTTTTATTAGCTCTGGACTGTTGGCACACAAGCATCCCTTGGCGAGACGAAGTTCGCGGGCACCAGCTAGTAAAAACAATAAATATGAATTAAAATAGGGCTACACAGAATGTGCACAACGTTTGCCTAGGTATTTTTCTCTTCGCCTAGACATCAAAGACGTACAACTACCTCCTAGAAAAATAATTACATTAAAACTTTAACCCAAACTAAATTGACCAGTCAAACCATTTGAATGGCTCATTTACCTACCTCAGAAAAGTTACTTGAGGCTGTTGATCTATTAAATTAATATCAGCGTTTTGGTATAGAATAAGCGATAGTAAAAGCCTTCTATGGTCGGGTATCACACGTGAAGTAATGTAAAGCATGGGTTAGGAGGATTTCCACTTTATTCATGGCGTCTTATGGCGGATGCGTCTGTCAAATCGTTCGCGTTTTCCTAACGCTACGGATGGATGTTATGGATGCGTTATAAACCGTGCGTTAAAGACATCACATGTGCTACCCGCCTTATAAATAAATCTGGTATAGGTAGTTAGTTCTCACAGCAACATCGAACTTTAACCTTAATACTATTAACAATCAATTACTATCAGCTGATACCTACCTTATCTGGTTGGTCGTGAAAGGTGATCGCATAGGTACTATAAAGTTACACCACATCTCATAATAGGATTACCATTAACTCACTCAGTCTAGGGATGAACTGATTAATATCGATAGTATGAATATAATCAGCAGCACATTAAGCTTTATGAGATCAAGCGAAACTGTTTTTTCATACAGTTTGGAAGAAAAACCAGTATAGATTGATCTCTGATTGGCAGCGCAAAAGCAATCAATTAAGCAGACAAACATTCGATGATTATATTTGTGAAATAACTGATACTTTTAAATATTTCAGATTTTTGCATGCAGAAAGTTATTTTTTTACCAGATCGTTTTATAAAAAAATCTAAGTAGCATAACTCTTTGGTTAAGAAATAATTGTATTTTGTAATAGCTTTTCTCTTGACTCTGTTCAAGTCTCGAATAGAGCAGAAAACGCAGAATAGTAAAGACCGAATATCGATAACGAAACTATCGACAGATCGACAGCACTAGATATTGATCAATAATCGATTTTTATTGCAACAATCGTCACTGCAACACTTCTGTCATCATTATTTAATTCTATTAAATATAACTTACATAACACCTTCGTTTGGAAATTGTTAACCAACCTTATATGGTTTACTTAAATTATTCTCATGTCAAGGACTTGAGACCATTTTAAGAAATTAAATAAAAATAAGTAATAAGTAAGTAGTAAGTTAAATGAGTATACAACTTTAAAATAGGAATGGCATAAACTTAGATGTATTGCAGGCCGAACCATCTATAGTCTGTAAGAAAAGTCATTCCGTGCATCGGAAAGCCCATAGGATCGTCATGTCGTCCGGTTGCCCTATATGAAGTAAGCAAAGTCTACCTCATTCATACTTACACGCATATTTATAGAGACCGTACAATTGTCGATTATATTGTCAGACACCGTATGATTTACCGATATTTTTTTGACGAAAGGAGCTTACAGAATCTCGGGTATCATTCATGCATCAAACTGCGGTGACAGGTTGTCATTTGATTGAACCTACGTTGGCTATCGGCAATAATGCCGGTGCGTGCCACCTAAGTTTTGTGGATATAAAATTGCCTCTGTATAACTAGATTTTTATAACTGTGCGTTTGGAGCTGTCAAACTTTGTATGGGTTTTGACAGTTCAAGTGTCAAATCGTATAGAAAGTTTGACAGCTCCAAACGCACAGTTATAAAAATCGAGTTATAACCGCTATATTACATGTGCGTTAGGTACATGTGCCCACTTCATCCAAGCACTTTAGTTTGGAACATTTGTTTGTTTGTCCGTTGAACCAGTAGATAAATAATTTATGGAGATGTAAGTCCAATTTCACGGATGCCTGTACGATATTAAGAAACTTTATAAGTAGGTATAGCCTTTGAGCTGCGGCAACAGCAGCGCGGCGGTGTTATGTGTGCTGTAACTTATAACAGCTAATTTTGCCCACAATACTGAACTGGCAAAAATACCGCAAAGTAATGCGGAATGTGTGACCACCTAAGCACTTATTTAGTGTGAAGTATTTGTTTGTTTGTCCGTTGAACCAGGAAGTATTGTAGTTTATTGCAAGGACATGCGCTTTCACCGTCACCTTTCTATTCGGCGCGCGTCGTCGTCGCCTGTAGCGGATTTTGTGCTATCATACCTACATAATATTTGCGAGTCAATTGTTAAGCAGAAACAACCACGTCTGCAACTGACCAAGTGACACATGATTCACGGAAATTCAGTGGTCATGATGAGAGATCTAAACTTTAACTAGATACCTTATAGGTACTTACTTATAATATAATATTTTATTTAAGCACCGTGGTGCCGGCAGAGTAGAATAGCACCACTCCGTCTCTTCCCTTGGGGGTCGTAAGAGGCGACCAAGGGATAAATCCGACCCAAGTGAATCAGGGTCCTGGAGAAGGAAAACTCCACTCACAAACCCGGAACGGCTCTCCGTCTGGTAATTACTCCTGCAGCCGACCTGGCTCCGCACGTATCGACCCGTCGTTCCTGTGGAGTCAACCAGGAAGGCCGAGAGGGTGGAGCAGGTCCTGGGCGGCCCTGCGTTTTCCATAATTGCGTCCCAGGCAACGCAGTGTCTGAGGTGAGCGTGCAAAAAACCATGAATAAATCGTCTGACACAGACAGACGTATGAAGCCAATGATGATGACAGCCAATACTTACTTTGTGATGATGATGACTTATAATATATGTTTGATATATGGTATGTATGACACAGAAACAATGAATTTAGTTGAAATTGAATTAACCTCAAAAGTTAGGTACGTAAGTATAAGTAGTTCTTTCTTCTCTAGCTAGGTACCTCAGCACCTCAATTTGACTATACTGGTCTTAAATATAGGTACACAGATATTCAGTATAAAACGATTCCTTAATCAAGACACGCGGCAGCGTATCCAGCCAAGTTCAAGCATAATAGTTACACAGATATTCAGTATAAAACGATTCGTTAATCAAGACACGCGGCAGCGTATCCAGCCAAGTTCAAGCATAATAGTTACACATAAATTCAGTATAAAACGATTCGTTAAATGTATCTAGCTATAGCTCGCACTCATCATCATCATATCGTATAGCTTGAGCTGCTGCTTTTAGTCTCCCGTAGAGTAATCAATACGGAGCTGATACCTACACAATACTTATTGGATCAAAGATATGCTATCTTAGATGTAACAGATCTAATTTGTAATCGATTATCGCTACTATCGCTAGAACATAGAACAATAGACCAAACTATTATGTAACGTCCATAGATAGGTATGCGATTTTAGATTTGTGTGGGCGTAGGTAGGTATTTGACCACTGGTCTGGTCAGATCAAGTAGGTTATAAAGCTTTATGTAGATTTGTTCTATACGTAGGTATGTTGGGTGGTCAGGCTGAACGTGCCTTGTCATATGATATGAAACATGAACAAATATAACATGGACATAGATTTGCTTCTATAATTTATTATAAGGGCATTTCTACAGAAACAGTATTTTTTTTGTCTGGCTTCATAAATCGCCTTTCAAGACTAGATAAAAATTTCAAAAAAAATACACATACTCATTTATGTATATACTTGTTGGAGAACATACATTTTTTTCCTTAGTTATATTCGTTTTAACAAAAATAATTTTTAAAGTCAAGAAATTGGGAAAATTTCGTTAGTTTACCCCTGTCCCTTTGCCGAAATTGAAAGAATTTTGTTTTGTAAAATAATAAATCGCACAGTTTTCTTTAATGTTTTGCTGTTCACGTATGGAGAGATATATAGTGAAGAGGTGTAGCTCATGAAAATTTCAATAAATGTATATTTGGATATCCTTTCAGATATTCAAAAATTTGTCCCACACGTTAGCTTTTTTCAGTGTTTCTAATATAACTTTGAATATTTCATGAAATATTTACAATTTGCATGTTGTCAATAGATTCACGGAAACTAGGCATTTTTCCCATGAGTACTAATTGAGTAAAATTGTGTAAATTTACAGATTTTTACGATTTTCAATAGGTTGAATATGGTGCCGATTTTTGGTGCAGGGCGTTTTCTCAACCCCGGATCGTCAATATTTTCTAAACTATTTATGTTTATGAGTTTATTGTTTGCCTAAATATAGTTCGCCTGAATATAAGTACAGAGGTCTTAATACGTTTGTCTCAAGTTGAAAAGAAGATGAGATTTTCCTGGTAGTACAACATTTTCTCAACTCCGTAACCTCAACTCCGTGTACGTTTTGTACTCGGAGTTGAGAAAATTGCACACGGAGTTGGGCACTTCTACAGCTATAGTGAAATTTTCTCAACTCCGTGAACAATTTTTTTTATCATCTTTTTTGGTGTAAACAAGAATGAAAAATTGCCAAAAAATGTGTTTGATGAAATGGTGCTAATTTGCCACTAATTGCTTTACGAGAATCAGATTTAGAATTTGTTTGGTCACGGAGTTGAGAAAATTGGTCACGGAGTTGAGAATTTTTGAAATTTGTTAATTTTTTCACGGTTTTCACAGAAATGTCAAGTAAAAAAATTATTGAAACTAAAGAAAAGGAACCAAAAAATCAAGCCAAGTTACAAATAGAACATTTGCAAACACTTGGTTAATTGTTTTTGGTGTTTTATTAATTTAAAGTAGAATATGTAAAATCGTGAATTTAACTATCAGAAAACGGCAAATATATATTCTAGTGCATTATTATACTATATAAACCGTTGTTAGAATATCAAGTGCTAATAAAACTTTAATCAAGATTTAATGTCTCAACTCCGTGTGCAATTTTCTCAACTCCGAGTACAAAACGTACACGGAGTTGAGGTTACGGAGTTGAGAAAATGTTGTACTACCAGGAAAATCTCATTTTCTTTTCAACTTGAGACAAACGTATTAGGACCTCTGTACTTATATTCAGGCGAGCTACATTTAGGCAAAGAATAAACTCATAAACATAAATAGTTTAGAAAATATTGACGATCCGGAGTTGAGAAAACACCCTGCACCAAAAATCGGCACCATATTCAACCTATTGAAAATCGTAAAAATCTGTAAATTTACGTAAGTTTACTCAATTAGTCCTCATGGGAACAATGCCTAGTTTACGTGAATCTATTGACAACATGCAAATTGTAAATATTTCATGAAATATTCAAAGTAATATTAGAAACACTGAAAAAAGCTAACGTGTGGGACAAATTTTTGAATATCTGAAAGATATCCAAATATACATTTAATGAAATTTTCATGAGCTACACCTCTTCACTATATATCTCTCCATACGTGAACAGTAAAACATTAAAGAAAACTGTGCGATTTATTATTTTACAAAACAAAATTCATTCAATTTCGGCAACGGGACAGAGGTAAACTAACGAAATTTCTCCAATTTCTTGACTTCAAAAATTATTTTTGTAAAAACGAATATAACTACGGAAAAAATTGTATGTTCTCCAACAAGTATATACAAAAGGGAGTATGTGTATTTTTTTTGGAATTTTTATCTAGTCTTGAAAGGCGATTTCTGAAGCCAGACAAAAAAATACCTGTTTCTGTAGAAATGCCCAGTTGAGACTTTAAAACTTGATTAAGTTTTTTTACCACTTGATATTCTAACAACGGTTTATATAGTATAATAATAAACTGGAATATATATTTGCCGTTTTCTGATAGTTAACTTCACGATTTTACATAATCTACTTTAAATTAACAAAACACCAAAAACAATTAACCAAGTGTTTGCAAATGTTCTATTAGTAACTTGGCTCGATTTTTTGGTTCCTTTTCTTTACTTTCAAAATTTTTCTTTTACTAGAAATTTCTGTGAAAACCCTGAAAAAAATAACAAATTTCGAAAATTCTCAACTCCGTGACCAATTTTCTCAACTCCGTGACCATACAAATTCTAAATCTGATTCTCATAAAGCAATTAGTGGCAAATTAGCACCATTTCATCAAACACATTTTTTGGCAATTTTTCATTCTTGTTTACACCAGAAAAGGTGATAAAATAAATTGTTCACGGAGTTGAGAAAATTTCACCATAGCTATAGAAGTGCCCATAATATTATGAGTAATTTGACGTATAGGTAAATAGAATTTAGTTTTGGTATGTAAGTCTACGAGTAAGAGATGGTACTATCAGAAAAATGTATTTCTATCGGGCTGAAAACAAATACAGGGAATTTAAATTACACCAATTTTTCGATGTAAAATGGACCTAGTCTTAGATATTAAAACTTACTTACTTAAAATTACGTTTACGTATGTAGTGTTTAGTAATTATGATCTGTGATACAGCAAGCAACATCAAGATAGATTTATATTTTAAAGTACGTAATAAATATAAAATACAATACATAACGAAATTGAATAGAAAGTGCAATAAAAATATTAAATCAAATCACATAAAAATGAATAAAATTGGAAAGTCTTGTACATAAGTTGGTTTCCATCAATTCAAATTTTATTGCACATCTTTACAAATTCCGACTTTCACTTCAAAAATTATTTATACCTAAATTGAAATAAGACATTACTAATAATTTATATGAAACAACTAAATGGAAATCAATGCTCCGAGGCTTGCCCGATAGCATAGTGGATAGTGCACGTGTCTGCAACGCTGAGGGTCGTGGATTCAATCTCCACGTGTCTCCACAATTCACAAATATTGGTTAAGATTTTTAACTAGGTACTTATTTACCTATTTACGTTGATTGATTCTTTTCTCTCGTATGATCACAGGCTAAAAGGCGAAAAAAAAAGTTTTACTTCTCATTCATTATTTAAAGTTTTAGGCACCTCCATATTTAACGAGTGCAGTCTACAAAACTTTCCATTTACAAATTATTAACTAAACAAACAGTCAATTTCAAAATGAGCTTACTCAAAGGGCTCCCCCCCATCACTCAAAAATAACTCGATGAAAATGTAATTTATCTGAAATCCGCTAGTGGAGATTGATGTACAGATACCTTGGACAAATCAACCTCTGTTCAAGACAGATACTCACAGAAACTTATTTACAGAGTGATGTTTTAATAATAAACTGGAAGATAAGAAAGAATGATGAAATTTATCAAACTGTTCGAAAGTTAGATAGATTGAAAAGAAGTGATTTGATGATGCTCTAATTGATAAATACTAGGTAAGTTGGTAAATAGGTAGAGATCGCGAGCAAAAACAGTCCCGTGGGGGAAAACAAATTTAAAAAAAGTAAAATAAATAAGAGTCTTTGATTAGTGTAATTCCACGAGGACACAGACGTTTCTTTTGATGATAATAAAAAGCTACAAGAAGAAAAAACTACAACAATTCACTGCACATGGGCGTTCTCCCATCCGGGGGTATATTTCATAGTTCATACTCACCACCAAGGTGTTGTATTTCGAGGAACGCTGCTTTCCATTCCCTGGATTCGTCCCTTTAAACAACCACAGAAGTCTGCGCCACACCTTTCAGGGCGCGGACTAATCATATTGGCGGCACAGATGTTCTGATAAGTTACGACTGCATTCCATCAAAGAGCACCGATTATATAAGTGCAGGCGCAAATCGTGATGTGATGATAGCCGGTCGATCTAAAGCTTCATGCAATTCAACAGAGCGGTTAAGGCGAAGTGCTATTCATATCTACCTAAAGTAGGTACTAGTATATAGTGTAAAATATTATGAAAACAGCCTAACTATTGGGGTGGCGCATGTTGCGATAGGGATCAGTATCTCTGGAAATTGTAGACCGAATAAAATAAAAAAATAAATATATACTATATATATAATATAGCACTGTGAGTGCATTAAAATCCCAATAGATAAAAAAAGTAATAAGAAAAATTAAAACAGTGTATTAAACTGAAAAACTTTCTGCAAGGGACGTACTTAGGTCTTGGTCGAGATATGAATAAATAAGTGAAAACCTTAAGAATCCAAACCTTTAGAAACCAAAAGGCGCTTTACACAAATGACGTCCGTTTCGATGTTATTTTTGCGCTGCGCTACCGTTATGCGTGTAAAGCGCGTCAGATAAACTTTTGGCTGGGTTATATTGGATGGCAGATATTTTAAATTTCATGACTGTAGGTACTTACTGCAGTTGAGTTTCCTTCTTCTGCGTGTCACTTATTCAAACCACGTAGAGCTTCTACCAGGTTTCAGCCACGATTACATTACGTACATTCATAGCTGCGCCATATTTTGTCCTCCTTGCTATTGAGATGATCAAAGCAGATGTGTTTATTGTGAAATTAAAATCTGAGGTAACTAGTTCTAATAAATACCTACGCACCTAAACTTAAAAACTAACTAATCCTAATCAAAAAGTCCACCCCGAAGCGTACCTGGTTCGAAGGTGCCCATCACGCCCGCGGCGTTACCGCGTTGGATGGCGAGCGAGATGATTCCTTTGAACTTTGGAACTTCGGGGCATTTTGGGGCACAGGACGTAAGAAGTTTGCCTGGGGGGAAAGTTGCATACATCAGTCATGATGCTACGACAAAGAAGAACTTTTGTCACAGTCAGCTGTCTACCTCAGCTCCCGGTAGTCGGAGATGGTGGGTCAGGCAACTTTGCAGGTGACTGTACAAGCACAAATGAGGGAAACGGCGCGCAGGGTGCCTGCCTATACAGATGGCTCACTCAGTATCTATTAGCGACGATCGTACCTCAGATTACGAACCGTAATCTCCGGTAAAGTCAAGGTACGTCAACCACACGTCATATTTCAACCACACGTCATATTTCTTGGACTTAAAATTGGTTCAGAATCATATGACGTACTTTATCAGATTTTGTTGTTTTTATACTTTGAAATTTTTTACAGTAGCAACCCTATGTAACCCGAAATAGGCCCGAGTGAACCTTCTGTAAACTCTCCGTTTTGTGGAACAAGTGATAAGATGTAAAAATAACTCTGATCTTCTCCTTAACCCGGTGTCAAGCGATCGGTGTTAGCATCGGACACCGGTGCCGTTCTAAAAAGTGATCGTTATAAGCCGGCCCTTCTACTGTGTGCCATCGGGTCGTTGACCTCTCGCCTTGTGCCAATTTGCTTCCAATATGTATGTGACTTAAGTGCTAACAAGATGTTACAAAAAGCAGGTACCTAACTACTACATTTTCTATAACTCGGAAACTACAAGAAAATCGCAGAACGTATATGATATAGGGGAGTGTTTTGAATACCCCTCAGTTTATGGAATTTAAATTTAGTCTTTTGACTGCACTGTCTGGTCCATCCTGTATGTATACGCACATGTGATACTTATAAACAACAGTTGGATTTAGCAGAGAATGACTTAGAGACTACATGCTTTAGGACAATACGAATTTCGACCTTAGTCTCATACAAATATGGTATTTGCCAAACGGTTTGGCTGACGCATCCGTCGACGCAGTGTTGTGCGATGCGCAGCGCTAGCGGATGCGTCTGTCAAACCTTTTGAAGTAAACCATCATCTTGCACTTATATTCCAATAACTTGGGGCCGACGCAAAATGTTTTGTTTGAACACTAAATCATGTTGTTCAAGGATTTTGCTTAATGTCAAATTGTCAACTATATTTGTATGTGACTAAGCAGGAAAATCGCATTTTTCTAACGCATGCGATAGGGCACAAACGGACGTTACGAGTTTCTCGCCATAGGTAAAATCCAAGATAATATAAGACGGCTAATACGGTTACCTATATCCATTTAAAGTTTGACGATTAGGATAATTAGTTTCGGCTGGTTTTGGCTAACGAACTATTAATATAAACACTGCGCGAAGGATCTTTAATTCCGTCACGGTCAAATAGGAAGGTGTTATGCATTCGACGCAACATTAATCATCTTAATCTTAAATAATAAGCGTTTATTTAGACGAGAAACACTTGTAACGTTCGTTTTTGCGATCTTTTTACGCAACTTTAGAAAAAATATGATATTCCACCTTATTTTCATACAAATACGTTTTCACATAGAAGTTTTTGCTAGTGCAAAAATATCGCACACCGTTACGTCGACAGATGCGTTTGACAGCAACCATATTTAGGTAGTTCGTTTATGAATAAAATTCGAAATTCGAATAGTCCTAACGCATGCCATACGCAGCGCAAATATAACGCACAAACGGACGTTACGTGTGTTTCTCGTCTAAAATTAATAGGTTATTAATTTCATGTAATTAACAATATTTTTTATTGCCCTCCGGCCAGATGTCCCGATGACTTAATGAGAGATTGAGAGCGGCAGGTAGTGACAGGATGGCAAAATCGAGAGATCGTGCCTCGTGGCGTACCCTGGGGGAGGCTTACGTCCAGCAGTGGGCATTAGAAGGCATTATGATAATAACGTGAAAATAAATGCATTTTTTGATAGGATATAATATGACATATAGCGCAAGAAAATTCCGAAAATCTTTGACGTCTAATTCGAACAATCAGTGTCGAGTGGCATCTTGTTCTAACGCAACATATACCTATCACTTAAGTAGGTATTATAAATATTATTAGGTACGTTGGACAAAGCTATTGTGATACCGGCACATCGCAAACCGCCGAATCACGTGCCATCTCTCATTCATAGATTCATTACGATGGAATTTCTAAAGTGAAACTGATTGGAACACAGATGTGATATTCGGATGTTAATGGTTCGTAGCCACAGATATGCCACGGAGAGAGTATGGTGATGTTTTATTATTACAATTTGACATCTAAGATTGACATGTAAGTACTTAATGGTAAGTGCCAATACCACATGGTCTTACATTCCCAGAGAAACACAAGCCTACGTCACTAGTACTGCCACTTTATTTCAATATAATACGTTATGGGGTAAATTCAATCTCAGAAAAATGAGTTAAAATATTTCTGAGTAACTTTATAATTTGGATTAACGTGTGTACTAACTTGAACTTTACAACAACACTTAGGAAATATTATTTATTAGTTAACAGTATCTTTTAAGATTTACAAAAATAATCATAAGAGTGGGTAATTTTGGTAACCCACAAGCATGATGACGTAGGCTTGTGTTAGTCACGTGGTACACGAGTCTCGGAATGGAATACCAGACGGAGTATCTAATTATACCATGTATCTGCCTACCTACAACCTTTGGTAACTTTACCTACTGAATTCGTTCGTACCTACACGTATTACGACTTTTTTATGTACGTGCAGTGCACCGAAGCTTTAAAGTTACGAGCTTTTATCTACAAGTAAGTAAGAATGTGAAAATAATATAGCACTGTGAGTGCATTAAAATCCCAATAGAAGTAAGTAAGACTTTATTTTTATTTTCGTATAATGTTGACCTACTGCGTAAGCTCCTGTGTGTAGATGTCAGTACCTCTCCTAGGCTCTAAATACCTTGTAATCAACCAACAAATTGAGAAAAGGATGTTTGCAAGATCTAGAGCATAAAACCACTGAGCAATGAGTAATTTTCTTTTTAATCGACACGTACGAACGAAGAAAATTGTATTTTCGAAAAGTTATCAAATCTTTTTGACAAAAAATATTACGATGCTACAAAAGAGATAAAAATATTTCAAAACCTATTTTTTAAAACTGGCCGATATGCTTCAAAAATGCCAACGAGATGCCATTTATAAAATTAAAACAAATAAACCGTTTTCTTTTATTAGGTATACAGGTGGACCCAAGGTGGACCATAGAGTGACGTCAATAAAAAGAAAATGGATTCCATTCCTCACATTTTGAGGTATTCGAAAATACCCCATGTATGTTCCGCGATTATTTTTAGTTTCCGAGTTATTCAACTTTTAAAGTTGTAAGTATGGGAAAAACTCGAATGGCAAACATTTTTTTCTTTTTTTGTACGCTAAAAAGAAAAAGTACAAATCATAAAGATTGTGCTATGAAATCAACCAGACAAAAAGCCCTTATACGGAAGTAAAAAAAGGAAAGGAAAAATTACTGCCAGTAGAGATTTTCCCATACAACTTTAAAAGTTGAATAACTCGGAAACTAAGATAATCGCGAAACATACCTACATGGGGTATTTTCGAATACCCCATGATGTGAGGAATCTAATTTCTTCTTATTAACGTCACTCTATGGTCCACCCTGTATACCTATAACAAATGGCTTTCATATCTGATGTCTGTCACTGTGTTTTCACGCTGTCCCAGTATTGTTTTTTATTTACGCGGCTGGAATACTTTTTGGTAATTTTTATTTTGGTTTATAATCTTTGTTCTGTGTCCAAGACATTCTATAAAAGGACAGACTATATACCTACATGTATAAAAACTCTTTTGTTAGGTTCGAATGCTTGGTCTACTTGCATGAATATCAACAAAAGAATCAAATCAATACTTACACGTTCCGGTTTTTTAACCAAACAAAATTGGCCACGGTAGCAATTATATGAATTATGAACGCTTTAGCCTCTAAGCTAGATTGTAGGCACCATTCTCAAAAAACAACCTGCTAGACTGCATTGTGATATAATAACATATAATATCGAGTTGCATAATATTGCAAGGTTCTGGTCTAAAAGAGATAGGTGAATGGAGAGCACATGGATGGATGGATGTATGATTACTCATGTAAAGTTGGCATTGAATTGAGTGGTATTGAGGCTCTATCAAACAAAATAAGTACAAATTAAAAAAGAAGGGTCTAAGGTTAATCAATCAAGTGAGATATTTTTACGAATACTTACTGTGCTGGCCGTGTGCTGTGAGCTTAGACTAGCATCACTCCATTTCATTTCTGCGGATGTCGTGATTTGGGGTCTTGAGGGCTTCTGTGTATCATAATCTTAGGAGACAGGCTGAAAACCTGTTACTATAGTGATACACGGTTTTCTGAAACGGTTTTCAAATATTAATTGTCGAACATGGCGATATCTAATGACCATATTTTACGGTCGTTAACGCTCTGCCTACCCCGCAAGGGAATAAAGCGTGATGTGTGTATACCTACTTAATAAATTTTTATTGATTTAGATTGTTTGCGATTGTGACATGTACGACTCGATGAACCCTAGTGCCAGGGTTCTTAACGTGCCCTAGAAGGCACGGAACGAACTTTCTCACGGACGAAGGTGGTTCTGTCTAGATTCCCCAACAAAACTGGGAAAATTACACAAACTGGTAAACTGAAAATCATTAAAATATATGTGCTGCGGTTAGCACAAGCACAAAAGCAGGTTGATTGGCGAGTGCAGTGCAAGATTTCACAAACACAGGAAACGATGCTGCTGAGTTGCTCTTTACAACACCCACGGGTAGAATAGGGTGCAGCTATTGTAAGCCGAGATCACATAACCCGGGAGTAACAAAAAGGGTTTAATAATCCGAAAGGAGGTCAAGGTTTGAAAAACTTTATGGAACATAAGTATGGAACATAAATAAAAATTGGGCCAGCCATAGTAAATTAATCAGCTGATCGGCGATTTCGTAAGGAAGCCTGGAAGGCCAATATTTAATTTTTCATAATTCGACCCTTCTGGCCTCAATTGGCGTAAATGACATTAAGCACTTTTTACAGGAGAGCCAAAAAACGAAAAAATAAAAATATAAATATAGATATCTTTTTTGCCTTTTTAGCTATAATAATGCTTCTTTTATTAAAATACTTGCCCAAAGTTGCTTCAAAACCTCATTACGTTTATACAGGTGTAGAATGCAGATTTAAGAAGTTAGCATGCATATACGCCCTAAAAAATTGTTATTGAATGTAATTTACCACCCAAAAAATGAATGAAAATTTACTGTTTATAAATAAATAGGTAGTAAAAGACAAAAAAATAACTAAACCGACAATTAATTGAGTCGTAAAAGCCTATTATGTTGAACTTTAACGTCTTTATTTTTATTCTAGTTTAAGATAGCTGTGTGTTATTTATATGTAGATTTTTCATAATTTGCTTGCCGATTAGCCTAAAATAATTTTACCTATAAATAGTTATAAATTTAGGTGTTATTTAATAAAAGATTAATAATTCATTGTGTATTGTGTGTCAAATATAACTATTTTGTAATTTACGAATCATTTAAAATGTAGGTGTCCTTTTTTCAGACCATGAGCATGAAACAGATAGGTAGATACATAGGCAATGCCTGAATACAACAAGTAAATAACCAACTACAATCTTCTAAAAACGTTTATTTAAATAATCACATAACTGGTACGTAGATGTCTTATTTTCATAACATGAGTCAGTACTTTTTCTTCTTTTTTCGTGTCAACGGTACTAATTTTAGGTACTAATTGTCTAATCTACCTATACGTTAAATGATAAAGAACAAAAGGAAAAGCCAATAAATTGAACCTCAAATACTTAAACTGATCACTTTCGTTATCTTTGTCACTTTTCAATAATACATCCACAACTTGAGCTTCATTTGGGTGTTGTAAATATTCATTAATAACATCTAGGTGTAGTTTGATTACCTTACAGGTGCTTCAAGTCCTTAAAATTTGCAACTGAAATCAGTAGGGAATCTGTTTTAGTACAGACGGGACGGTTTTAATTCTCTTATTTTCTTCCTTTGTATTTTCCCTTTCCCTTTTCCTATACTTTTGTGCTCAATATGCATTTCCATTATTGTTTCTGAAGCATCTGGATTCATGGAGTATTTCATTCGAAAGATGCTACTCTGATTTCGTTAGTTTTCATCTTTTAAATTCATTTAATTCTCTCAAAATGTATATTCTCTAAATTAGAGAACTAACTGTTTGGGCTCATTTGCAGTGGCCAACATATTTTGAGTTATCGCGAAAAAATCCTCAACCATACACAGTGGAGGTCATAAAATATACAGAATTTTCCAATTTAGATGAAATTGCCAACGAAACATTTTCGACTGATACTGTTAAAAATATGAAAACTTAGATTAGGTATTTAGTCCCAAAGATAAGTACTCACTCATGTAATGAAAATGAGACATCCACGTACCCGTTATGTGATTATTAAAATAAATGATTAAAGAAGGTTTTAGCAGGTTATTTTCTTGTTGTGTGCCGGTATTAGCTATGTACTTACCTACTTATTTAATGCTCATGGCATAAAAAATAGACACATACGTTTTTATTAATTTTTATTTCATTGATTAAAAAATTACAAAATACTTTCATACACACAATACACAAAGAATTGTTCACCTTTTATTTAATGAACACCAAACAAAAATAATTAACTAGTACAATTATTTTAGGCAAATCGGCGAGCAAATTATTAAAAGCGTACATGAATAAAACACGGCTATCTTAACCTAGAATAAAAAAAGACGTTTCAGTTCAACTAAATAGGCTTTTACTACTAATTTTATCACCTGTTTAGTTGTTTTCTTGTCTTTTACAACCTAATTATTTATAAACAGTAAATTGTCACAACTTTTTTGGGTAGTAAATGACATTCAATAACAATTTTTTAGGGCGTATATGCATGCTAACTTCTTAAACCTGCAATCTACTCCTGTGCAAACCTAATGTGGTTTTGAAGCAATTTCGGGCAAGTATTTTGATAAAAGAAGCTTTATTATAGCTAAAAAGGCAAAAAAGATATCTCAAATAACATTAAAATTTTCTTCTTCTGCAAAAAGTGCTTTATTTCATTTACGCCAATTGAGACCAAAGAGGCCCATATGTTTTTATTTAGCTGAATAATACTTTTGAGACATACATTCAGTACAAAAACTTTTATTTATGAATAATAAGTGTCATTTATAACTGTTCAGTTGCCACGATTAAAAAAAATCTTTTACGTATAAGAAATTGTCATTTACGACTTAAAAGTCACGCAATGAATTATTTTCTCTTGAGAAGACGTAGAAGTAAATGACTATCTTTTTAATTACACACATGAAATAATCTTTTACACCCTTAGACTATGAGACATACTATGAAATCAGTGCAGCATTTTGTAACAAGCAATGAAAACCTTAAGACGATATATTGTGAAATGCACACATTGAATTATAATATCACGCAGAAAAACAGTTTTTTGCCTTCTGGACCACATTTTTGGATTATGATTAAGGTTTAATGGGGTTGTAAACGACAACGTTTTGTAATTTTTAGGTTACAATTGAGTTTTACGCCCTGTCTTCTACGATAGATTCTCCGAATAATCCTATATTTGGCATTTACGACTAACATTTTTGAATTTTTGTTACTATTTTTTGGGTCGTAAATGACATATTTTATTATTTATGGGCGCCAATGTATTTTACGCCCTTTCTTTAACAAGCAATTTGTTTTTTACGACACATGATCAAAAGGGCTTGGCTAAATGTTCATACAACAAAAACCCAGAATCGCCAGCAACGAAATGCATATAAATGGTTTCACTAGGGTATTGCTATTTTATTAAAAAAATATACAGGGTCCTACCTCATCTAGTATAGAAAATATTTGATGAAATAGATAAACCTTATATGAGAGGTCGGTCCAGTGGATACTAACCACCGATTATATCTTGTACTCAGTTGTAGGTAGTATGTCAAATAAATACATAAAATATAATCGTGTATCTAGTTAAATGACAACTAGGAAAATATGTTTGATTCAAAGATAAAATATATTATAAAATATCTTGGATGTCTTTGCTTAATGTTTATACAAGAAGAACCCAGATTAGTCTGTACCTAAGTATACAGGATGTAAAAAAAAAACAACTGCAAATATTTTAAGGATTGAACCAGCCCATGAAACTAAACAACTTTTCCCAAGGAACATAGGTCGAAATATGAAAAAGAAATGGAACTCCCATACAAAATGTACCAGCCGACCGAGTCAATTTGTATGGGAGAGCCAACATTTTTTTTCATCATCCGACCTATGTCCCCTAGGGAAAGTTGTTCAGTTTCATGGGCTGGTTCACCCCTTAAAATATTTGCAGTTGATTTTTTGCATTTTTTACATACATTTCGTTCCAGACAAATCTGGGTTCTTCTTGTATAAACATTAGCAAAGTCATCCAAGATATTTTATTATATATTTAATCTTTTAATCAAACATAATTTTCCTAGTCGTCATTTTACTAGATACGCGATTATATTTTATGTACTTATTTGACATCCTACCTACAACTGAGTACAACACATACTCGGGGGTAAGAGTAAGCACTATACGGGCCTCTCGTATAAGGTTTATCTATTTTATCTAATATTTTCTATACTAGATGAGGTAGGACCCTGTATATTTGTTTAATAAAATAGCAATACTCTAGTGAACCCATTTATATGCATTTCGTTGCTGGCGATTCTGGGTATTTTTTTGGCCAAAACCTTTTTTTTTTTTTTTTATGTAGCCTGTATAATATAAATGAAATGTCTTATACGGTAAAATTTTAAAATATTTTTAAAATTGAGTCAAAAAAACCGTGGTAGTAAAAGACATTTTTTCGGAGATATCGAAATTTTAAATACACAGATCGATAGAGAAAAAAAAACTGAACAAAACTGCATTTCTAACTCATTTTGGCCAAAAATGTCATTTACGCCAATTGAGGCCAGAGGGGTCGATATTTTGGCACATCTTTTTTAGAGAAAGCTGTTCAATTTCTTGAGTACCCTGACATCCTTCCTTTATTTGTTACTCTGTAACACCCTGTATAATTTCTAAAGTACTCCATTAGTAGCACGTTCAATAAATAGCTAAGAAGCCCTTCTAACACGATAGGTCGCCAGCGCAGCATACCATTCTACCAAAGGGCAGAGATCAAACCCACAGCCTCTGCTACCACAGACTCGGATAAATTAACCGATTACGTGGACTTACGTGAACGGGAATAACGAGACGTAAATACCGACGTTATAAACTATCATTTGAAATAAATTAAAAACCAGAAGTCTATTTGATAAGTTAAAAATATTCTGCTTTAAGTTCTATTAAGTTGTCTCTATACGAAAGACATCAACGCGTTCCATCTCAAAAAGCTGTCTAGGCTGAACTTCAGCCACATAATTTTATCCTATGTATTAGGTACGTGTATGGTAGTAATGATAATGATTGTTTATTTGCTAGAAATATGGTACAAAAAGATCTTATTCTTAAAGATACAAATTAGTTCCAACATTATTTCACCTGTTTCAGGGATAAGAATTAAATATGAATGGGAATATGACAACTAGATAGTGAAGAAAATCTTTTGTATAATATTTGACCAACCCGATATGTATGATAATAGTTTCTTTGGTAAATAAAATAAAATATTTGCTTGTGTAATTTTTCAAGGAATGCTATGTTTGTATGTTTTTCTTTAGGTACTTAAGAAAGAATGGGGAAGTTCGTAGCAAATATTTTTACCCAGTTTAAAGTAACACAATTACCTAGTTTAAGTATCTTAAAATTTTCGTTCGTCCAATAAATACACTGACCATCTAGTTGAATCCAATCATATTTTATCGTAAAATCTTCGAATTCCAATTCTCTAACAAACTAACTCATTTCATCATAGCTTTGTGTAACGCACGTAGCAACTTTAAACTTTTCTAAATAAGGCTCAAAATCCACCATTACTCATTACAATGAATGCTTGTTAGTAAGCCAATGTGCTGTCAAATTATTTGATAAGTTTATTTTCGACTATTCTATGGGTACCGACTTTAAACTTTGTAAATTTATTTGACCGACCGGTCAATGTATAATTTAGATTGATAGCTTGACATTTTGATATTTTCATTATGATGCAGGTGTAGCTAGGTACCTAGTTATGTTAGTTAGTAATAGAATGTTGAATACAGTAAATATAGCTGGCAAAATTTAAGATTCCACTTGTTGCGAATTGTTTGTAATAAATAATGAGGTAGCAAACGGCGCCAATTTCGGGTGTGGTTCCAAGTTTTCTTCCCCATAGGTACAGAAAAAGAATCAGAACATTGGTTGCTATTAGCAAGTAAGTGTATAAAGATCGCATAAAATGAGGTAGGTAGTCAATAAAGTAAAATTGTAAAGTGCTTGGCTTAGATGTTTATGTTTAACTTTACTTAACTTTATGGCCCTTCGCCTCAGGCTTTCTTGGTTTTAAAGGAAAAGTGAAATCATGTAAAAACCTGTATATGAGGTAGGTAGCTACATAATTTTGATGGCTCGTACCTATACCTTATTTTATTACCACTGACACAATGTTCGTCAAGTTAGAATGATTTTGATTCACTTGCACTTGAAACTAGAGCTAGAAATAATACTTAATATGGATAGTAAGTATAAGTATCCTATTTTACACCACAAACAAGTACATGTGTTAAAAAACAAAAATCCCGACTGCGGTAATTTAAAAGTAGTATTTTGGTGTAAAAATCCACCATCTTGAATCTATAACTTTTTAAATATAGCTAGTGTCACTTGCGCTGCTGAGACGAATTTAACGACACCTCATATGTCAAAATCCTACTATCCGTTTGGGACGTAGCCCGTGAAAAAGAATTTTCTTGTCCACATACATAGGTACATACATACATACTCTCAAAAAACATAACCCTCCTTCTGTGGCAGTCGGGTAAAAAGCGCTACGCCGCGCCGCGGTATGGCGGTCACATTACCGACTGTCATTTGCTCTGGCTGTCAAATACAGCGATATCTTGCCGGACGTGTACGAATGGTCTAAATGCGCCCAATATTGCCAAGAAGTACATAAGTAATTTATACTACTTATTGTATGATACCTTTTACGTCAAAGGACTTCTATAGACACCAGCGGTCGCGTTCGTACAAGGAAGAATTCGTAACTACGTTGCTTTACCTTTCTTGTATGTATTATGAAACGAGGTACAAACGACACAGGCCTCCAGATATCATCAGAACATAAATTCTGCCAATTATCTGTTTAAGGCAAAGGAAATACCATCATCTGCCACACATGCAACCTTTCTATGTAAATTTTGAGATCATGAGCCGTGGGTCGGCGAGTCTGTTGTAATGTTATGTTATGCAACGATAATGTTATTTGAAACATATGATTGTTCAACTAATCTATCGACTTAGTTTCCGCGTTTCGAAAATATTTAAACTGATTTCTAAATGTAGACGCTTGATGCATATTATAACGGTTAAATAAACAAGTACCTCCTACCACCTTCTACTCTTCTTCTTGTCGTGAGGGACACTAGGTCCATGGATGACCTGATAAATCGTGTTAGAGTGTTTTCAATGGGGTTGGCCGTTGAAAGCGTAGAGTGATGGACAGAGAGTTTGTGTTCTGACTTCTGCTAATCGTTTTAACTTTTATGGCGCATTCGAAAGCCTATTGCCATGTGATGCCAACGATTTTGTACCATCAATGGTACTGTCCAATGGTACAACTGGTCCTGCGGGGATTTTTCATCGAGGCAATGGGCAGCAGCGTTATCTGTGACTGCAACATGCGTGACGCTTACAAATCCGCCCGCAAAACGTCAAAAAATAAGGAACAAGTTCCTACTTCCATACTACGCGCCCACCAATACTTAGGTACCTACTTTGTGCAAAGACGTAGTAAGTATGCCGTCTCAGCACCCCAATCATTTTCGTGGGTGTCGTAAAAATCAAATCCCACCAAAAACATTTACTTGTAAAAAGAACCAAGTCTCGCCTCTCAGTTCATTTACTGTAAAAAGTTGTGAGATCCATGTGATGCCAAGTCGGTTATTGATTTATTTAAGGACTACTTCAGAGAACTTTCATCTTAAGCTATTGTGTAATTAGGTAACAGACATCATCTTACAGTAACTATATCGATATTTAAAAACTTTTATATTTACAATAACTAGAATGACCCGGCCATCGCACCAGACCATCGTATCTCACAAGCAAATAGTGTGCGATTGCCAAGTCATTCTAGTTATTGTAAATATAAAAGTTTTTAAATATCGATATAGTTACTGTAAGATGATGTCTGTTACCTTAAGATGAAAGTTCTCTGAAGTAGTCCTTGAATAAATCAATAACCGACTTGGCATCACATGGATCTCACAACTTTTTACAGTAAATGAACTGAGAGGCGAGACTTGGTTCTTTTTACAAGTAAATGTTTTTGGTGGGATCTCATTTGTTTTTGTAGATAGTCTTCCTCTTTCTCTTATCTGGAACTACTTCTTGAGCCTCAGCTACAGATTTCCTCAAAGCCCATCCGCAAAGTTAACTTTGTAATCCTATACATTTGTATGGAAATACAAAGTTAGTTATGCGGTTGCAACCGAATTTGCAGAATGTTATAGTTTTCCCTTTATTAATACACTAAATACAAGGTGTATTCTAAGTTTCAAGCTCCTCAGTCTGCTAGAAGTACCTTAGAATTTTGATGATCGGTCAGTCAGTCAGTCAGTCAGGCAGAAAATTAACTTTGACTAACTATAACTTCTAAACTACTGGATCCAAATTAAATGAAATTTGAAATGTATCGTGTCTATCTATGCACTGCTAGATAAGATATTTTAAAATGAGGGTTCTAAACTCATCGACAAGGGTGTTATGGGGGGGTCAAAAATGGCTTGAACTGGTTCGAGAAAAGGATGGTACGGCCGTGCCGCTTTCAGCTCGACTTGGTGGGGGCACTGCCGTGCCCCCAGATAAGTGATAATCATCCAGGGAATGGGCAGCAGCGTTCCTTGCAAATTCAACATCTTGCACTGCACACGCCAAAACCGCCTGCCAAGCGTGGTGAGTAGGTATGGCAATACCCCGATAGAGGGAGGCCCATGTCCAGCAGTGGACTGTTGAGACTGTAATGGTGGACGGTGAATGGTGTTTATCGGGTCGCTGAACGACTCGGTGTCCCACACGAAAAGAAGACTGTAATGGAGGTAAGTAAGTAGTTATAGCAAGACTAGCACATTTCCCGTGCACAGTAACCTCATGTCGAAATGTTTACGCAAACTAATCAATTACATCTTAAAAAATTTCATAAAACTGCATCGAAATATCATTAACGTGAGATAATTATGATTAATTCCGTACAACACACCTTGGGTCGTGAGCGAATGGTTTCATATTATGAATATTTAATTGATGCTCTTACTTGCTCGGTCAGTTTTGTGTGCAATCGGTCAAATAATTAGAGACAGATTTGAAACCATACGGTTAAGAGTTGTGAGCAAATCCGCTGAGTGAGACAAAATAAGTAGCTGGATTGTCAGTGTCGTACAATTTGCGCAGATGAAAAATGGATCCAAAATTGGCAACATTATTGTTGGCATTCTGTTGATATGCCATATAATGTGACAAAGAGGCAAATAATTAGTGTTGCCAATTCGGAATCCATTCTTTATACACACACACCTTTATCGCTATATTTCACATAGCGTTAACAATGGCTATGCAAAATATAGCGATATCGCAATTGTATCGCCGCGACAAGATGAAATGGTTAAATTTCAGATTGTTTATAATTATTAGCATTATGCGGTGGTCATTGTCAGCAGGCACTTTAGTTTAGTTTGAGCGATATTAATAAAAACAACTACACTGTAAGTAACATCCTCATATTAATAATATGTATGTGGAAACATAATCCTGCCATTACGAGTATATTTCATTTTGAGGACGGCGCTACGTTTTGTACTCAGAATTCTTGTTGTTGTAATTGATTAGGTTTAGTTTTACGACCACCTAACTGTCAACAAACCCGTTCGGAAATGATATCGTGGATTCGCGTTAATATCCACAAATAGACCCGTATGTTTCCAGCCACCTTTGCTCCGCTGTCGGCAATCGTAGCTTTACCGCTACAATTTGTTTATATCAGTCGAGCACCGCTTACCTAATGTGCAGTAATCATCTGAGATGATGTGTCGGTTGCAAAGATTCCACTTATTCTACTGTAACCACTGATTCTACTATGCTGTTTAACAAAAGTATAAAGTGTGTAAAGTGGCAAGTGTGCCTAACATAAAATATTGTGAAAAAAGGAAAATAGCAATACTAGGTACTTACCTATTTGTATCAAAATTCTAAGCTAAACACACAATACGTTAAACTTAGAACGTTAAACAATTTACTCAATTTTATTTAGGTACTTGAGTCAATATATTTTATTTGACATTCTATTTTGTTGATTGTATATTGATTTTCTACATAAAATAAAAGTTTTGAAATCTTGAACTCATATTTCTTGTTGCATTAGAAATTGCGGTCAACTTTAATATTTCTCGATAATTTTTCTGTTTGAATTTTAACACCAGTCTCAAGGAATGGGATGAGACGAACGAACACATCTTGCACTATGACAAAAAAGGCGAAGGCCCATGTCCGTTACTTGTAGTCACTCTCTTTTCTGTGTGGGAGACCGAGTCGTCTACGACCCGATAAACCCTGGTGTTATAGTTTTACACTGCCTACCACAAGTAGCAGGCCTCTGTCTGACAACTGTTGTGACTCTTGATTTTACTGTTCCTGAATTAGTAGGATAGGAACGCACTCACTGATAGGTGCGTGTGGCGCTTGTCGTGCCTATTTGCATTGCGTGCGAGTTGGTTTTGAACCCTAAGATTGTCCAATTTTTGGGCTTGAACTTTGACGTAATGTTTTAAGTAATTCACGATCCTAAAGAACATTTCCGTGCTCGATTTAGTGATGATAGACATTGTACAGACTATATTATTTTGGAATTGAGAGATTACAAAATAAAACATTCTGCGATATCTGCAATTAATAATTCGTAGGCCTAGCTGTTACTTATAAAATAATAAATAAAATCGACGCGAGGTCAGACCCTGATGGTACTCAATATTACCTTCATCTCGATTATTATAATTTTATGGATGCAGCGCATCATCTATTCGGACTGTGTTGTGTGTGGATACAAGCGGCAGCGGTAGAGGTGGACGGTACAGATAAACTTTATCAAACTCTGCGACAGAAAAAGCTATCTTCTTAAGTTCTATAAAGGAAATAAGTACACTAAACTAAACTTAGCATAACCTAAAAACTTTTCTTGACAAAAAGTCCTATGTAGAGTCTCTCCCGCTAACTTATGAACAATTGAAAATTGAAGGTATTGATTTTTTCAGACTGTAAATCTTACAGTAATAATTGTTTTATATTTCTAGATGCAGCAACATTTTCACATTTTCTGAATTGTACAACATAGTTTTTATCCGGCTTGTCGGTGTCAATAACAAGAAAATCGAAACCTTACAAATAGAGATATTCATGAGTTAGCGTGAGGCACTGTTAAAATATTAAAAAGCTCCCCATGCAGACTGTTATTAAACGCTTCCGCCACCGCTAGTTTCCTTACCACGGCCTGAAATATTGCTCAAACATCGGCGCAGGCGTTGGTCAGATGGGTTTCCTAAGATGCATGCCAGCGGGTTACATCAGTAAGTGAATGTCCATGTGTTGCAGTTGCAGATGGACACTGTAATTGCTATTTTTGTATTAATTGCTCGTAGATTATAATCTGTAGTAATTGGATTTTTGGCTACGTAGCCGTCAGTGTTGTAGAAAAAAATAGTTCAATCACAAACACTTTTAAATATAGGCATCTCATGAAAAAAGACCGAAAACCTTAAAAATTTAAAAAAAAGTTTGAATAAATTTTGATTAAAGGTCAAAAAAGACCAAGCGCGACACAGCGTACCGCCCGGTTTTTCTGCCGTCCCCATACAAACCATTCATGACGCCGCGCTCGGTCTTTATTAGGCGAGGAACACACGCAACGTCGGTTTTTGCGTCGTTCATTCGATTCTCCACCCTACCTGCATATGAATACGGTTTGTGTCAAACGGCATCGCACAACGCTGCGTTGTCTGTCAAATCGTTTGACATAAACCGTATTCGTATAAAAATAAGGTGGAAAATCGAACAAACGACGCACAAACCGACGTTGCGTGTGTTCCTCGCCTTAGTGCACGAAGACGAGATTCTCTAGACCCGTAGATACAATAGGTAGTTCTCCGCAATCTCAGCATGAGTGACATGAACAAGTTTACAAATCATCCAGAATAGTATAAATATTTATTTATACACTGATTTCTGAAATAATTGATACCTACATAAAGTTGTGGGTTGGCTAAATATTTGATATCTCTATAAAAGGTTCGCTTAAGCCCACCCACTGGTATCAAAAGCGGAGGCACACATAACGACCTTTGCTGCCTATTTTTAACGCAAGCTTATGTCAGATACATGGAACTTGGGCTTTTTCAAGGAAAGAGTGTATAGGCATTAGGCACTGCCTAGTCAAGCATATTCCAACATCGTCTGCATCATCCACCATTTACAGGGGAGATAGCTGACAAATGCCGGCCTATCTTACATTAAAAAATAAGAAGTACTCATTAGTGCTGCCCTAGTAATGCGCAGCAAAAGGCGTTACCTACTCTACGTGTAGGCTCCGCTAAAAGTCTGCAACAGTAACCTCAAGTCCACTTAGCAATGTGATTTGTGATGCTTATTCTACAATATCATTGTACCTCTGAATATGGGGTCATATTGCAGCGATAGCGATATCTATGGTAGCATGAGTGGGTACATGAACTTTTTGAGAAGTCAATAACAGTAGCGCCCATGCGCTTATGGAAAAGCTACCACTACTCAGAGCCTCCATACATTTGAAATAAGGTAGCTTTTTCTGAAGCAAAACGTGAAATATGTCAATGAAAAACCTACCTGAATTCAGAAGATTGACGCCATTTTGAAACCGCCATGTCACATCGCTAGGACAAAGAAAGTTCTAATTTCAAAATTTCTTTTAATTTCATGTACGAGTATATCTTGTTCAAATTCGTAAGGTGTCAAATAAGTACATAAAACATAATCGTGTATCTATACAATGACAAATAGGAAGAAGAAGTTTGATTCAAAGATAAAAGATAGTATAAAATTTCTTGGATAGCTCCGGTAGATTCATAGTTTTTCCGGCATACAAGAACTACGATGAAGCCATGTTCAAAATATTATATTTAGTGCGTGTGAGTTTTTTTATTTGGTACGGTACCATCAGCAGAAGATCAACCTACCTATTTAAGGAATCAATTTGTACTAGTTTGTATGTTGCTACTTGTAATTTAAAGAATAATCTTATACGGTTTTTTCATACAGGTACTAAAGTTACCCAGTATTGGCAGGTAGGTATATCAAGGTGCTGCAGATAGTACCTACACTTCTTATCTAGAGGCTATGTGGCGCAGTGGTTAGTATGACTGCCAGGCACGCAGAAGGTTCCGCGTTCAATCACAAAGTTGATATTTATCACTTTGTGAATTTGTTCCCAGTCTGGTTAGGAGGGCATTGCAGGCTAAACCACCTGATTGTCCGGAAAGCAAGACGGTTCCGTGCTTCAGATGGGCACGTTAAGCCGTCGGTCCCGGTTGCTGTCTATGTCAGAGGCCTGCTAACTGCAGGAGGTGATAGAAAAAACTCTCACACCAGGATTTATCGGGTCGTTGAACGACTCGGTGTCCCACACGAAGAGAGGGAGAATCTAGAAGTACAGTCAAGCCAGGTTGAGTAAGATAATAGTGTTTTGCCTGATCTGAGCTGATAGTGAATCTATAACTTAGACTTAGAAAAAGGCTGTTTGTTAAAGGTTAGGTGTGAGGTCCGGGTTGGCGCGAAATGCTCGTAGAAGCTCGCTGCCGCGCACGTACCGCGCAAATACTGCGGCGTATCGCGCCGTACTACGCCTTACCGCGTCTGATTCTTGTTTGAGAGTAATTCAGAAAACTGTGTATCACCATAGTGACTGGTTGTCAGTCTGTCGCCTAAAATTACAAAACACATCAACACTCAAATCCCTTTGTCGCTTCTTACTACACCCACGACAAAAGATTTGGGGTGATGATATTATCACACAGCTATTTAAATGCCGTGTTGTGGCGGCTAAGAATAGCATCACCCCATTTCTTTCTTGTGGGTGTCGTAAGAAGCGACTAAATTAGGTAACCCGAGGGGTTTGATGTGTATTGCAAATTTAAGCGCCAGACTAACAACCTGTCACTATAGCTATACACGACAACAGCTAAAACGGCCCTCAAATATTCGTCAAACGTGACGAAAAACACCGTATTTTTACAGCCGTTGACGATCTGCCTATCCCGCAAGGGATAAAGGTGTGATATATGTATGTATGTATGTATCTAAATATTAGAGCGATAGTAATGGATCAATACTTAGATTGTCTAAAAGTAATCGCAAGTGCGTATGAAGTTATCATTCAGTACCTGCCATTAATGGGAGAAATATTCTTAACATCGTCACAAACGCTCTTTATTCGAGGTAACTCTATGTGTCTTATTTTCGATTATAAAATGTTGATAAACTCGTAATATTCGTATTTTACATGGATCTGAGTAGCGGTAGGTTAAAAACAGTTCAAATCCGGAATGACACAAAGAAATTGCTACCGCTATTCAGATTGACAGCGATCTGAGTAGCGGTAGGTATTACATAAGCGCAGCGCCCATCAGGGAAAAGTGTAGGTAGATACGTATTAAGTGGTATTACCTAAGCAATCTGTCCGAATAAAATGTGTTAAGTGCTTATTTTACTAACATAAATAAGTAAGTATACAACATTATGCCTGTACAGTCGGGGTCAAAAGAGCATAACTAGACATATTTTATATCCGGCTTATCTGTATCAACAAGCCGGATATAAAGTATACAGTCGGGGCAGACGGGGTCAAAAGAGCATAACTAGAACCGCTTTTGAACCTTTTCATTCCCAAGGTATACGCCTACATCTATATTATTCTTTTTTATTTTAATTAACAGCAGAACGTTCAGACGCGCTATGTCGCATCAAAGATTGTCATATTTCTTGCAAAAAACATTCTACAATTTTATTTCAAGTCAAATTTGACAAGTAGTACGAAAATCTTTGATATTTTATTCAAACCTTCCAAAATTCAGCAACTGAACGATACAGCTCTGTGTGTCATGACACTAATATTTCGCAAAACTGACCTCTACATCATTATCCACGGTATCACCATGTGTTCTACCATCGCATGTAGGTGACATGGTAATCAAATTGCCTATATTTAGGCTTCCAATGCCTCTCACGTAGGACGAAGGACAGTTGTGCAATGAAAAAGGTTTGGTCATATTAGTAGCAAGTTGCATGGAGCACAATTTACAGATGGCTCACTCAGTACTAGCGACGATTTTGACGCATTCTGGCTTTAACTGGAAATAACTGGAATCTCAGAGGAGGTAAGGTAACTAGGAAAATGGTTGCCTCGAACGTCATATTTCTTGGATTAAAATTGGCTCAGAATCAGTCCTCTCACGTAGGTCGAAGGACCTGTTGTGCAATGAAAGTGTATGGTTTGTTTATGTATAGAGCAAGTTGCACGGATTTGAAAAAAATAGACAAAATTACAATGTCTAAAGATATGATATGATTTGTTTTATCATATTTTTCGTATCATAATATCAAATTGCCTATTTCCAATGCGTCTCACGTAGGTCGAAGGTCTCAGTTGTGCAATGAAAGAGTACCTATGTATGGTTATATTTGTAGCAAGTTGCATAGTGTCAAGCGCGTCCCACCTACATGTCAAATCGCGCTTTGAATCCGAAAATCGCAAATGGTATAAAACGTTGCCTTCATAAAAATAGTATGGGTTTCGTCACAGGTATTTTAAGTGACGTATAATGTTCTCATATTTTTTTTTTATACTTACATAGGTTGGGCCATGATACCATGTCATACCATGGTTTTCAGTGCTAATTTCCTGATACCAAATACAAATCAGGATCATTAAAAAACCTATCCAAATTACAAAATTTCTTATTAAAGAATGAAAAGTTCATAATTACCAGTCTCTTCTTTGCCCTTTCCAAAAATTCTTTTGAAGGCTACACGTCAAATTATGATCATCATACTTGGTGCATAAGTACCTACATATGCGATATTTAATTTCAAATTACCGTCATATTAACGCAGTTTATAAAGAATATTTTCAATGTCATTTCATTGTTAGACTTCATCGCGCAATTTGCAAAAATCACACAACTCAATTATTCCATATGCGAAAATTTTGAAATAGCTAAGTATTTGCTAACTATTTCATGAATCTTGCAAAACAACATCCTAATAATTAACTACTTAAATCTACTGTGTGTGGGAGTCAAAATATTTGATATACTTTTGGCAGTTAATTTTATCTAATTGATTTTTTGCATTTATAATTCAAGGGTAAACTGAGCTGATATGAGATAAGCAGCGTAGTTTAGATGCTAAAATAAATAGAGTGTATGAAATTTAAGAAGTGCGGAAAGACAAATTATCTTTATTTTATACCTACGCTGGTTGTTATACAGGGTGTTAGGGACGGTGTACCGAAAACTTTGCAGGTATGATCAGACCATCAAACTGAACAACTTTTACTATGGAGCCAATGGTGGGAAATAAAAAAAAAATTCCGACCTCCCATACAAAATTCACGATCAGCTGACTGACTTTGTATGGGAGGGCGGAAATTTTTTTTCGTTTCCCTCCATTGGCTCCATAGTAAAAGTTGTTCAGTTTGATGATCTGATCATGCCTGCAAAGTTTTCGTTACACCGTCACTAACACCCCGTATACCTACAATGCTATATAAAATTGTGTTACTAAACTATACGTAGGTAAGTATCGAGATGACTTCTGGCCATACACTGTGTAAAAAATACCTAAAGGTATCAAGCGTTACTAAAAATTCTTATGAGATGAATTATATTTTAAGATTGTAGTAGGTGGTTGAAAAACTCTGACACCAAGGTTCATCGGGTCGTTGAACGACTCGGTGTCCCACACGAAGAGAGAGAGAGAGAGAGATATTTTAAGACTATCTAAATGTCTATCATCATTGCATCATTTGCAGCTATTTCAGCAACGAATAATTTTAATAATCAGTATTTTAATGAATCTCTATTATAACGAGCTTCTTTCTAAATTACATTTAAACCTACTTCAAATCTTTGCTCAAGGCCTCTTTTCATCCAGTAGCATATTACAATTCCGTACTTATAATTATAAAGGCATCCCATCGTACCCGCCCATCCATATATAAAAATGCAACCAAGTATTAAGACTTTTGCATTAATATAATGAAGACATTAGACTAATTAGTGAATTTAATGTACATGCTACTGTGTTAAATAAATAAAATAAATACTGAAAGTCAGCACATAATGTTGCCTAATTTACAAAATCTATTCATTAATATGAGTCTAATAATTCATGTCATAATAATATGACATTTATCAGGTTAAATAATAAACCATTTGTCATACATAACCGACAACAGTACCTAGCATGCATAATGCATATCCAATCCATCCTATGTAAATTACGTATTATTAGTACGAGACGTTAAACTTTTTTTATTTAATTATAGTAATAAAATCAGTCTGTCCTCTGATAGCAATTGTCAAATGTCTACTAGCAATTTAAAAAATGTCATACAAAATAAGAAAGCCACAATCAATTTGAATTTATAAAATAAATTAAATTACAAATATATTCAAACTATAACTAACTTGCAAATTCATAGAAAACTGTCATATTTATTCGCAACCGAAAAATATGTTACAATTTTTGTATATTTTTGATCACTGCATTTGTAATAAGCACAAGTAAGGTTAAACATTGCAACATAGAGATCATCTCAGTAATAATAAGAGTAGCGCCATTCAACTAGCGCCACTTTACGAAACAAACTATTTTTATCATGTAATTCTGTATTGATTGCTGTTGTGAAATGTGACCTTTGCTGAATTTGGAAGTATCAAGTTTAAGTAGAACCTGAAACATGAATGATTTTCACATTGATTCAAACTATGGCAAATTAATACCAAACTGACAAATTAAAAAGTTCTAGCCTTGACCTTAATAACACCTTTACAGCTACAACAATCCATTGCTGGTCACGGGCCTCCCCCCAACGGGGGATATTGCAGTGCAAGATGTTTAATTCACAGGGAAAGCTGCTGTCCATTCCCTGGAAAATTAAACCACGGGTAGAATTAGATTAATTCTATTCTAAACCGGCATCACACGGCAACTAATAACAACGTATGTTTAATTAATTTTGCAGGTTCTAATTGCCTGATTGGTAATAAGTAGATTGTAACCAAATGACATACCTACTACATATTGAATTTTGTATCTTAAGCGGCGCTAGTTTTGCAGCACTACTTCTCTTAAAGATTCATATACAGATTGATTATACATTTCGCAAACGTCAGAACGTGGAATTTGTTAGCAATTTTTATCATGAATAGGCGTACAAGATTAATAAAAGGTTGACAAGTAAATTAACACGTCATTTCACTTAAACATTAGCTTAATCTGTGAGTTATTGAAAATTTAAAACGTCAGGATTTTTAATTTAAATGAAATGCATGACCTTAGAGTATTTATCATTCACTATTAAATCTGAGGCTAAACTGCCTGCATAAGAAAAAATATGCTTGCATAATAGAATTAAGATGAATTATTTAACATATCACATTGTTGTCCTTGAGTTCTAAATAAGAGAATATAGAAATTAATTAAATAATTAAAAAATTTAAAACCCTATTAAAAATTCAGTGCTTAAAAATGTGTGTACCTGTATTACCATGCGATTTGTCAAATAATTTTGCGAGAATTTGCGAATTTACACATTGTATGAGATATGACAACTTTGAACTAATGCAATGATTAACTAAACTTCTGTCATCATAATCAGTTTATTAGTATTCGATTCGATAATTTCTATTCTAACTTCTAACATTATCCTACCTACGATAAAAAGTATGTTGCTAAAGGATATGAATGAAGTGTAGTGATAATTTAAGATAGTAAAACAAAAGATTCCAATTCCTACCTTTAACATTAATAAAATATCTCTCCATGGAACATCAGAGTCTGCATTAGCATCTTAGAGAAGTCCATTCAACTGTGCATAAATTGCATAATTTTACGTAACTATAATCCTACGTGTTTTCAAAACTTTCAACCGTCTACCGTATTACGAAGTTCACAATAGGTATGTAACATTTTTGAAAATATTTCGACGTTGATTTGACTGTTTCTGAAAACCCATCAACACGTCTCAAGGCAGTACCATCATAATGCACTTGCGCTATCTTATTTTTTGCCTAAGTTTACATAATCCTCGAATGTGAAGGTTGACTTTCTTTGGGGGGGAGGCTGCATGCGTACAGCCTTTGCCTCAGTTGTGATTGTAGAGCGCGCGCTCGCGCCAGTGCTGTGTGCTTCTAATTTTGAATCTACATTTCTAAAGTGCCAGTGACGTTTGGATCATGCGTCTTCTATTTTGGGTAAGTTTAAAAAAAAGTGTGTGTTATTTTTTTATATATTTAAATATGGAGTGAGCAAGCGCGCGGGTTGTGCAGCCAGTTTTACGAAGTTCTGTAGTCAAATCCACTTTCTTTAGTGAAAGTTGAGATGATCGGCTCATCTCGAAGGGGCTTGTTTTTTATCGATTCGTGTACAAGTGTGGATAGTGTGATTGGTCGCTATTTTTAAAACCGGTGGAAGCGTAGTGCCCTTTATAGTGAAAGAAGAAATTGCGCGCGCGTCGGTGTTCCGGTGCGTTTGTAAGAATAATTGTAAACGCGAGTTTACGTGATTATGCCAATTGTACGCTGTGTGTAATTGACAGTGTGTATGTTTTTGTTTTTATGGCATTTCTTCTGAATTTTAAGTGCCTTGCGTAATCGTTAACGACGATTAAATGGATGAGACTGCGAATTTGATGAGCTTTCTTTAGATAATAAATAGGTATTTCGATGTTTTGTGAATTTACTGTCGTATTACGCAAGCAAGAATATTAATACATGGATGAGTTTCTATACCTACTAAATCCATGACTCTACATCTACCTCGTACCTAATTACAGATACCTCGTACAGAATTGCTATAATTTTAAAGTGATAATAAAATTACAAAGTACTGATTAATCATAAAAATAATATATTTTTTTATAACCAATTCATACGCGTTAGGGTCCAAACCTTCGAACTGATAATTTCGCTCAAGGATCTCCAAGTGGGTCATTATATCCAATTGCAATTTTAGGCAACAGGCTGAAAACTGTGGTGATAGCTACACAGTCTTGCATGTGAATCTCTCTCAAACTTATCAAACTGTGTAAATGGCCGTTTCTGCCTTCCCCGCAAGGGATATAGGCGTGATAAATGTATGTATGTAGGTCATAATATCCATTTTGCAAGTGGCCGCAGCACATGCGCCGCCGGCCGCCGGATGTCGAGTTTTCTCCCATACGCTCTCAGCGCGCATAATATCATCGACGTATGGGTCATCGCGCACCGCAACGCGCGTATTATGTAAAATAAGTTTCCCGCTGTACAAATATCGTGACGTTTCTATTTTTCTGTTCTAATGGAACTCGTATAAATTTTTCGTAACAAACTTATCACCGAATATTGAGCCTGAAGACTTATTTAAACTTATCATTATTCATATCATAATTTACTTGACCTGACTCTCCTTCGTCTCATGCATGTTACCTTTAAAAATTATCTCTCTTCCTTTCTCTCTCTCATACTCTTTCATGATCATCGAGTCCAAGAACGAACCGATGAACCATATTAGCCTAAGAATGCCTAACGCCCAAAAATGGCCAATAAAACTATCAAACAAATAATAATATTATCACAAAAACAAAGAATTTGGTGTAAAGCGCACGTTGATGTCTTTTGTATGAACAAAAAGCCAATACCTCCAAAAATCCAATTTATTTAGCAGGAACCAATTAAATTTGCAATTCTTATTAGCACTATGATAAATACCATACATTGCTTCATACAAAAATGCTCTCCTTGCTTTCTAAAGACAAAAACGCGGCAAAAATATTTCAAGATCCCATTCATAAGGTGTATTCACACGAAAGTAAAAAAAAATGCTCTGAGCCTTTGTCTCAGGATCTGGAAGTTCCTGCTTCAATTCTCGACGAAGACACAAAAATATTTCCGTCCTTCGGAAGGCACGCTGAGAGGTCAGTCTTGGTTGCTGTCTATCATTACTTGGATGGTGGTCGTTACTCAGCCGCATAGTTACCTAGTCAGTGGTAGAAAAACTATGACTCCAGGGTTCATCGGGTCGTTCAAGTCATGATGATGATGACGACACGATAGATATTAACTTTGTGCATCGGTAAAGGCACGTACACACTAAAACAAACGCGAATTTGATGTATGAGTTTACATAAATTATGTACATTAAGATGAGAGATTTACTAGTGATGCGCCGCTACTTTCGTAAGCATAAAACATAATATCAATTTTAGTTACACAGGGTGTAACAAAGCTGACAAGCTGAAATGAGGTCAATGTACTCATGAAACTGAACAATATTCCCCATTAAAACATGGGCCGAAATATGGAAAAAAATTGGACCTTCCATAGTAAATCAATCAGCTGATTGGCAATTTTTTACGGGGAATCCATTTTTGTTTTTCATATTCCGAAAGTTGTTCAGTTTTATGAGTGATTTGACCTCCTTTTGGCTTGTTTTTGACCCTTTTTGTTACATGGTATATGAATTAATGTCATCAAAATATCAGCGTTATTTAACATTTAACGTTCTATCAAAACATTAATTCGTTTTATAATGAAGTATAGAAATCGCATCAGGTAGTATCTATACATATAATAAAGTTGTAGAGGGTCGAAAGTCTGTACATAGAAGATTTTCGAAAAAAAACTGTTTGGTGATACTTAAAATTGATAACAGAACACGTTTCAGCAATTTTTAGATTTTTTTTCTGTTTATCTGTTTATTTGTTTATTTGTTTATTTGTTTATCTGTTTGTATGTGAAAGCATCACGCAAAAACGACTGAACCGATTTTGATGCAAATTATACCAAAATGTCGGGAAAATTACCGACCAGGTTATAGGCTAAAAAAATTCGACCCCTAAAAGGGGGGGTAGCCACTATACTTGAAATAAGTTTGCACGTAAATCGATATTGCGTGCGTTGCGTGCGGTAGAGGAATAAGTTACTATAAGATGTAAAAAAAACTACTCAAACTTTTCCAAGGGGTGAACCAGTCCATGAAACTGAACAACTTTCCCCAAGGAACATAGGTCGAATAATGAAAACAAATTTCCTTGCCTTCCCTACAAATTTAACTTGGTCGGCTATCGAGACGGCTGGTGCATTTTGTATGGGAGGTCCAATTATTTTTTCCTACAGTAGGTAAAAAAATAACTGCACGTATTTTACGACTAAACCAGTCCATGAAACTGAACAACTTTTCCTAAGAAACATAGGTCGAAATACGAATAAAAATTTGGCCCTCCCATTCAAACTGAACCGGCCGGCCAGAACATTTTGTATAGGAGGTCCAAATTCTTTTTTCATATTTCGACCTATGTTCCCTGGGGAAAGTTGTTCAGTTTCATGGACTGGTTCACTCCTTAAAATATTTGCAGTAATTTTTTTTACTCCTTATACGGGGTGTTAGGGACGGTGTCCGTGTGACGAAAACTTTGCTGGCATGATCAGATTATCAAACTGAACAACTTTTACTATGGAGCCAATGGTGGGAAACGAAAAAAATTTTTCAACCTCCTATACAAAGTCAGTCAGCTGATCGTAAATTTTGTATGGGAGGTCAGAAATTTTTTTTCGTTTTCCACCATTGGCTCCATAGTGAAAATTGTTCAGTTTGATGGTCTGAGCACGCCTGCAAAGTTTTCGTTACACCGTCCCTAACACCCCGTATTTTGAACTACCTATGTTTCTTGGCGAAAGTTGTTTTCATCCTATCTATTCGAAAAGAACGCGCCGCAAAGTTCTTTTATTTGCACTTTTTAAATAAAGAACTCAACAAATGCGAATAAAACTACTTTGAATTTAGAACATCTTGATGTTCAGTCAGCGCCAAATTTTGTTCTTATAAATTTATTTTTCGAATAAAGGCTGTATGGGACGACGGCCCATAGTCGCGCGTCCCCAATAGAACTAAAAAAAAGATACGCGCGAATTATAGTCCGTAATTTTCACCAAAAATTACACGTATGTTAGAATTTTATTTAACTTTTTGAAAAATTAGTTCAAGTGACAGTGAAAGTATAACATTGCAATAAAATATGAGGCGCCTTTTATTTTCTCATAAAGGGTGATGAAAAGTAGAGTGATCGGGCGCAAAATATATTTTGGCTTCGGGGATTCTACTCTAGAACCCCTTACTTCGGGGAACCACAATGCACGACATACTCAATGTACAGCAGGTTAAGGCACGGCAGCGTATTGTACAGCAGATCATTGTACAACGTGATGGATGGATGGTCTTGAAATACGGGCCCGGACCAATAATGCACAGGGGTGGAAATGGAATCAAAACAAATGACGTCACAGCGGATGTAGTGATGTGACAGTGTTGACTTTGATCGAGTTATCGATTTATTATTGAAACATGACATGCAAGGCAACCCACGGAAGGGGGGACGGGGGGGGCAAAGCCCCCCCACAAGGGGGGGTTTGGGGGGCGCAGCCCCCCGCAGTAAAAAAAACATACTTAACACAAATCCGACACAGTAGGTTAGGTTAGGTTAGAACAGTGACCCCCTGGAGCGAACGAAGTGAGCGACCAAGCTTACTAAAGAATATTTTAAATATAAAAACAATATCGATTAAGTTAGAAATGCATAAAATATTATCGATCCAGTCACATCACTATTCTACCACAACACGTGATGTCTCCAACCATCATGTCGTGCAATCCACCCCTGTGCACTTTCGTCACGGGGTGATGGATGGCGACATTGTTTTGATTCCATCCACCATGTCGTGCTCCATCACGTCGTACATTCCTCTGACGGCCAATATTATGCTGTACAATACTATGTTGTACATTGTAGGGACTCCTTACTTCGCTCTGAATTCAAAAAAGCGCCCTCGCCGTAGAAGTGTTGTTTTGCGCCCTTATGATATCTACTAAAAGTTTCTTGAACTGGTTCACCCCTTACAATATTTGCAGTTTTTTTTACTCCCATATTGGAGTCGAGATTCGAACACGTACCAACATAATAGTAAAGCAAAATAAAAAACCAGCCAAGAGCGTGTCAGACATGCCCACAAATAGGGTTTGTAGTCAATGTTAAATATCAGCGTTACGAAGTTACCTAATTTCGTTGCTGGTTTGTTTGCAGTAGTAAGTATGCTTATGAACCACAAATTAAACAACTTTTATTTTTCTTAAAACTTGCGTGGATACAGTATCCGATATAGTTTTTATGGTAACTTCAGACTAAGAACTAATTTTTTTTCAAATATTTAGTTCTAGGAAGAGAAATCTCCCCATAAAAGCAAATACTTCGAGGCAGAATCACTTCTGTGTTTTTTTTTAAAAAAACCTCACCTTAATTTTTAAAGATCTATTTAACGATACCCTACTTAATATAGCAGATGGTTTTTTTTATCCTCCTTTCACATGTACCTACGCCAAAAAATAAAAACATTTTTTTCCCAACATTCTAAAGCAACAGTATCTATCTTCACATCAAAGATGTCGATCGATTGAAAATGACGTTAGTTTGTGTCTTAAATGGGTAGGTGGATTTGCTGGCGATAGTACAGAAATCTGTATGTACATGTATTAAAACTGTTACAGGTCGGTGTCAAGTACCCCTGCAATAGTTTTCAAAAGAACATTTCGATAGCGTGTCTTAGAAACAGCTACAAAAAAAATATGTACAGCTTGATGGGCTGCTCCTGCAGGCCTATCACTTTTGGTAGGTAGGTACCTAAATAAATAAAAAGTATACATACCTATTACCTACACAACTATTTAATAAGAAAACAAAAACAGAAGTGAAATAAGTAAGTAGAAGAAATAGAAAGAAACAAGCATCCTTCGACATGGGTCAACTCGGATTTGCTCCTTCACATAAAAATAATAAAAAAACACCGGTGTTACCAACACACTGTATCCAACTACCTATATCATCAAGATGTACCTAACTCAGGCGCTCAGACTTTGAAACAGGAGGGATCGAAGTGGGCTTTCCCCTTCAAAGTCAAGTAACAAACTCACATCGGCGGTAGTCTGGGGTTTCTCCAGGTTATTCCATCATCATCGTCATCACCATTATCTTTGCATGCCCTAATCGTACAAATCACGCATAAAATAATAACCATGAGACAAACATCGAAAATGAAAACGTACCGTTATGTGTAAAAATTGTGCATGAATCACTCAAAAATTAAGCGATGTTTTTAGATGTTTGGTATGGTGGAAGATAAACGTTCTGATCATATTTTATGATTAGTGAGAACCTTTATCAGCACTGGAGGTACTCTCTGTCTACCTACGTGACGGAACACCATGAACTCGGCAAAATATTAAAGGGCGCCACACACCGGGCCCGTATGCGTGACGTGCACGTTATCACGCGCATAGAGATGACGTTGTATCGTCTGGGATTGAATGAGGCACCGCACACCGTGCTACTCGCGTGATTACGTGCACGCATACATAGGCAGGCCTCTCATACAATCCCATACGATACAACGTCATCTCTACGCGCGCGATGACGTGCACGTCAAGCATACGCGCCCTGTGTGTGGCGCCCTTAAGAGATACGAAAATGTCTGTATTGAAAAATTTGTTTAGCATGATGTGCCGCTTCTGTCGGCTCAAAAACTTCTCTTGGCGAAACAAAGTTCGCGGGCACCAGCTAGTTTGTAATAAAACTCTGATTTTTAGTTTCTTGGGTCGACCATTGAGTCTTCCCACGTTAAATTAAAGAATAATTTCAGAATTGTGTCTGTTTTGCTCGAATTCAAAATGACATACCAGTTCCAATTTTATTTTAGCTAGTCGCAGGCCAGCACTAGCAATTCGTTTCATAATCGTATGGCAATTTAACATAATCTGAGCGAAGAAGATGTGGAAATAACCGAATAACGTTGTGCCGGTGCCTAATGTTCTATGACATTATTTAACATCGTACAACAACATGTTGTTACCTACAAGATGTGCAATTCGCGAAGATTTTGTACAGATTTCAGTTTTAGGTACGTACAAAATATTTGGCAATGTAGGATGTAGAAAGATATACTATTTCGTAGTCTGTTAATATCTTTGTACCAATTTAATTAATAGGTAGTAATAATATTAATTATCTATTGGGATTTGTAATGCAATTATATAGTGCTATATTATTCTCATAATATAATATTGAAAATAAGAAATTGAAAAATTATTATGCATAGACCGGGGCTCGGTCCCGGACCGCATGAGTTAACGCCCTACCGCTCTCCCACTGAGCTATCGATGCACCAGGAGATGAAAAATATTGTCATAATGATTCATTTTCCTTTCTTTTTCATGTTATTTTGTGCTTTTTCAACGTTTATACATGAAAAGAACTTGAGCTTATACTGCGTATACTAGAGTTTTGTTTGATGATCCATCAATGCATGCTCATCACACAAGCACACATCCTTTGCTCATAATGTAATATGCTTTTACTCATAAATATGCCAGCGTTATAATTACGATACCCACTGACCCACAATCAAGATGGCCGACTGATCCAAGCCCACTTATGCGACCGCAGGAAAGCGATTGACCTGCGCACGAGTGCGTGAGCGAACTCAGAATTGCAGGGAAATTGAGGAGCCTCAATCGCAAAGTGGGTGGACGGTTTGGAGTCTACACGTTACGTGGTGAGCGAAAAGTGGTAGCTAGCTTGCCTACCCAAAGTTAAAAACTTCTTTCAACACACCCATTACCTATACACGGTGTAAGGGACAGCCCTCCGAATACTGAAAGGGTGCATTCAAACCATGAAACTGAACAACTTCCCATAGAAATAAATTTCAGGAAAAGTAAAAATTTTTTTGACTTCCTATAGTAAATGATATTTGATCGTGATTTTGTATGGGAAGTCGAAAATTTTTTTTTGTTTCCTGAAATTTATTTCTATGGCAAGTTGTTCAATTTCATGGTCTGAATGCACACTATCAGTATTCCCCTATGTCCCTTACACCCCGTATTATCCGCTTTCATAGTTACCTACTTATAGAAAATACCATCTACTGACCGCACGAGATCAAATGTTACATGAATGTTATATATTTTCTTTGCTTCCGAATGCCATAAGATCGCATTTATCACCTAAAATAGCGAATAAACGTAGAACTATTAAAGATTGTATGACATGGTATAATGATTTTGTTTAGTTTAGTAGTCAGATTGTGTAAATATGACATCAAAGATTGTTTGTACGAATTGTCATATCTCATACAATGATTCTGCCATTCCATCTAAGGTTCGGGATGACTATAGTATAAGAGTTATCCGAACCTTACTGAATTATTTTATTTTAACCTATCAACAGCGTAAAAAATTGCCTCCAAGCCATCACAAAAGTTTCAAAGTTAACTTTTAATACCTGTAATCCATCACTATAAAACTTTCGTGATTGCCCTTTAACTTAATGACTGTTTGGTCTACGGACATTAGTTTTTAATATTATTATATATTAGGCGAGAAACACATTTAACATCCATTTGTGCGTTATTCTTATGCAACGAAACGCATACGTTAGGACACTTAGGACAATACGAATTTCAACCTTATTCGGCACAAAAACACGATTTTTGACAAACGGTTTGTCAGACGCATCCACTAGCACAAAAATAACGCGCATCGCTGCGTCGACGGATTTCTCTGTCAAATGGTTTGACATAAACCGTATTTACATGCCGAATACGGTTTAAATTCGTATTGTCTTAACGCATGCATTACGCAGCTCAGAAATAACGCACAAATACGGTCGGACGTTATGTGTGTTTTTCGCCTTATACTCCATTGAGCACCTTTTCTCTCGTCAAATTGAATGGACGATGTTTCTTTACATCGATAACGGTGGCTCTATTGTTTTTTGACGTGTTTACGTTTTTAAATATTTTGGTAACTTGTCTATCCATCACGTATTTAACAAAACTAATTAGTGAGTATTGAGCTTTTGTGAGCTATACTAATATTTATCTTTGAGTGAAAACTTTTTAAAATCGGTACCTACGGCTAGATATGTCTTTACTGCTAGTTTAGTTCATATTTTCGTATATATAGTATCGTAGTATTTTAGATTGTTTGAATACGACATCAAATATTTCTCATGCATGTTGTCATATCCCATGTCATACAACCTAAAATTCCGCAGGTCTCATCCGATCCTCACTATCAATAATAATAACAATATTTGTCCCGTTATTCCAACGCTCCTTTCGACCCAAGCACACCTCGTCCGTCGATTATTTTTTGTGACAGTCGGTCACACATTAACCTACAAATTATAACCGCGCCGCGGTACCTGCGCGCGCCCCGGTCCTGGCAAGGAAAGCCGGTATACAATACAGGTGCGTGAGGTGAATATGTATTTTTTGGACGTAAAATGATATAGGACTTGTCGAGGTGTTTTGGAGGGTTCGATTTGTGTATTATAAGGAATTTGATTTTATTACGAAGTGCTTTTGACGGATTTTATTGTTACCATAAATGAAAATGAACACAAGCAAATTTTATAAATGTGTTCGTTGGCCGGGACTTGAACCCACCAAAATCCACTGCTCAGCCAACTGAGCTAGCTTTATTGTTTCCGTAGCAAGATCCTTCCTTCGTGTACACTCTTAAAATATTTTCTCTCCATGCCGTATCACGCATCTTTCTCTCTACGTTATATTATCAGTATAGTCCACATTCCAATGCCTGCCAATAGCATAGGTACCTTAAACGCTATCTATATGACATAAAAGCTACTAATCCAAATAAAAAAATATATTTTCACTAATACACAGCATTTTACAAATTTTAGATCGTAAATGATGACAATTCAACGCATTGATAAAAGTGTCAAATATCTAAAGAACTTCGATCAAAACATTCTTTCTCAAAAGTTCCAAATAAACAAAATAATAAAGCAACCATGTGGCACCGAAATTTTTCTTAACGCTTAATTGCATTATCTGTGTAGTAATATTATATCATAAATATTCATAGCATACTTATTTTTAAATGCCTATTAGTAGCATATGGTGTTGCATAATACTTGCTTGCCAGAAGCCAAATTCTTTGCTAGAATTTCTTCAAAGTTATGCGTAGAGCAGTGATATGCAGGTTTTTGTTGATTAACTCCGGCTACTTGTCCATTCATTCTGCCTACATTTTATAAGATGTGCTTTGGACAACTTTCATCAGTCCACCTAAAAGAGTACCTTTAAAAAATAGCTCGTCATCTTAAAGTGTGGACACCAAGTCAACGAACAAAATGGAACAATTAAATACCTTCAAATCCTATGTACAACTAAAAAAGCAATCCTTGGTGCTCTATCGGTTAACACATTTCGTTTAATTTATACTATGATCAATAACATTCCTCAACGAGTTGATCGGTCTTCATGATATTACAATAAAAGTCTCTGCAGTAGTCTTAGTAGACTTGTTGCCAACTAAAACTTCCAGCTATTCAATAATCTAATCCAGCATCAAATATCTTCACCCACATGTTCTGCTCCACATACCCACATCATTACACACGTCAACATGATCACCAGCAGTTACTTGTACGTGTAATCCATGGATCAATACCCTGTAATGGGCCGTGATGTAAGACCAACTAGTGTACCGCTTGGTTTAATGTGAACTTGACATTGAGGTAACCAGAGCACGGAATAACTACATCCCTCTGGGCATGGCGTAAGGTGCTAACTCCACTGATGACGCTTAATACATGAGACGGAGACGTGAGATGTGTATCTGTTTCCATATAAAATGTATAAAACTGAAGAGACGGCATCTACACGCGTGAAACACGCGTCGCTCCGATGTATGACAATCACTCTTACACTTGTCTGTGTCTCATGTTTCATCTGGGAAGATAGCCTCTGATACTGCAGCCGTTGGGATTTTTTGATAAATGTTTGTTGAAAGTCAATTTCGTTATGCGTAGGTAGACAATTTCAGAGTAATACATATAGTAATACATATATAATAATATCCAACAGAACTTTGACATCTCATCTGAAGTAATCTATCACAAAATAAATACAACGTAGATACTTAAATTCATCTCCAATCACTATAGTTTTGGATCAACCCAGTTAAACTATGTTGCCGCCTTATGCATGAACCAAAAATTCTGTTGCGAAAAATTCTACTCTCAGGATTTGGTCTAAAATTCAGAATGCATACTATGCATAGCCTCCAACTTACGAAAAGCCCATTACTTAGTATCTTTAATTCGCATGTGCTTATGACTTTCATGGCAACCAAAGCTGTGACCAAAACTAAAACAATCATTCTTCACCATAAACAGTAACCCCATAGATCAATACCCTGTCACACAGTGACGCAACGTGGTTATGCCAGCTCAGTCGGTCCACTGAGCACAACCTTGACTTTGAGGTTACTAAGGTACAAGTACAAGTACAACGTGCGTACAACGGTATCATTGCATCGCACCAGATCTGTACAGATGAAGTAGTTGATAGCGTAAAACACGTGTGGAATATTATAGGCGTGTAATATACACGTGCGTAATATTTTAATAGATAAACATCGGTACACTTGCAGCATTTTTAGCTAAACCGTATTAGTGCCCTTAGCATGTGACCACGCGACATAGATTTTCTCTACCTATCTATACTATTATGTCAAAATTCTTGATAAATTCCATACGATTTGACACGTCTGATGTCTACTCACGCTCAAGATAAGTCTTCCTTCGGTGCGCATGCTGCGTATAGGTACAGGTCCTAAAGCTTCATAGCTTTGGATTTAGTAAAGGTAGTTACTTATTAGGTGGCAAGCTTTACTACTAAGTCTCTATATGGATCGATGAATAGAAGAAAAGAAGCGTGTCTAAAGAAGTCTTTAGGCACGTGCTGCAATGCAAACATAACCAACATTGCAAGAGTTTGGAACTATTACCTACCAAGTACCAACTACATAATACATAGTAAGTTATATGTATCTTTTTTAGCCCAGACCTGGACAACAAGGTTAACTCATTCGTTGGGAAATAATTTAATCGTTAGCCAAATTACATAAATACAGCTTTTAATGCTAAGAGTATGTACTTACTGTTAAATGTAAGTAGATTTTATCCGCCACAGGAAACCTACTTCATAGTCATAGGTCACTACTATTAATTTTAATTTTTAGCTCCAATCTACTATTTCATTAAAGGTACTTATAGGAATTGACCTGTAATAATTCAGATTGATCAGATAAAATCGCTCTTATTATAAAGTACATTAAGTTTACAAGGTAAGTGATAGTAGTTGACTTTGACTTTGCATTCCATATTTTTGTTCAGGTTGCCTAATATGAATCTCTTCAGGGCCAATGTATTAATAGGTATTTCAAACGGAGTCTATGTGAGAAAGAGTATGATATAGCTGAAGTTATTAAGTATATACCTGTAAAACAGCACCTACAATAGCATTCCCAAAGAGGGTTGACTCAGGCAGGCGGCTGGTCATAAAATATTGCCACGTGATTATGTGCTCTGATAAATCATATTGCGAAGACCCTAACTGATTTAGGTTAAAGACACAGTTCCTGAGCTCATACAATATCACCAAAATATTTGAGCCAAAACAAAAATTCGTATTGTCCAGCAGCTACATTTCAAACAGTTTGAAGATTTTTCGCGCATCTTGCTTGTCATACCTCATGCCTTCGAGAACACGGTCTGCCTACCGTGCCGCCACATAGGGGTATTTTTTGTGCATTATTCTATTCATATATCATTCAATTAAAAAAGGTTTAGAGGTCAAATACCTACCCCTCTGTGTGTCGACTCATGCAATCTACAATTCTGGTATTATAGGCAGGTATCGCAGGCATCTTCATTGCCCAGAAAAAATTGTTACTAATTGTTAATAAACAACAAATCATTCAGATACCTACCTATGCACTCTTAGATATGTCAAAATATATATGTAAATAATTTATTTTTTATAAGATTATAAATTGTTTCTTCTTTATAAGATTACGTGGACACAAAGCAATTTATACGACTTATGTGTTGGCAATTTGATCGTAAATCTAAAGCTAAATAAATTACTTTGTTAATAGACATTTCATCACTTTGCCCGGAGGTCAGTTAGGTTAACTTTGTAACATATGTTGGGTACTTGGTTGAAACAGAAGGCAATTTCTCAATTTTATGTAAATTCCTCCTCCGTATATCGACACTATATTGAACCAGCTTGCGTAACTTAAGTTATATATTTACTTTCGACTATTTTGCTTGAGATATTTTTAGTGTTGTCTCTATTCTGTCTGATATCATTTTAATCGTGATTTTGAAATAGATACTTTAACGGTTAATGAGGTAGAGCTAGTTAGTTCTAAAGTTAACCCTACCAAGTTTAGTTACTGTTTTAATCTACATTTTTTCAAAATACGTAGTATTTTTTGACACCATTTGATATTCTAGGGATGTGGTTCGATATATCGAATATGACAACCGACTGAAAAAATCTTTGATGTCACATTTTAGAAAATCCTTATAAGCTATATCGTCTCGTCACATTGAATAAAAATAGATGAACGTTTTTGCTGTATCTAATTGCACTACGATTCGCCTCAAAGATCGTTGACCATGGTCATCGACTAATCGTACGAGAGAGACGGTTTATCGAGAATCAGATGTGCGCTTACGCAACGGAGAGCGTAAATTTTAAATTCGGAACAGAGAATGGATTGAAGCCGCTTGAAGCCATTCGTTCATTAAGAAAAACAAAAGTTACAAAGTAAAAAAATATGTGATATAAATGCGGTAGATATGTTAGTTTTTACGTAATAAAGACTAAGCAAACTTGACTTTAGAGTTTTTGTATGTAGCAGTTTTATTAATTACCTTTAGGTTGGATTTCTGTGCAAAGAAGCAGCAGTGAACAAATTGTCTGAAGTTAGATATACCTTAGGTACCTACATCCAACAACTTACTAAGAAGAACGATACTAGAAGGACAGTAATTGTTATGAAAATCCGTTAATTCATCTGTTAATAATTTGTGCCTACCTGAGGTGTTTACTTATAAAGTTATTCATACAAACAAACAAACATCAAAACTGATGTTTGAAAATAGAACAATGAATCAACAAAGTTATCTTCACAAACATCGACTATGTTCCCAACAAATATCTAATCAGAAACCCAAACACACTCCATAGTTTTTATACACCATACGATCTTCGATAGAAAGCTAAGCTTCTGATCTCATCAGTAAAAGTTTGACACATCGGATGTAATTGCAAATTAAGAACTGATTCTCAACCTTACACATACGGCATAAGACTACGACCACTTTTACTTTTTTTTACTTCGACTTGAACTCTATCGAAAGTGAGTTTTTGTAGTACTTTTTATGAGTACTTATAAATTAAAATGATATAAGTGTGCGTGATTATCTCATTTGGAACGTTTTGTCGGTTAATTTTGGTCAAACACTTTATTACCTCGAGTGTTTAGTGTGAAAAATGGTGAAGATGATGAATGTGGCGTTACAACATTAGTATCCTAGACTTAAATCTACCTGCCCAGCCTCGTCAAACGTAAATGTAAAAACCGAGATCGTTAAAAAATGTAAACTTGAACCCGAGACATCTCGGTGATGTTAATACATGTCCCTCACCTATATTATCCCCTTAGCTTCTCCTGCTTAGTAAGAAAGGTATAGAGTTCGCGTATCGCCCCGCGCCGTATACTGTCAAACTAAAGCGGTTGGTTTCATAGATATCTACGTCAAATGTATGAGAAGTGATAGAGTCACTTGCGTTTTGCTACTGATGTACATAGAGGTTGTGTTCTTAATAGTGCTCCCCGTTCTAACTTTTTAGGGGCACTCTAATACTCTAAGGTATCCTACTTTTTCATGTAAGATATATGAGCCACGATCGCTGTCACCAAATTTTTAATCTCAAAATGCTCCTTTTTTTAATCTCATAACTATTTATGTAAATGGATGGTTTTTTGATTTTGTTCAGAAAGTATGCTGAATGAAATGTGGTTCAATGTTTTTTGCACATTCCCGCATTGCACATGATATCTGAACAACATTTGTTGCGCACTAAACACTGCGATGTCGTGTAACGTCCGCAACAGATTATCTGGTCATGAATACCTACAGATGTAACCGCAGTACGGTGAATACAACCCGGAACGTTTAAAATATTGCGCCATAACGCCACTATCACAACTAAATGCGAGTCTTCCTTGTCATTATGGTAGCGGTGGTTAGAAATATAGAGCGTTTTGAAAGCGAAGCGCTTTACACATATAACGTTCGCTTCCACGTTATTTTTGTGCTGCGCTGTCGAGAATTTCCGACTTAATTCCATTAAGCGGACAGTGCGTCGACGGATGCGTCTCTGCCAATTTCAATATCAATAACAAGTCAGTTTGACAGACGCATCTGCCAATGCACCGTTCGCAGCATGCGTAGTCGTATTTTCGCTTTATCCTAAACGCTGCGTTAGGGCAGCGCAAAAAATAACTTCATAACAGGCGTTATATGTTTAAAACTACATTAGTCAAAATTATTTTAATAAAATATCGTAGGTATTAATAGTTTTCAACTTTCATACTCTGATAGTACCTACATACACGCATTCATTATAAATAATAGATTTGAGCTTCTGATGAGTAGTTTAAGACAATAATTCTACGCAATAGATAATTTATGCAAAGCTGCCGGCGCATTTTATTTCGTAACTTCTGATTCCTTTTCTTGACATTAAATCAAATCCCAAAAGTACAAGATTATTTAAAGTACCTTTAAGCACATAATTTAATTAATTTAATCCCCGATTATTGTACTATTATAATCTTTAGTATAGAAAGTCTGAAATAAACTTATCATAAACACTACCATTTTATACGTAATTTTAATTCTAATGGTAAACCGTCGTTGGGTAAATCGGTGACAAATGGAATGAGAAAGTAAGACTTATCTTTTCTTATCCACGGATATTAATTGTATGATTCAAGACGAATGTTTGGTTTGGTGGGTTTTACGTAACCGGATAGTCACGCTTCAAGGCAAAGGTCATAGGTTCGAATCCCTGTGCGGCTACGACCTTTTGTTATCGTCGAATTAACGTAGACTTCGTAATAGAAAATATTAGGAATAAAATACTATAAATATAAATTCTAACTAAAGGGCTTACTACTAGATGATAAGAAATCAAATTAACCGAGAACCGCGGTATCCTATTTGGTAGAGGCGTCGCCAGTACAGATGCGGATTATCACAGGTTCAAATCCTGTTCCAAAAATTTGTTTAATTGATATTTTATGGAAGAAGTAAATTAAAGCTGAGTTACAAAGTTTGTTACAAAGCGTACAAAGTTATCAGCTTTTTGTAACGAAAACGAAACCAACGTCCCATAAAAACAGGTTCATCACAAACCACAAAGCAAAAACCAACTTAGCCAACGTAAACAATAACATTAATGTACATTCTAGTCGGTGGTTTACAAAGTTTCAACCGCAGACATCTTTGTGGAGCAACCGGAATGCCTGAAGTTACTACAATAATACCTTACTGGAAGATTTTACGAAATATTTTTACACGTCGTTTTTATTAGATTGGTTTTTCATCGTCGGTTAATCGGTTATATTATTATAATTCTAAGTAAAGTATATAATGTAAGTAATAATGCGAATTTAAAGAAAAAGTGTCAGACAAAGGCATAATAGACCTAAAAATTATTATCACATATTATATGACAACAACGTGAAAACATAGTAGAGGTACAATGTCAAACTCACCTCTATTTTGTCCTATTAATACCAATAGTACAAAGAAACTGGCAAAACAAATTAAAGTCATGTAATTTTCAAACCCCATGTGTCGTATTTATTGCTCATGCAAATCTATTCTGTTCTGCTACAGAAGCCTTCAGGCTCCAAGATGACAGGAAAACCTGGCACTCAACAATCTCTCTTTCAATCGCAACTTTTCCTCACATCCTCCGCCAGAGGGCGGTACTGTGACTAGTTCCCACGAGACTAGTATTGGAGAAACTTGATCTAGGCAACCTAACCGTCCATCTAAACCTAGGCTACCTAGCCCATATAATGAATCGCCTATCTAACTCGAACATAGCTAGCTATTAGTTAGTTATTCATGAGATAAGTACGTTTCTCTCAAAAGTAGAGCATTTTCTTGGTTATTATGTTTGCAGGATATTGCTGATTTTTATGCTGCTTAGTAAATAGAAACCTAAATAATATGAATAACTAGCTGCCCGTCAGCGGTTTCACCCGCTGCAACCTATTATTCCACAGGAAAAAAGCATTATTCGCCAAGAGATGTCGCTGTTAGTTTTCGGCGAAAACGTTTAAAACGCGAATCGGCTCGGTCACGCCACCTATTTCAAAAATATTGGAAAATGCGTGATCCCGTGGGAATGAGACATTTTTCCGTGGTAAAAAGTATCCTATGTGTTATTCCAGATGCCCTTTTATATTTCTGCAAAGTTTCATGTCAATCTAATCAGCCGTTTTTGCGTGATGTCGTAACAAACACACACACAAACATCCGCCTTTATAATATTAGTAGGAAGTAGGATAGTAGGATAAGATGACACAAGCAGCGAACAACATTGCGATTAGTGACATGACGACCATAACATTTTACATCCGCAATGTGATACGGTGACGTGTGCCATATTATCCTGTTTTTATAAACTCCTGTAAAACTGAATCCGGCAAAAACCGGAAAGCCATGTGGTAAGAATAAACTCTTAATCTTCACATTCAGAACGTTCATTGGATAAGTAAATGTTCACTATAACGAATGTCACTACTATATTGACTATATTATAAAGTTTGTCCTGCGCCTACGTTTATCATCACGCATATAGGTATTATTGTATGGAACGGACATTATTTCGAGCAATGTTCCCTGGGGAAAGTTGTTGTAATCATGAGGACTTATCGTCGTTTAAGATTTTCGGATACACCTTGTCTATGCTCTAGCGCTGGGAGATAAGAATTTAGCTTCTTGCTATCAAGATGGATGGATGTTTAGCATAAAAGTATTAATGTTACTACAACCTATATACTTAGTCGAAAACAGCCTGTGGGCCTACACTGAGCTGAGCCTAATCGATCATTTGTCGCTTTCTATCAGATAAAACTGTAGCTGGCTACAATTTGATATTCTATGATATAACTAGCTTTCCGCCCGCAGTTTCACTCGCGGTATTTAGCTATTTGGTCTGGACCAACTGCAACTCAAATAATCGTTGTTCTGAATGGAGTTCAACTACTCGACAACAGATGGCACCACTGTTGAAAGATTGGAAATGCCCTTATATCTTTAAAAATACGCCCTTTAATTTAAAACGGGAACTTTCTTGTTCGAGGGGGGATAAAGGGCTATTGCACTATATAAGTCCTTTTATCGTACCGGGTTTTTTTTTTAAGTTTTATCGGCACGTACATTTTATCAACTTAGTTTTATTATATATAATGATTAAGTGCCTACATGCCAATCCTTTTTACCTAGTCGCAATTGAAACGACCTGGTAGTTTATTCGCGTAAAGTAAGAAAATGTTGACTAGCGCGAAAAATCTAAAACATCCCGAAATCGAAGATAGAAATCACAAACGAGTTTCAGCGTTATTACACAGTTGGGAGAGATTTTATGAGACATTTTACAAAATGTAAGGAAAACAAGTGTGTGTTGGTCCCTTAGATGAGTAAAAGCTTGATGACTTTGCAAAAAGCGGACCGCGTGGGTGGCCGCCAAGAATGTGGCACAAAAGCCAGCCTGCAGCAACTAAATGGTCACCAAATCACGCGTCACCTGATCGCCATGCCATTCAGCTTTCTCGACAATACTAGTCCGACCAGTCTGCGCCGGCGCAGGGCTGGCCTCGGCATTGACTGTGCTGTGGACTGTAGTAGGAGTAGGTAGAACCCAATCCTTAAGGTAGATTGCTGGCGTGAATAATAATATTTATTAGATTATTGGTCTAGAACGCAATAGAAAATGAATCCATATCTAAATTATGTACCTACCATGTTTTGTATATCATCTCCGCACATGGACATGAAGTAGCTGTTCCTGTACGAGGTAGGAAAGTGATCGATCAGATGGACAATGTGTGGGCAAAATAAATTTTACTTCGGCTTGGCTTTACAGAGATTTCACACCATCGTCATCATCACCATTTTAGTACGTAACTTTACACTAACCTTCGAACTTAGACAATCAAGTAAATCGACAATCAAGTAAGTACAGTAAGTATGTTTGCATCTCTCTCATTTTCTATCCAACATTAAACTTTCTAAGGTTCCATAGAATACAAACAGTATACAGCTGGTAATACGACTATTATGCGACATAGCAGATTTATTCAAATTGCCTACCCATAGATCCGCAAACTTGAAATTCTTAGCCTAAATTACAGATTGTGTGAATAATTTACTTATCGCTGTGTAATTGTGTGAATAAGTTTACTAATTTATTCTTTTTCAGACTTTTCGTTAATGGCTGGAGTGACACCATTAGCACAACTTTTTTCGGTCTTAAGATAGAAGTAGGTTTATCTATAGGTACAAGTAGACATCGTAAGTTTTAAAGACAAAGAAAATATGTAATAAATACATTATTATTCAATAGTGTCTGCGAATTTGATATACGCATTTCGTTGAATGCATGTTACGACATTTAAAGCAAGTCGTTTTAACCGTGGGAGGTTGGTTTCCATATTTTAGATTAAGTATCTCTTCGTCCGACTCAATATTAAATTAATTCACTTTAAGTAAGAATTGAAACTGTTCCTAATGATAAGTAATATGTACCTAATTTTAAACTAAAATTAAACAAAATTGCTAGAATATTATTAAGCGAGATAGAAAGAGTATCTCTTCTGTGATACAAAATTGTGCATATAAACGTTTTGTCTCTATTAAACGATTGCATAAAGATATTTTTACATTCACACGCCTTTTATCTGAAGAGAACAATTCTCGTAACAGTTTACGATGTCAATTTGTTCCTATTTATAAATACGTACTTCACAGATATATGAATAGAATAGCCTGAATAAATTTAATACCTTGTATCGCAAAATAATTTTACTCAGTTTACTAAGCCCAACTTCCTTTAAAACACCACCCCATTAATTATGTGCTAATTACGTGACACTGACCTGTATGAATACGATTATTCCTAATATGCACAAAACTATTAAGTAAACTTTTTAAGTTTTCATATATGGCGATACAATTTAAAGCGATCCATAACACCTGACTAATTTTCATCATAACTATATAACAAAAAAATCTATTACTTAATTATATTTGGCTGTCTCTCCATTTGATTACATTAACGAACTTTTACCTCTTACTGTCAGAACCTAGCAATTAAAAGTAACATTAATTTTGCATTTAATTACACAGCATGTCTTCTGTGTACCTAACATTTAAATTTGAGTGATTACGATTCATTATTCAATCGTAAGTGTTAAAATTGTTATTTAAATCAATGATTCAATATTACATCAAACGATATTTTGTATGAGATTATTGTAATAATGTGACGCCATATTTCGATATTTTGGATGGAGTCAAAAACAATAACTTTTATAAAAAAAATGTGTTTAATAATTCCAATTTTAATATTTAGAAAAACGATTGAAGTCTGTAGTAGGTATTTTTGGACAATAGTTTTAAGCATACAACTTTTCGCATTTTATTTACGATCCAGTCAAGTAGCGAATTGTCATACCCTTCGAGTGAGCTTTGAGTTGTCATATCTCAAATGCTAGGTACGTCTCAACATTACAAATGTCAAAAATAAAAAAGTTGAATACTATTAGGTTCTAATCTAACTCCTTCATTCACAATTATCAAAATATTTTAAGCTAGATTTTTAAAATAGAAAAATAATACTTATAAAAGTAAGTGTTTTGCTTTTGACGCCATAAAAATACTAGCAAATTACGTTAAATGCCAGGATTTTTATACCGAATATCTGTAAAGAGAAGCTCGATTGCCCTGTCTTACAAGTACCCCATATGTAAACAACTACGTGAATTGGAGGCCGCGAAAACGGAAGCCTGCGCCTGCGCCGCGCTGAATTGTCTCGCATCTCATTACCCATTGTCTCTCTCATCTCCATGCAAGGTGAAAGTGTGAGTGTCAGTGAACTTGATCTATTGGCTTGTGACGTCAGCAGATCGATATTGTCTAGATATGGGATGATATGGGCACAGTGGATGTATGGCTTAGCCAAGGCTTCGCTTGCGCCTATGGGGCTATATTCACAGGGGACACGTGTGAGCATCGCGAGACGTAAGATGACGTATGTCAGATAAGTGATCGTCAACCGTCACGGAAGTGACGCGTGTCCCACGTGTGCAGACGGTGTCTCTTCTGTTAAATACATTTCATGTGGAAACGGATTCAAGTGTCGCGATGTCGCACGTGTCACGTGATCACATCTCCGTCTCACGCCTTGCGTCTCACTTGTAGAGTAAGCGCCTTAGTAGGTCCTATAGTAGGTAAACGCTTTCTCAAATGCAGTTATTGGCGAACGACGATATGTAGGCTGAATGTAAATACAGATATCCATGCTGGCAACGATATCCTGCTCTCTCCTTGAGTCACTCCTATTACATGTGCCTACTCGCATACAACATCCGCGACAATGTGGGTTCTGGCAAAAACGACTTGAATTTGAATCATCAGAAACATAAAAACAATACGCCACATAAGGTATTCATAACAGTCGGTTGCTATTTGCCAATTTTCTTTCAAAACCGATAAACATTGGTTACCAAATTCTTAAAAAAAAAAAACAAATTTGCCACCTGAAATTTTTTGAAATCTTAGAATATTTTCGAGATACAGTACAAATGGCGAAATCCCTGCGGTGGAAGTTTGCAATTTTTATTTACTTACTTACCTAGGTATATGAAAATTGATATTAGAATCGGTCCAAACGGAAGCATATCGACAGGCAGCGCTGAATTCTCCTCCCATTGTTCCATATACGAGGCAAGGTGAAAGTGAAATGTCACTGAACTGAATTGAACTTAACCTCTCAGTGATCGCAGAATTATCGGGAGCAGAGTTTGTTCGCAGTTGCGAATTGGGAAGTGTATCAAAATTTAGTGTGTCTCAATATGAAAATAAGGATTTAAAGTCATGCATCGACCGGGGCTTGAACCTGGGCCGCATGAGAATAGTATACCTCTGATATCGATGTCTCCATATCTTTTCCGTGGGCGTCGTAAAAAGCTACTTCACACCACACCCTCTAGGTACTAACACCACTACACAACGTCTGACAAAAGTTTGAGAGTCATTTAGAATCTGTGTATCAACATAGGACAGTAGGATATTGACAGGTAGTTAACCAGTCGCCTAAAATTGCCTAACATCAACTCTCAAATCCCTTGGTCGACACCGGGAAAGATATGGGAGATGCTATTCTACGCCGGCACCACAGGGCAAACTCGGATTTTAATACTTAAAGTGAACAGCGCACTAGGAAAGACGTCATGCTTATTTGCAAGGTTAACTCAATCATTAGCAATTTTGCAGTCAAAAGCTTTTTGACCCTCAGTTTTGACCTACAACACAAAAAAGTCTTATATGTTTTCAGTTGTGCAAACATGTTACAAAAAGATGACCTCAATGTGACAGCTTGTGACCTTGCGACCTGACCATAATAGATTTTCTTTAGAAAAGCTCTAAAGACCATGGATAATCCATTAATTCCCATTTTTCTACGACTCAGCTTGAATACAGTTCAGTTTGTGTGTTTAACTCATTTGTCACAACACCTCACAACCAATAACCAACCAAATAAGTAGTAACTTATTTTGTTCCTTCCTAGATACCTGTGGCGAACAGTACACATTTCATGCCGATTCCCGTCGGCTTCCCTTTCAGAATTTACAAATTCATACTCTCACGTTAATCTTCTTTCTTTTTTTTGCTCCAGCATACCTTCGTAAATATGTCACCCTTGGAATCGATAATTTTAAGTTCTTATATGACACTTACAAATAGGTAGTTCAGTAACAGAATATCTAAGATTATACGAGACATAAATATGACAACTTACGCATAACAAAATGTCAATTGTCATGCTTCATATTTCTTTTAATTTCTTTATCACAAACACATTTGTACCTTATACCAATAAATAAGACTATTTGCTTTGCTGTATCTCTGGTTACATTAAGTAAAGTATACCTACATATTAACAAACTACATAATATCTTCGGCCTACATACCTACCTATCACATATCCAACTGCGTCATGTAGGTAAAGTTACAGACATTACATAAAAAAACATCCATCATTGAAAGTAAAAGTGATGTCAGATTGGCTGACTGAAGAGAATGTTACTCGATTAACCAATAAAAAAAACTATGAATGTGTGGGAAGGCTGTTCCACGTTCATGTTAATTTGATTGGAAGATTCTATGCATATTAAAGTCATAAAACAAAGTGTTCATGTTTTTTAAGAGAAAATATTCATTGCGTTTTTTGTTAGAAAAACCTAACTGCGTTCCTACTTCTCTATTCAATTTCCATATTTTATGTCATGCTCAAACAATTGATAATTCTATGATCAAATCCGATATGCATGTATTTCAGTCGGGGGATTTAAAGTTTGAATGTCCTACAAGATTTTCCGCGTAAGTTGTCATATTTCCTTAACAATCTAAAATCACGCAAATGAAAAATAAACACGCTGGTGGGGTACGTTCTAATCCTTCAAATTCGAAAACTATACTAGAACTCTATCCTTCTTCTTTCTATGTGTAACACCGTGTCGTCCAAAGACCCGATAAACTCTGGTAACCAGCCTTCTTTAGCCACCTGTATCGAACTCTCCAGCATAAGAAAAAAAAATACAAGTATGCCAAATAAGAAGACGTACACCAAAGTTGACAATAGCCTCACAGAAGCTGTACAACAGTAACGCCTGTTCAAGCAGTCAACAAGTGTCCCAGTGTGCCGCTATCGGCCATTATTCCACACTACTTTGTTAACAATGCGGAGGAAATCACAGTTGAATGACATGTTTGACGCATTGTATTCAGAGTGCTCCGCTGGTGGTAACGACTACACTGCCCGCTAGACGCCTAACGTAGGGACCATAAACCAACGGACAGCCGATGCGTCGCAGTGGTCGTTACACAACCAGGCCTGCTACTTGCAGTAGGCGGTTGAAAAACTCTTACACCAGGGTTCCTTGGGTCGTTGAACGACACGGTGTCCCACACGAAGAGAGAGAGACCAACGGACGTGATGCTTGTGACAACAGTTTATCCTTGTTATACTCGAGTAAACTCATATTTCTGTATATACTGCTGTCACAAACGTCACATTGGTCCGTTGGTTTGTTCAATATGCCAATTCCTCAATGCAAACAATACAGTCAACAAGAAGAGCGCGGGTCAGGGGCAGGTAATGAGTACATGACGATTGGCCTGTAGTACTTAGTCGCGTCATTTCAAAAATCACCACTGGCAAACTGATGCACGCGATCTTCAATCAGCTATTAATATGCTACATTCAATATTATGTCATGCCAGTAAATCTACAGGTTTGGCCCCGGGGCCATGAAACCTACACCTAATTAGGTATCTTGGGAGGATGGGCTCACCCAAATTGTGTGTGTTCAACCAACTGAGCTTAAGAGCTGTTCTGGGAAGAACGGATCGGGCTGGTCTTGCCAGTAAGTGTTTGTCTTTACCTTTACTGTGCCGTCTACTAGTCTGAGTGGTCACTGTTCGTTGTTGACTGTGTCGTGCGAACGGCAGATTCACTTTTCTTTCGTGAATAGACAGAGCTTCCTACTGCTCTTTGAATTGAATGAGGTTTCTGTGTGGCCACCGACACACAGAAAGTATTGTTGGTGTACGTACTTAAATTGAAAGAAACGTTGTGTACCTTATAAGTAAGTACAAAAAACTAAATCAATTTGATTATCTTGGGTACCTGTGTACCTACACTTTTCTTTTCAATAATAATGCTCTTATGTGATACAATCTGCTCAATTTTTCTCGCCTTATCTTAATTGGCGACACGGCAGGTATTTTCTACCGACATTATTTTAAAGCCGAATCACACTAGCGTAGTAATTAGTACTTCGCACGTGAACTATTAGGGTGTCCTTAAAGACTGAGATTGACGCGACGTGGTGCACCGTCAAAATGACTGGTTTGTACGGGGATACCAGAAAGACCGGGCGCGCCCTCCATACTATGAACAATTAAATTTATTACACACAATTTAGGTACACCATTTTTGGAAACTTGCAAACAACAAACAAGTACCTGCAGATGCCGAAAGTAACAGGTTCAAATCCTGACTGCGGTGCAAATTTTGCAGAGTTTTCTGAAAATCCACAATCCAATGTTCCTCTATCTCTACTTCCTGCAGTCTTGTAGGAAAAGGAACTCTAACATTCATTCCCATGCTATTTATTCAAGGAAATAAAACCGAAGACAAAGATCTTAATCGCTTAAAACACACAGAGAGACAGCTAAATAAACACATTAATTACCTTAATTAGCTGTCTTGAGATTAGCATGCCTTATCTGCTAGATCGCGTCGTAACACTTACGGAGTGTTAAGTAACAAAAAAGTGTGTCTACAAACGGATGTCAAAGCTGCCAAAAAAAACAGCATTTGCTGCATTTCCGGTGTGGCCAGATCGCGTAATAAAAACCGCAATTCTATCACATAAAAAATGTAGAATAATGATGTTTATGCAGATTTTTTGTGGTCCCAATATGGTATGGTTAACCGAAACAAATGTGAAAGAATTTAGGCCAATGGACTATGAAACCTAGATGCTAACGTAATTACTGGATAATAAATAACACATGACAGGACAGAACTTAGATGGAGAGAGATGCCTAGCAGTGGGATGACATTGGCATAAGATAAGATATGAAATAACAGATACAAAAAACTATAGACGCTCATACTCTGGTAGCGGGGAACGCGGTACTGAAAACTTTGCATTATGTGATTGATCAGTTGCATCGCATCGAACGTACAATGTAGAAACGAAAAATTAATTTCGGCGCCTCATGGAAAATCACACTTAGCTGGCTTACTTTACGACAAGTCGAATATTTTATGACATATCTCGTAGCACTAACAGGAAATAGAAATTAATGGAAATTGCTTCACTGACAAGAGCAAAACGAATGATGATTCAAAGCCCAATATTAAGCTCCTTGTGGAAGTTGTTTCTGAGTCCTTACAGCCCGTATATTGCTTCTAATAATGCTCGCAAAGCTTTCACAGCTAAGCTAAGCGTGAAATCGCCGTGTCCATGACAACTTCCGTAGCCGTCAGCCATCATTCTTTGACGGCTTCATACCGTGTCCATACCTGATGGACGTGATGATATTTGATGACATCTTTGCGTTATTCAGTAGTTGTTCCTTATTTATGTAAGTACTAGCTGCCCGTCAGCGGTTTCACCCGCTGCAACCTATTATTCCGCGGGAAAAAAGCATTATTCGCCAAGAGATGTCGCTGTTAGTTTTCGGCGAAAACGTTTAAAACGCGAATCGGCTCAGTCACGCCACCTATTTCAAAAATATTGGAAAATGCGTGATCCCGTGGGAATGAGACATTTTTCCGGGGTAAAAAGTATCCTTTGTGTTATTCCAGATGCCCTTTTATATTTCTGCAAAGTTTCATGTCAATCTAATCAGCCGTTTTTGCGTGATGTTGTAACAAACACACACACAAACATCCGCCTTTATAATATTAGTAGGAAGTAGGATAGGATAGGATATTTACCTAGCTACTTACGGATCATTGGACGACTCGGTGTCCAAATCGAAGAGGAATAAGATGAAGACGGGAAGGCGCACCATTAGGTAGTTAGTTATGTTTAAATTGAAATATGACTCGTTTTTTTTGTTTATTTAAGAAAATGCTAAGAATGTATCCTGTTCAAATTAGGAATTTATGTGGCCACTGTTTATAATATACCGGGAGTAACGGAAAGGGTAACAAGACGAAAGGAAATCAAGGTGCTCATGAAACTGAACAACTTTCCCCATGGAACATGGGCCGAAAAATTAAAAAAAAAATTTGAGCCTCCCATAGGAAATCAGTTAGCTGCTGATCGGGGAAAGTTTTTCAGTTTCATGAGTACCTTGACTTCCTTTCGCCTTGTTATACCCTTTCCGTTACTCCCTGTATGTATTTATTTTTGCTTCTATACCTTTCGCAGTGCGATATCGCCGTGTCCATCACAATTTCCGTAGCCGTCAACCGCTTCGATAAGCCTGTCCGGCGTCGGACAGCGTAAGAATTGCCGTGACGATCGTTGATAACTTCATTGCGTTGCTTCATACTTATGTCTACGGTAAAAAGCAACTAGAGGTACCCATTCCAGACTCTACCTACATCACATTTATCGACCTCTGCTGTTTATAGATACCTCTTGGACAGAGTAACAACAGCCGTAACGGTCGTTGATAACTTCATTGCGTTGTTACTTACTTACGTCTACGGTAAGAAGTAACTAGAGTTACTTACTTAGGAGATTGGTCTATGCTGACTCTACCTACATCACATTAATCGAATTCTGTGGTTTGAACCATGAGTTTGAATATCTTGGACAGCGTAAGGATTGCCGTGATGATCGTTGATAACTTCATTGCGTGGTTCCTTACTTATGTGTACGGGTGAGAAGCAAAACTAGAGTTCGTACTCATTTTAGAGATCAGCCTATGCTGACTCTACCTACCTACTTCACATTTTGGAATTTTGCGGGTTGAATCTCTAGGACAGATTAATAATTGCCGTTGTTGTTGTTACCAGAAGAATCACTATTATTTTGTTTTGAAGTTACAACTTTCCTTGGTCAGATTATACATATTAGCTTTATGAGAATAAAAGAGAAAATTGTACATTTTATATCGTAGTTAAGATTGGATTTCATATTTATATCATAAAAGATTGTTTGAATACTTGGAAAATTCAAGCCAGAAAATGACATCAAAGCTGTCATATACTTATCATACAATACGAAAATTGCCGTGATTGATGATCGTTGTCATGGGACCGCGAATGACGTTTTGGTCCTCTGTGGTTGTCATCTTCATCTATTATGTGGTTGTTCCTTACTTACCTATACCTAAGGTGTAACTGGAGGTGCTTATGACTGTCGAAATAACATTGAATTACACATTTGAGGGATGGAACTACGCATACCTACTTGTTATTTTTTACAAATGTTAGAATGTAAATTCTTTAAATGTGTAGATAAATCAAGGTGGTAGGTCGATGTGCTGCAACTTGACACGAATTTATTTGAGACCCTGTCGATCACAGCAAGGATTATTCTTCATAACTAGTTATAGTTCCTTCCTATATCATAAGTCTAATCTTAGTCTGGGTCGTAAACGTGCTTGTCAATAATATGGACGGATAGTATAAATGCAGTAAAAGCTCTCATGCCTATCGCGGATCGTGCATTTCCTATGGAGGCTAATCTCACAGACATCAGCCTAGGTCACGACAATATTCACACTATGACGGAAAACGAAACTGTTTTATGTAGGTATAGGTAATGCATACATAGGTAGGTACACACATTACGCCTTTTCCCTCGCGGAGAAGGCAAAAGTACAGGGTGTTAGGAAAAGTAGTACGTTATTTCAAACCACGCATCCTATACATAGGTATAATAAAGTATGATAAGCGTGTTCAAACATTTTATAAAAATTACTAGAAGATTAAAATGTAGTTCAAAAACTTTATAAATATTAAAAAACTGATTATGTTTCATAAAATCTTTGAACACGCTTAACATACTTTATTATACCTACCTACCTATAGAATGCGTGGTTTGAAGGAACGTACTACTTTTCCTAACACCCTGTATAGCTGCTGTTATATCGCTACGTACGATAAACAAATTGGCCGTTTCAGAAAAAAACATGGTAGGTATCTTATATGATAAACAATACATTAATAACTTATCTTCATTATAGAATTCAATTTATATATAGGTAATTATTTCATAGCGGACGTATCACGCAATTATCTTATAAGACGATAGATAATCATTACCTATTAATGATATTACTGGTGATAACCATGAAATAAAATGTTCAATTATCGATTTATTGTTTAACCTCAGATCTACCGCAGAGTCTGATGGTGAGATTATGGGACTAAATGAAAGAGGCAGTATTATTCGATAGCTTGATACAATGGCAAAGAAAACTTTTGTTCCGTCGATTTGTTGCGGAAGTGCTTCTGTAATTATTCTTACAGTTGTGTAATACCGATAAGGTATAAAGAAGTTCTTTTATTCTGATGTCGATTTCAATGTTCTCGGTATTATCTGCCTACCTGTCTACTTACTTAACCATCGAAATGCATCACAAGCTGAAATTCAGATTGTTTTAATAATTATGACATCAAAGTTGCTTTATAATAGCATCAAAGATCTTTCGTACAAGTTCAAACAATCAAACAGTTTTTTATTACACTTTGTAGGCATCAGCAGTATCCAGTTAGCTGCTTTTAAGTTCCAAAGCAATATCCTTTCCAACATCAACTGCGACTGTGGAGCACCTGATCGGACCCTGTCCCATGTTTTCAACGAGTGTCCATTACGCTGCTTTCCCGGTGGTATGGATGAACCACATAAATTCTCCCCAAGTGCTGAGAGTTGGCTTAAAAACCTCGATTTAGACATTTGATCCAAGCAAGCATTGCAATATTTGCAATACGCTATGATGATAATCAACAGCCACAATAATCCAATGCAACGGTTCATTGAAACTATCAAATTAACTTCCTACGAGTTTCAAATTTAATAAAAAGTTAATCCGACACAATCTTTTACGTTTTTAATCCTATTTTACGACCAATTTAATCAAATTAACTTTATATCATCCAATCCGCTTAATGAAATAAAAACGATTGTAGTTTTAAAGGTTTAAGGGCAATCTAAGTAATTGAAGTGAGTAGGCGTTCGTTTTCAAAATCTGTTAATTGTACAGGGGCGGGATAATCTTTTTCTACTGGGGCTTTGCCAGCAAACGAAAAAAGAAGTTCAACGTCCCATGCAAAAGCTAATTGATTTTCTATGGAAACTCGTACCTAATCCTTTTTTCGTTCTCGTACGTAGGCACCATAGTAAAAGTTCTTGAATTTCATGGTCAGCAAAGTTTACGGTGCACCGTTCCTCACACCCGGTATAGACTTTATTTTTACTGACTTGTAAAGTCTTCGCTCACGATTTTAATAACAACAATAACAAACTTTGTAGAGCAAGTGACTCCTTACAACACTTATGCTCGAACTTTGACTCCAGCTTTAGCAACACCTTTGTGGGTTAATGATTATCACCACCAGTTTTCAAGGCGAAATCTTCGAAATAGTAACGCTGATGACCCGGACAAAAATCAAGGCTATAGCCCTTTTGTATGACAAATACATCATACATATTGTAGATAAGTACCTCACAAAAGTTCTATTAACCTTCACAAATAAAAATATTAGACAGTTCGCCTACTTTAGGAATTGAGTGACCGCAAAGTAGCCTAATATAGTTTATTTCCGTTCAAAATGAGTATTACATAATATCTATCATATCATACAGTACATCAGCCACATTCTCAAATGATAGATGTTCTTTACAAGCCGCTTGACTGACATTTCTGACATGATAATTGATGCTACAAGGCGGGTGTTTGAAAGTAAGTGTAACAAGTCGTAATTATAACACTAAAGGTGCTAGCATTGAATCTATTGATTCTAGATTGTAATGTTCAATTGCTCGTATACTAAAAGCTTTTTAATTATATGAATTTGCAAATGTAAACTTACTCAATGTACCTATGTACTTTGATACACACATTACTTATCTGTAGGTACACCCGCGAATTATTTTTAAGAATGGTAGTGCCATGTAGGTATGACACTCGCAAACAAAACATACCTTCGCCTAATATGAATATGACCTAATAATTTGACTGTCAAGAGCCAGTGCATATATTTGACGTATTGGTTGTAAAACATTCAACTTTTATCTCCTACTCATTTGATGCAATTTCTGATAGTAGTCGGTGTCATACATTTTCTTCACTTCCGAATACAATCAAACAGCGCGCGGAGCGGACGGACTACAGTAAATTATCTGATAGTATTTAAAATGGAAAATAATAATATCTTCTTCATAAGGAAGTATATTTTAACTTAAAAATTCATTACATTTGCAAACAAAGACCAATTCGCAAATTACAATGGTATCTTAAACACCTGTAATTTTTCTTGCTCATCTTTTAATTGCCAAATTAACCTTTTAAGCAACATTTGTTTTCGGATCTCCTAACTTATGTAATTTCACATTTACAATGTAGATGATCTCACAATTACGTCAGAAACGAAAATTACGCCTTATTTTAGTTAGTTCCCATAAAAAGAGTTTGACCCAGTTTCTGTTGTATAATTTAATAGGTACTTTTACCATCTTCGGCGCTTTGAGCGTCTTTATAGATTGTATCTGTTAAATTGTGATATTCTTACCGTACAGTTTTATTGTGCTCATTTATCGTGCAAGTAAAGTAAAGTGCGATCTTCTGGGTGCTTGCTTAATTTTTGTTCTTTTTTGGATGTTCTGATTGCCAATCCATTTGTAATACAAATCTAGATCAGCCTTATAAGTACCTCGATGTATCTTAAGTCGTTAACTTTTGGACAAAGATTTAACCGATATGGACTCTATTATCGATGTCACCAGCGTCTCACGTGTGTAACTTTGGCTCTTCTGTTTCATACATTTCATATGGAAACGGTTTTAAACGTCGCGATGTCGCACGTCTCACGTCTCCGACGATCATCTCTGTTAGACAGACAGATGCCGTCTCACGTCTCACGTCTCGTCTCGCTTAAGCGGTGACAAGTCAATAGCACTACCTGTCACGAGATAGAATAAAGCGATTGAACGAGGACCATATTCAGCAGTATACTTCCTGCTGCCAACATGGTAACGAGACATTTATTGGGCCTTCCAGCAAATCTGACAACAGTCGAGGCGTGAGGTGGAAGCATCAATTGCTTCCTAGCGCCCGCAGGTAGGTTTTATACTATAAGAGGTATACAGGGTAGAACCGAACGATTCACTTTCCCTAAAACGCGCTCAACAGTTCGAATTTGGTTCAAACTGAACAACTGGTTCAAACTTAAGAACCAAAGTTCAAAGCCTAAAAAAAGATTCTTTCTATGGGAGGTAAATTTTTTTAGTCTTCGAGCTTTTGTCCTATGGGAAAGTTGTTCGGTTTGGCCAGTTGAGCTTATCGTTTTCGGGAAAGTGGATCGTTCGATACCACTCTGTACAGCCTATAGTAGACAGAACGACCTAAACAAAATGACCCCAGCTGGTGTTTGAATGTTTCTGAGTCACAGCACTGAAAAGTGATTGTCTGACATTTACCTCAGAAATAAATGCATTTTGCAGCTCCTTTTGGTGTTCCAAATACGAGACAATCTTATCGATTTGATTGAGGTAATACAAAATGTCATTGTTTCGATTGCGGTTAAAAGTTCACGTCTGTGTCCTGTCTGATAGCATCTTCAATCAATCATCTTTATAAAATTTCACTTTTTTAATTCAGACTTTAGCTCGCACCTTATAAAGTCCAGCTTTTAGATAGCAATCAAGCTTTCACAGTTCACATAAACATATACCTAATGAACATATAACATTTTGTTGTTATCCTATTAAAACATCGAAAACGAAATAGGTATTGCCCCATAATCTAATCCCATATCGCATCAACATCCAGTTTAAATACGATTGACAGCAGATAAGTTTGCGTGCGTCGAACTTCCTAACTAATTCATAGCAATTGCCCAGCACTTGTCTGATGACTGTCATATCTGATGATGTCTTTATTTTTAAACTCCGAACACAACATAGAAATGCATCAACAATTCAACATCCTATCACGAAACTAGGCAAATGATGTTGTCGATTACGATTTGTCACCCGGCCACCCATTTTACATTGCATCATATCATGATGTGATGATGCAGAAAGTGAACGTCCACCGATTTGGTTGGCAGAGTTCAACGGTTACTTTACTTTATTACACACTAACATTATTACCTACTTACAGCCAGTCATATTATTTTATCTCAGATTACATTAAGTATTGCAACGGATCGTATCAAGTTTATACGAGGTAGCTTAGGGTCTAAGAATATTGTAGATTTTAGAATAGGTGCACTTCTGGGCAGGTTTTTGGGCGGTTTTCCTGTCCAGGGGGTCCGGCTAACCATACAAATGTAACTCCTTTTTAAAATTTTGGCAGAATGTTACTCCATTTAATTGTCATTCATTGAGGCATAAAGTTGCATGCTGTGTGGTTAGCCTGGCCAGCCCCGAGGCAGTGCCTTTATTTTTATTTTTTTATCCCGCCTGAGCCGCGTTTAGAGTAGGAACTCAAATTGTTATAAAAAAGAGAAAATTTTGCATTAGAAATTTTCTCTTTTTTAAGATTGTATTAGAATATGACTTTCTTTAAGAGAATCTTGTACATTCCTACAAAGAAATAAATAATTGAATTTTGAATTTTTTGAATTTTATGAGACGATGAAGAGCATGATTCAAGGCTTCTGGTAATGGTAGGTGAGTAGTGAGTTGTAAATGGTATTTTACATTTATATCTAAAGTGCAGTTATGTCCCTTAAACAAGGCACTTTTCTTCGCATAGGGTGAGGATACAGTCTTCACATAGTTTTTAGTTTCCGGAGTACAACTGTGAGACATCAAACCACTCTACAACAAAATAGAGAGTTTACTGAAGGTTCATTCGACCCTATCTAGGATTTTCGCGATCGTCACTTGTTACATGGCCAGGGTTAATACTGTAAAAAATCTCAAAATAGGTAGGTATATAAGAATTTATAAGAATATCAAAACAGCAAAATCTGATACAAGACCGTCATATGATTTTGAGCCAATTTTAATCCAAGAAATATGACGTTCGTGGCAACCATCTTCTGAGTTAAGAGTTGAGTTCCCCTTAGATTCCAGTTGAAGCCAGTAAGCACCATAATCGTCGCTAGTACTGAGTGAGCTATCTATTAATTAAGGTGCCCCGCGCGCTTTGTGTGTGATACAGTCTTCACGTAGTTTTTAGTTTCTGGAGTACCTACCTAAGTGTGAGACATCAAACCACTCTACATTGTGATCTACTCGACAGCGTACTTACGTGGCTTACTGCACGTATGTTGTAAAGTAGTTCCTTTGTAGACGTCCATTAATTTTATTGTCATCACTTCCTAGCCACTTTGTTGCAATGCTGTATCACGCGAGCTTGCAGTAATCGCGTAGATTATACAGGGTGTAGGTAGGTACCTAAAGAAATTTGCAATGATGTACAAACCTTACTAGGTATGTCTAAATACGATAATTATGAATTTATTACAAGGTACCTAAATTCTATAAGATAGGTAAAAATGCAATTTAATGGTCAGCTTATTAATTCACAACCACGTATTTAATCAATTATATCATTTCGAGGGTTGACGTCTGGTAGGCGGCCGGTCGTAAAATTAAGCCAAATCCTTTGCAACACGATTTTGCGTTCAACAAGGCGTATTGCGCCGACCCCAAGTAGTTGGGATAAGGGCAGGAAGATGATGATATATCATTTGGTACCTAAAATTGTTACCATCTTTTCGGGTAAAAGATTACTAGTTCGTTTTTATCATGATGATCTTAATCTTTGGTTGACAACTTAGAGTTGACGTCGATTTTCAGGTAGGAAACACCCAGTATCATTCAGATAATAGCAAGTTATACTAACAACTGGGTGCCCGCGCGGCTTGCGTCTTTAGCTGTGCTTTAGCTGAGCAATTTGAGCAGGCCGTGGGAAGACCACATGGGAACTGGTGTACACACACCTTTATAGTAGATGCGGGACGATTCCTTGGATTGTGGGTTGAGGGGTGACTGTGTGGTGTTAATATGACTGTATATATGACTGACTCTTCCCATGACTTCATTGTGGAGCAAATGATGCTGCATCAGTATATCTACATGCCGTCCTTCTTTAGCAAGTCTGCTAAATTGACTCATGTTGTTTGAGTACGATCTCCTGGTAAGTATCGATAGACCCGGTTAGATTATTAAAATGTGTGAAAGTAATTACAAGTGCTAAAAAAGTTATGCCCAGGTATCCTCTCTAGATATAATAAAACCTAAGGTCTCTACCAATTTTACCGACTTATTCCTATCTAAGTCGGTAAGTTTGCTGCGTTTATGAAGTCTGTGATTCATCCATGAGCGAAAGCAGTTAGTTGTAGGTATCTCGTCGTTTAAACATATGTAAGTAGACAATCCGAGAAATCAAACACAGGGAAACCTAACGCAATCAAAATTCAGCGACTCTACCACCTAAATCACTCTCCAAACGAGCAAGCCATCAAAATTCCCGGCAGCCATCTTCTAAATCAGCGGCGCACAGTTGGATGCGGGCTGCGTCCACAAGTGCAAGAAAGTTACGTCAACTCTTCCTGACTTTCACACGACATTCTTCGACGCACCGGCCGACGCGGCTCGCGAAATTCTGCGTCGTACGCGCGTGCAACGTGCGCTTTTGCGAAACCAACGGCGGTCCTCATATTCGTCATAATTGAATTATTGCGGTGGTGAGATGCGTCAGTGTGGAAATCTCAACGTCAAAATAAGTATTTACTTGTAGGCAACTGATAGAATCATGATTCATGCTTTAAAGCTCTACGTGCTCACGCCACCAGCGAGGTAAAGCTTTACCCACTAGAAAATCTTTATGTAGAGCTTCCTACCAATTTGATGGTATCCACTACAAATTGAATTCTTTCTTATTAGTGGATCGATAGATAGGCATTTTATCGAGAATGCAATCGTGTTCTCACATATTTCGCTTTGTCATTCCTACATTTCAACGAAATTCGCGTTCTTGTATTTTAATAGAACTCCTGAATAAGGGTCACTGTTGTTAATGAAATGGAAAGTCGGCTGGTTGAGTGAGGTAACAACTATTGTGTTATTTTTTTACTCTCACGATGTGGAAGATACCTTCAAGATACGTCTTATTGTTTAAAAATCTTGCTAAATTCTGACTTTAGCAGATACAGCGCGTCGATCAGACTACATAGGTACTTAAGTACCGAGACGCTTTTCAAGTAGTAGGAAGTGAATCCAACCTAAAATGCAGGCAAAGGATAATCCTGCAAATACTTGGAGCTATATACCTAAGTATCTACCAAATGAGCAGACGTTCGATTAACAACCGATAACTTTGTTCAATTACTCTGTTTTGGCTAAGATAGCTTTTTTTGCCTGCCACAAACGAATGCTAGAAGAACTATGGGTAGCCACTCCAAATATGCTGTTCGTGTGGCAAAACATTGGAAAAATAAAATTTAATTCGCCGCGACTCGCAAAGAAAAAGAAGAACGGATGCTATCACTGCTGTGGCCCGAAACGGCTAACAGTAGGTATAACAATAGAAAACAGGTGCATCCAAGTAGGATGTCAATATGGTTATCTTAACCGTTTATAGGTATCTGTGCCAACTCCACACCCAACCACATATGAAGTTTACGTAATGAAACCCAGTCACAACACAAAACCTAAACGTTGGTTTCTGGCAGACCATCTAAAACAAAGATCTTTACCGCGCAGACGGTTTCAAAACCCTTTGTTGCTCGTAACCGCTAACCCGTAAACACTAACTACTTATTATATTTCCACCGTTTAGCTATAAATCTAGATGCCTCTTACTTTTCGTAAGCTCTGAAATGAAACACCTCTCAAATTGAGTTTCAATGCTGTTCTTGCCAAATCTCCTTCTCCATATTAGGTATATATGCAATAATATCTTGCACTCTTCTACTTTTATTTTTGTTTCCCAAGGTTACGTTACTACACACGTTCCGTTAATATTTAAATATTATGATAATTTTTGTTGATTTTATGATAGTTTTTTATGGAGAAAGAAGACAAACCAGCGAGCTACGTAATAGAAAATATTTGTTCGGTCATTCGTTGCACTATTTTGAGAGCTAATGTTCTTACAAACAAATTGCTACTGATTTCGTATGATCATAATTATTATCACAAAATATCAGATGGATAAATGCAAGACGGTATAAAAATGCTATAGATTTCGTCGTCGTGTTGGAAAAAAACAAAAGCAAAACGACTTTTCATTGGAAAACTTGTTCATATCGCGATTTTGTAAAAAAAAAGACGATCGTTTAAAAAGTGATCAGAGGTGGCCTACATTTTTTTCAGTAGCCAGGCACCTCTAAGTCCTCCGGTGCAAATTTTAGGACATTCCAGATATTCCAACAGGCTCTCTACATTATTTTTAAAATACAACACATGATAAATAGAAAGGGGAGTGTTTAACACCTGTCCAATTCTAAAATTCCTACGCGTACTACGAAAATGATCTACTTTTATTCTTATTGGAATGCCACGGAACTGGTTCCTTCCAAAATCTCCTTTCTGGCCGGTGCAAGTTACGGGAGTGAGCGAAAACATTTCAATGGTGTGAAAGGAGTAACGTCCGGTGTCGTAAGCTTATGATAAAACTTGTGCTTTTACCTTGAAAAACATAACTTTCAGTTTGCGGATTTTTACCAGACACGCACATACTTATCACGCCTATATTCCTAGCACCCAGCTAGAAAGGCAGAGCGTAAACAACTGTAAAAACGGCAATTTAGGTACACCATGTCTGCCAAAAGTCGGAGAGTCATTCAGAAGACTACCAGAGCAAGTTGTAATTTTTATTTAAATGAGTGTCTCTAGTTCGTTTAATAAAGCTTTTTAGATTTAGAGGTAGATATAAACGTGTGATAACAAAGTCCCTAAAGTTGTAGATAGGTACTACCCATTCATTAACGGAATCGTACAACTCATATCTTTCTGTGACTTTATTAATATGCAATTTATACCTGCCAATTTTAGTGAGTTGGTAATAAAGAAAAATCATCCACATAAGTTCTTCAATCTTTCAATTGCACCACAAACATTTGGGCGCGCAAGTGATGTCTCCAAAGTGGGCAAGCATTAACTCATAATTTGAGCATTTAGCTCGTCGGAAATACTTTCTCTCGAGTTATGACGATATTACGTTGTGTTGTGCCGCAACGCTTAGCGCAAATGTTTGCTTAAAACATTCTGAAGCAGGTGTTCGGTGACAGGTTTTGAAAAAATCGAGTGACTGTAGGTATACATATACCAAGTAGCTTAGATAATAATATTGAAAGTTATGAATGTCTCGCTACCAGCTGCAGCTGTACCTGCAGGCGTTTGAAGAGTTCCATCGATTTCTCCAGGATTTCATCATCAGTTTCTGACTTGGCTTCTTTAGGTACCCACCCACCCCACATGCAGATGAACTTTAAAATAACAATAAAAGTATATAATTTTCCAAATCGGCCCCTTGCTAGGTTAACGGTAAACGTTCAAAAAGCAACGATTGCTATGAATTTCTTTTAGATCAAATTTGAAAATCGTTTACAGAGCGAATTAATCTAGCATGTGCACGTAAAAAAGTTTTTCAAATAACCCGCCCGCTTGCGTCTTTACTTTTTCTTCCAAGAAATGTTGCCAGTTTTAAAAATAATCAAATATCGATTTAAAATCGAGAACGATGTGCCAGATATTAATTTATTTTTGTCTTCTTTTTCAGGTCACAGCCCTGGCTGTGCTCAGCATAGTATACGCGAAGAACTCCACAACAAAATTGAAGCCAAAACGACAGCTAGAAACGTTACGAACACCGACAGATTTAAGATATTCATTAGTCCTTCCACATTCAAGAGTGACACAATTCAGGTCTTTGACAAGCGAAAGAAGAATATCTCATGGATCACCGAGGGCTAGTAAGCTGCCTCCGTATGCAGTTCAAATGGAACCAGTGGTTCAGTACTCTCAGAAGGACCCTCTTTATGACCCATCTTTAGATACACTAGAAGATGCTGGTGTGAACAAAAACGAACTATACGCGCAACCAAAAATCTTGAACGTGTATGACCAAGCCTCAGAAGGAACTTACGGCCCACCTTACGGATCTCTTCCTACCGCTCCTTTGTATAGCCATGAACCTCAACATCACTATTATGAAGCTCCAGAACCTATCATTGAAATTATCATCAAAGAATCCAATGAATCTCTACCCGCACCACCTCCTCAGCCTATCCCCAAGAAAAAGAAAGAGCCCGTTCATGTCTTCTACGTAAAGTACAGCAAAGATCCCCACAACAAAGACAAAGTTGTGTATGAAAAGCCTGTTCCTGCTATTACTCCTCCCACTAATGCTGAAGATGAACACCAACATGAAGATTATGTCACAGTCACCCCAGAACCCTACTATCAGACTCCGCAGCAAACAACCACACTGAGGGCAATCATTAAACCTGAATCGGAACAATATCACAGTGACGGAAGTGTAAGAATTACTTTCGGAAGTGAACATCAAGGTCACCACTACAGTGACAGAAGGGAGAGTTCATCACATTCAGAAGATCGTGAAGAAACTGCCCCACGGCCTGCTATTGCTTACCCTCAACAACCACCTAACCATCCACCCCTAGAGCGATCCGCAAACCAGAAACCCCAACATCAAGAAGGTCCTTCAAGACCTGTCGCACCTTCAAATCACGCACAAAGCTATAGGCCCATTACACAGCATGCGCAAAGCAGAATTCAGTATCAGCCTCCACATGTGGCACATGAACAACAACTACCAAGACAAGGTCCTTCAGTTGCACCTTTCAGAGGACCATCACACATTTCTCGCCAAAATACTTTTGGCCCTACTCAGTCATCAACCAACACCCAGTTATTCTCAAATGGATCTCCTGGTCCCGCTCATTTTGGCAATAGCGGTCCAACAGTTCCCGGGCCAATTGCACCCCTACCTGGCCCTGTCTTTCCTACTGGTTTACCCAGACCAAACAACCCTCCGTCATTCCACAGTAGACCAAATAACCCCCCTCATTTCGTTCCCCGGCCGCATTTCAACGGCCCGCCACGAAACGGACCTCCCAGCTTCCACTCTGGCCCTCAAAGACCTTTCCATCAACCCCAATCTCAACAATACTTTGATGAAGCTAAATACTTGCAAGAGAATTACCACACTATTACTACCGAACAAGTAGAGCCACCTAAAGAACAACTTCTTCCTTCAAGGCCTCATCAAAACTTTGCCAGGCCTGGACCCAGTCCAAGTCCAAGTCCTGTCCAGTTTCATGAGTCTAGCAGACCACAGCTTATTCCTATAACTCAACAATTACCTCAGCAAAGGCCACACCAACATTTTACAGACTCTATACAAAGTAAACCATCTTTTGTTTCCCCTAGCAGAACTCCATTTTTTAACCTTAAACCTTCTCTTCCTCAATTAGAGGATAACAGACCTCCGTTCCAAGCTCTGCATAGCCAACCTCCTCAGCAACCATTTAGTTTCCACCAAGGCCCTTCACCACTATCCAGACCATCTCACAACTCTTTCCCTGGACCATCCCCATCACCCATCCCTCAAACTCAATTCCTTCCCCAGCCATCCGCACCAACGAACTTCAATTTCCAAATCCAACCTTCGCAGTCTCCAGACCAGCAATTTAACTTCTCGCCAAACTTCCCTTCCGAAAGACCGCATTTCCAACTCTCTCAAGGCCCTACTGAAAGACCACAGTTCGTGCAATCCCACGGACCTTCAGAAAGACCCACTTTCCAACAATCTCATGGACCATCAGAGAGGCCTCAATTCCAACAAGGCCCATCCGAACGGCCACAGTTCCAGCAATCGCAAGGACCATCAGAAAGACCACCACCTAATTATCAAGATCAGTTCCAACATCAACAATTTGTTGGCCAATTTGCACCTCAAGGCGGAGAGTTAGTTGCTGCTATACCAAAATACGAACAACATATAACTGTTTCTGGGTCTACCGCTCAGCCCACTTACAATGGTTTTACAGAGCCTACTCCTACGGCTAGTCATCCTCAACAGCAGCAGCAACAACAGCAGCACCAGCATCAGCAGCAAGTGTCACCTCAACAACTTTTTGATGCTGAACAGGAACAAGTAAGATTGCAGTTGGCTGCAAATGTTCAGAAACAACAGGAAGAAATCCAGCGGCTTCAATCTCAACTGTATCACGCACAGCAACAACACCATCATCAACAGCAGGAACAGCATCAGCAGCAACAAAGAGAGCAAAACCAACAGCAACAACAAAAACAACGTGAACAGCAACAAAGGGAGCATAATCAGCAGCAGCAACAACATGAACAGCAGCAAAGAGACCATAACCAACATCAACAACAACGTCAGCAACAACAACAATACGAGCAACAATACAAACAACAATCAAGAAATAACTACAAGCAAGTACAAGCTACTTCACCAAGAACATACACTCACGAAAAATCAAAGTCCCCACAACCAAATTATGTGTCAAGCACAGCTCCAACTTTTTACCAGTCAACATCTAGAACTGTTGAAATTAGACCAACTACACAAAAGTACGTATCTTCTACAATCAACTCCATAAACACAGCTTCCGATGCGAAAAAAGAAGAGAAAAAGAGAAAACCTACCATAGAACTCCCCGATGAAGTACCGGATGATCTACGCCAGCAATTGTTGTCGTCGGGTATTTTAGACAATGCTGATATTAGTGTTCTTGACTACGACAAAGTAGGAGATACTCCTCTGGATGCTTTACCCCCAGACCAACTGGCTAACTTCTTCAGTGCTGGAGGAGCTCAGCAAATAGCTTCTAGCGAAAACCGACCAGTCATTGTCACAGCTAATGGTGAAAAAGTGCAATCAAGGATAGATGATGAAGAAGATGATCAGGAGATTGCTGCTTCTGAAAATATTCCAAGCTACGTAGCTGCTCCTACGAAACAAGCTGTGGAGATGAAAGTAGTTCACTTCGACCCAAAAACTGAGGAAGGTCAGAATATAGCAAAAAATTATGTTCAGGAAGATGCCACTCATGTTGATCCAGTTGCCCTTAACGATAAGAAATACAATAGTTATTTACCTCTGAAAGTAAGCGGCAACCAGTTTCCTCTTCCCGACATACTAAAAGGAAGAAAAGTCACATCTGTTGTGGTCCTCGCTCCAGTGGAGACTGAAGCGCTAAATGGAAATCATAACAGAGCAGAAAGAGCAGCTAGCACAACTCTTAAAGGAATCAAGTTCATCGCTGGTGATAGCCTCCATAATGTTCTCAAAAAACCGACTAAGGACAACTTTGAAAAATGGCTTGACACCGAAAAGAAGACTGCAACTGATCTACAATCTGTCGTTCTGCTTGTAACTGGGTAAGATTAATAAAATTTATTATTACAGTTCAACTCATTATGCTAAATAGGTTTCCGGCAAAGTTTCCGGTTACAACTATAAAAACGTTCTGTTAAAAATTAATTAATTAAATATTTTAAAGAATCAGTAACAAATCAGTAAACTTTTTCTACAACTTCTACCCAACGTACATAATCATACCACCAGAAACTTCTTGGGGTTAAATAATTAAATATTTAAAAGAATTAATAATCTTTGTCTACAACTTCTACATTACATAAATAATCATACCACAAAGTATAATACTTAGCGCTTAGTACTAAGAGGTTCTTAAAAAAAATTATTTTGTTTCAGAGCCGACGAACAGGAACAGAGAGAAATCTATATGTATGATATCTCATCAGGCAACGTGAACAAATTGAGCGGTGAACTATCAAACGCCTTTGTTGAAGCTGCTGAGAACAACTCCTTGAGCAAAGACATAGAGAAACTAGCCATCGAGGGAGAAGGAGTTCCTGAAAGCTTTGACAGCGAAGATGACAAATCTGCTGATGCTTCAGAAAACGTGCCATTATTAGTAGATTTATCGGGTCTTAGCTTAGACCAAGAAAACAACCATGTATCAATAGCATCCGGCTATAGTAAAACAAAGCTCGGCAGATCATTAAGAAGACATTGACAAATATAATTAGGTACACAACGCCAAAAGGCACTCCTTGTAAATAGTCTAGAATAGTATTACTAAATTAATACGGCGTGATGTTACGTATTTAAGTCGTTAAATTACGAAAGTGATAAACGTGTTGTACAATATTAAAGTACCTTTTTTATATTAAAGAATTTTAATTTACCTTTCCAATCGCTGCGCTTTTCTGAAAAATATAGATAGGTACCTAATAAATTAAGCTTATACCTATCTTGCAAACACCTGTTGAAAATTAATAAACATGAGCATTTACTCAGTATATACTTAAATAAATATAAATTCAAATTTTAAGTTTCCTAGAAGCTAATTCATTTTAAATCACAAGTGCTTGAAAAGTTATAGAGGGTGACATTTTAGTAATGACTCATAGCGAAAATCATGGACGTACTATTCAAACAGGACTGATAACTGTTGCAGAGAACGCGAGCTGTAGTACGTCCATGGCGAAAATATAGAAAAAGTAGGTCGAAATATGAAAAAGAAATATGTCAGTAAATCAAATCAACTAATCAGTAATTTTATATGGTCACCAGCCCATCCAGCATTTAATTTTTCACTATCGGTCATAAAATTTCACTCGTTATTTTTAATTTAAAAGGAACTAGTATGGAGTACAGATCAGCGCCATCTGTTAATATGAACTAAAAGCACAGAGTGCAAAAACTTCCACTTCGACGATTTTCGCGGTGGGGCAGAATCGATTTTATTATTCGGTATCGACATTATTTTTCACCACTAGCAACACCAGCGCCAACTGTCAAACATATGGATTATTTATGGGGGAACCACAATGCACGACATACTCAATGTACAGCAGGTTAAAGCACGGCAGCGTATTGTACAGCAGATCATTGTACAACGTGATGGATGGATGGTCTTGAGATACGGGCCCGGACCGATAATGTACAGGGGTGGAAATGGAATCAAAACAAATGACGTCACAGCGGATCTAGTGATGTGACAGTGTTGACTTTGATCGACTTATCGATTCATTATTCGAACATGACATGCAAGGCAACCCACGGAGGGGGGGACGGGGGGGGGCGTTTGGGGGGCGCAGCCCCCCGCAGTAAAAAACCACATTTAACACAAATCCGACACAGTAGGTTAGGTTAGGTTAGAACAGTGACCCCCTGGAGCGAACGAAGTGAGCGACCAAGCTTACTGAAGAATACATTTAATATAAAAACAATATCGATTAAGTTAGAAATGCATATAATATTATCGATCTAGTCACATCACTATTCTACCACAACACGTGATGTCGCCAACCATCATGTCGTGCAATCCACCCCCGTGCACTTTCGGTACGGGGTGATGGATGGCGACATTGTTTTGATTCCATTCACCATGTCGTGCTTCATCACGTCGTACATTACTCTGACGGCCAGTATTATGGTGTACAATACTATGTTGTACATTGTAGGGACTCTTATTTATGGTGGAAAGGCTCAGCCGCAGTGTAAATTCTCCGTATTTGTTTTTCATGTATTTTTGATACAGTTTTCGTATTTGACAAACATGATGGAGGGTTCTTTGAGTAAATGGACAAATGTGATGAAAGGGTGGCAGTACCGGTGGTTCGTGCTGGACGAGAACGCTGGACTTCTGTCGTACTACACGGTAAGTGACGTATCATCCTATTATTGCTTGCGACTCTGCTATTGCACTGATTTCACCGAAGAGATCCGTCTCGCGGAGTTAGTACACGTCGATCGGCTGCGATAAACCCGATCCACCCAGTATAATAGACCTAATGTGGACTCAGTAAATAACATACAAGAAGCTACCTAAACTAATATTTGTTCAACTTGTCGGCAAAACAACATCGAATATTGTGCGTTGCCAAACGCCGATAGCTTTTAAATTCAACAGGTTTATCCTAAGATACTAGGAAATGAATTACACTTTTATTAGGCACTCTCTTTACACAACTTTTCCTACTTCCAATAAGACTTTAACACTTAGATCTTACTTGCTAAGGTTAGCTAAGAGCAAAGGTCACGGAAACAATAACTTTAGACGTAAATCAACAGTTTATTTGCTGTATTTACATCTCTTCAAGGTTACTTTAATTTGACTTAATAATATCACTTACAATAGATTGCATTGATATACAACACTTACAACAGTATGCTAAATTCTAATAATTAGTCACTTACATGTACAAGTTTTTATAATCATAGGAATCCTTATGTAGGCATGATAGATAAAAGTAATGAGATTTATATACACTTACAGTGCTATATTATTCTCTATTATTCTCATCAATGAATAATATCTATTCTTTTTTAATTCCATTGAAAGTATTGACTCCGTTGAAACCACTTTTCTTCCTCTTGTTTATATAATTCTGCTTGAAAAAGTCATAGAACATGTAGTATACAAATATAACGTTTGGGAAGTAAAATGGTGTTATGCCTATGGGGGCGGGGCAGCTCGGTAGAAAAACTTGCACACTGTATACCAGCATAATTGTAAATTGAATCTGGAACAAAGAAATACAGTTTTAGTTTAATAAATATTGGGTGAAATATAACTAGTGACAAGTTTGGAACAACTTTCTCCAAGGAACATAAGTTGAAATGTGAAAAAACAATCAGGACCTCCTATACAAAATTGTCAATCAGATGATTCAAGTTAGGCTCAATTACCAGCCCATCCTGCCTTCAGCATTAGTCATAATTATATAATAATATAGGTATAATTGGTCTATATAATTTGATCCGACATAAGTTAGTTCTAAGTTACTCCCGAACAAAATGTGCTATTGTACTCATCTTTTGTTCTATTTTGCCCTCATAAGTTGTGCTATTACACTCTTGCTATGCCAAATTGGGCAAAAATTATATTTCCTTAAACATACCTCAGTGACATTCATTGGGCCCTTCAATTCATTTCAAAGTCACTAATTGGCTAGAAGTTGAGTAGAACATGGAGCAGTAGAAGAAGCTGGTTTTGGAGATCAACATTAACTTCAGGTCACTGAGCCAGAAAAGCTAGTTCGTAAAGTTTTATTTTTATCTTGTGGTATGCACCCTTTAAATATTTTCAGTCATTTGGATTTAGATAATATCCTACTTACCATCTGTATGATAGTGAGCCACATCTTGTACTTCTGTAGGAATCTCTTGACAGCAGGACTGCCCTCTGCCGAGAACAGGTAGTAGGTATACATGAGTACATGCACCGCATTGTTGATCAGTGGCGAAAATGATGTTATGCCACCTGAAACAATTTTTCCTCAATAAATTCAATTCAATTGAATGACTCTCAAACTATTGTCACATGTGGTGTAAATAACCATTTTCTACAGCTGTTTCTGCTCTACCTACTCCGCCAAGGATATAAGCGTGACATATGTATGTATGTATCTTAATCAAATTATAATTTTAAATTAATTATAAATTGGAGACTAGAGGTGGTAAAAAGCTCTGGAGCCGATTTTTATGTGGGTGTTGTAAAAGGCAACTGAGGTATAACTTCTGGGCAAAGACAGCAGCATTCTGTGTAAAGTACACCGGTATGAACTTCTGGGGCTCTTGATTGGAAGAGGGATTGGTTCTGGATAACCCAACAATCACTGGGAACTAGGACCAACCGAAACTGGCCCAGTTGGTAGTAGCGTCGGCAGAAGATACATGCCGAAGGTCGCAGGTTCAAACCCTGCATGTGATGGAAAAATTTGCAAGTCTTCTTGATACTATTCTCAGGACAGTATTTTAAGACTGGCTTAGAAAAATCTGCAAAAAAAATATAGACTAGTCTCTTTCGGCTTACTTGTAGTCAACCAGCTAAAACTACGCAAAAACTACTGGTCAATCCATCGCCTACTACTAGTACCTAGTTATTAGTTTGCAGTAGGTAATGTTACCTACTCATATTAGATATTGCGATATTGCACATCATCATCTGCCTGCCCTTATTCCAAATCGGTTGGGTTCGGCGTAACATGTTGGTTAGAACAAAATCATTTAGGAAAAGTATTTAGCGATGTTTTATGACCAGTCGCCTTCCTGACGTCAACCCTCTTCGGGAATGCTATTGTAGGTGGTATCACCGCCACTTTGCGGTTGACCATAGTCGACAGATATTCAGCCGAGGTCAAAAACTCTATGTCGCCTTTTACGAAACACCATGAGTGGACTAGGGATGGCAGTATTCTTAGCCGGTACCACACGGCACCTTAGCCGCAGCCACACGGCAATTAATATTCATTCATGCAACAGCAATGAAACATACATATTTTAGTCATCTTACATTTCAATAAAATATATTGATGAAGACTCCTTATTTTTGACATCGAATATGTGTCGAATAATAAAGGCGCGTGTGAGTGCTTATAAAACTGTAGCGAAATTTATTTATGTTACTTACTACACTTATCATCATCAGGTTGTTATCGATCACAAATGCTAACTACACATAATAGTAAAAGTTAGGTATCTAACCCACTCTGAGATGAGTTTATTGGAAATAAGCTCTAGAGGTCGGGTTTTAATGGAGGGCTGTTAAGTTTAATGTTGAGTGCACTTAGTTTTATATCCAGCTTTACTTGAAGCAGGCTGGAACTATTTAATAAAACTGTCGATTTTTAATGTAGAACAATACGCAAAACTTTCGGCAGATGCCTAAACGCGTCAATAACAAGTCACAAAACATCTAAGAACTCTGACACAATCTGACTCGGGTCATTGTATGACTCGATGTCCCACTCGAAAACAAGATGAAGATGGTTGACATTGACACATTTTCTACCAGTCACAGTAAAAGGGTACAGTCGAGAGTGGAGCCGTTTAGTTCCTAGTTTTCCTACCTTCCTTTGTATTGGATCATCGTCGAATTGATCAGGTTGTAATGCAGAAAGAGTTTATCATCATCATCCATCATTAGCCTACATCTACCCACTGCCGAATACGACTAGGACTCTTCTTTTTCTAGTCAGACATGGGTTAAGTAGTTGATGAACTTATATGCATTAATATGCAATAACTTTGAAACTTGCTTGCTGAGTATTTTAAGATGATATTATATTTCTTTTGCTAAATGCGGCACCTGGAAGCCCAAAATAGAACAGGATGGAAAGAGGAAAGGGAGGCCTTTGCCCAGCAGTGAGACAATCCAGGCTAAATAAGATAAGATAAGAAGATTTTTCTTTTCAGCATCATCTTGACGATCACTATTAGGGAGGACATTTATTTTAATAATTTTTATTGAATTTTTAGAACCTGTAATGTGAGATAAATAAACTGAACTAAACTAAACATTAGATATATTTCTTGATTAGAGAACATGAAGAAAATATCATAAAAAATTAAAACTTCTTATTTGTAAGTCTGCATGCAATTAGATTTGCAAATATAATAACAAATAAAAGATAAGTTTGTTTCTTGTTACATCTTTGACTTACTAAACTACAATTTTAGAACCTAATATGGTTGTAACTATTATCTATCATCATATCATTATTTAATACGTAACTTTCGTGCTTGCTGCTGAAATCTATTACGTTGAGAATAAAGTACAGAGTCAAATAAACTAAATATAAGCAAACATAAGTGACCTAGATGGTCGGATGTAACTCTTTACGGGATGTCAACATAATTCTAGCTTCGCCTCTAATTTTAGTTTAGCGTGTTTCTTTATTGTTTCATAATATTTGTTACTGCTGACAGAAATGTTGCTTTGTTTGTTATCTAACTACCTTTCAGACTTAGACGTACGTGGGTAGTACATAGATTTACTGAGCAATGTATTTTAGCGTCTCATTTTCCCGCGGGAAAAAGACTTTTCTCTGACATTATTATACAGAAAAAGAAACGCGAAAAGTCACTTCACTAAAGTCTGTGTATTGATGATATAGCTAAAATACAGAGCTAAACGAACCCTGTCATACCTGTTTGAATCGCCATAGGTAGATAAGGTAGGTAACCTAAGCTAACCACATTATGTACCTTGTATCATCTTGCAGAAACATAGAATCATCAAGCAGGTGGCTCTGGTTCTGTCTATAAAGTGTACCGAAGTAGGAACAATCTCGCAATGTGATAAATTGTCAAAAAATTCTATTGACCTTTTCCGAAAGCTAATAAGATAGACAAAGATATGGATGGCATAGAGTATCTGTGCATGTTACGCTAGTAAGATCATTTGGTTGGTGGCACAATGGGTGGCATCATGTTATTTCCTGATGCAACGCTGCGTAGTATAAACTAATGCACTTTTGTAGGCATATCAAATTGGTTGGAATTTGAACTGCTTTCAAATTATCCAATTACAAATTTCGTAAAACGAAAATACTGCAGTCAGGAACTGTGATGTTAGCAAAAAATAAGTAAGATGGTCTGATATCCTCGTGGATTTATTTAGTTTTCGTTCCAGTCGTATCGTAAACTTCTCACCTGACGTGCCTTGCATTAGTTGTGTCTATCTCAGGACAACCGGATAATCAGATCAGACTGTATTTTACGAGAAATACCTCTAGGCTAGTTGCAAAATAGTTCCTTAAAAGAAGTATACATAATAAATACGCCTCTTGTGACTTATGACTTCAAGAGAGCGGCTGCTGGTAGTTACCGGATAGCGGAAATGAAATATGCCTTGTGGCCTTATAGCTATTCCTTAGAGAAGCCTTCGATCAGCAGTCGAATGGTATTGGCTGACGTGATGCGATGTATATGAGAAGTATGTGTCCGAGCATTTATAGGGTACTAGCGGCCCGCCCAGCGGTTTCACTCGCTGCTACTTACCTGTTTTCCCGTAGAAATGGGATCTTTGCCCGTAGTAAAAAGTCCATTAATCCATTCTAGTTGAAGTTACTCATCATGACCATGTGCCAGCAGAGGCGGCCTGTCATGGCGAATAACTTTAACTTTGAAGGCATTACCGTATCTCTTATAGTTTTGATGGGATGCTGGTGGTCTACATCAGGCACTCCAGACCCTCGTGACCATGTGCCAGTAGAAGCGGCCCGTCATGCTGAATAACTTTAACTTTGAAGCCATTACCGAGTCTAATAAAGTTTAGATGGGGTGCTGGTGGTCTACATCAGGTACTCCAGACCCTCGTGACCATGTGCGAGCAGAAGCGGCCCGTCATGCTGAATAACTTTAACTTTGAAGCCATTACCGAATCTTTTATAGTTTATATGAGAAGCTGGTTGTCTACATCAGGTACTCCAGACCCTCGTGACCATGTGCCAGCAAAAGCAGCCTGTCGTGCTGAATAACTTTTACTTTGAAACCATTACCCTATCTCTTATAGTTTAGATGGGATGCTTGTGGTCTACATCAGGTACTCCAGATCCTCAATGACCATGTGCCAGCAGAAGCGGCCCGTCATGGTGAACAACTTTTTCTATGAAGCCATGACCGTATCTCTTATAGTTTATATGGGATGCTGGTGGTCTTCATCAGGTACTCGAGATCCTCGAGGGCTGACCATGTCCGTCTTTTATATGATAGTAATATCAGTGCCAAAATTCGCGAGGATCGGTAAAGCGGTTTGGCTAATTTGGGTAATATCTGCTTTATTTCCCCGTTTTCCTGCTGCTAACCGTTTTCCCGTAGGAATGAGGAATTTTCCCGTGGTAAAAAGTAGCCTATGTTACTCAGGGATGTTGTAGCTTTCTAATAGTGAAAGAATTTTGGAAATCGGTCCAGTAGTTTCGGAGTTTATCGATTACATACAAACAAACAAACAAACAAAAAAACAAACAAAGTTTTCCTCTTTATTATATTAGTGTAGATAAATTCTATTTATCTAAATAACATAGAAGTAGGTAGGTATACCTACAGTATCATCCCGATATTCATATCAAGATCCCAACCTAATAGACCACATAGGAAGGCCTTAAGCGGTAAATTATACCAGTTCCAGTTGATCATCTCTCAATTATCTTTTCAATTTAATATTTAATGGCGTGAAAGAATTTTCGGTTCGTCACGCATTACTACTCTAATGTCCATCTAAATTAATAAATTATTGTTCTCGTGCCTATCACAGCATCATGAAGCTAAATTGGTCTATTTTTCTCTTTGTACTTTTGTACTTATGATTCTTTAAGCCCTTTGTAGAACCCGGACCGCTGGAATTCAAACAAGTACTTTTTCCAAAGATAATGAAATGATGTGCGATGTATGCCGTGTGCTGCCGGCTTAGAATAGAATCACCCCATATCTTTCCCGTGGGAATCGTAAAGAAGCGACTAAGGGATTTGAGAATTGATCTGTATTGCAATTCGAGGCGATAAGCTGATACCCTGTCACTATGGTGATACACAGTCTTCTGAATGACTCTCAAAATTTTGTCAAACGTAAGGTGTAAATGGCCGTTTTTTAAAGCCGTTTACGCTCTGCCTACCCCGCAAGGAATACATATACAAGGAATACATATATGAATACATAAGGAATGTGTGATATATGTACGTATGTAATAATGTGAGTGACTGTTACCTACACAAATATCACGATCTGAGCTTCCTTCCTTAATTATAGACGGAGTTTTTGAAAATACAAGTGGGTGTGATATTTTGTGCAATAAATAGTGTTCAATAGTGTGAATATTTTAAAACCGAAATTCTGATACCATATGGCATCGCTAGTCTAAAACGGGCTAAACAGTACCTACTAAATATGTCAAATATCCCTAGCCCGGGTGACCTTTTCAGCCGTGTGCTAAAAATAATGATCAATTAGCGACCAGTTTAGTCCAGACATGTTCCGCTCTGCTTGTTATACAGGGTGGGGTCTCGAGTTTGCTGTACGTATACAAGGTGTGGTCTCAAAGCTGTTTGATAGAGGGTGTGTCTGTTTGTATGAACTTTGTGATTTCCGAACGTCATTGTCTGGGGTCTGGTTAGTTTGGAAAGCGCCTCTCCCTTATGGTCTGGAGATCTTGGCGTTAGTTTCTGGATGAGGTAGGTATCAGATTCAATTCATGGGGCGGAAACATACTGATGGTTGGTATTTGTCAAACTGTTACCTACTTTTCGAGATTGTTATCTAAATATCTAGTCAGTCGGTCCACCATCATCTAAAAGACATTAGTCATCATCGATTTAAAAACTCTGACACCTGGGTTCATTGACTTTTTTATTCGGTCTCGCACATAAACTACATATGTAACTATTCTATTCTATACATGCATTCGTTCGCAGTTGACACAGCACACGTGAACCGTTTCAGAACAATTCACGACAAACATTTCTGAACGAAACCCTAAAAGAACTCGAAATGTGAACAAGATTGTTCCCTGGGGACATCCAATCGCGATTTCTCACAAAAACCTTCAAAATGTGCGAGAAGTAGGTCAGACGGCTCTAATACCCGGGACTTTCAGTGCGACATTCCATTTCCTAACATTTCGCCAGTTGTCCGTTACGTAACGGGGATAAGGCCCACCGCGAGTTTCAGGGTCGGAAAATGGCAGAATTGAATTCGTATTTACTATCTTTCAACAAAAAAAAAGAGTTGCTGTTTTAAAAAACAATGCTATTCTTAATTCATAGGAAATACTTCATTTACTTAAATATACGCAGAAGACTTATCAGTACTTTTGTTAAGTTAAATCTTAAATTCATTTAACACCTTAGTACGTACTCAAACAAGGCGCCAGCGCGCAGTTTTCCTAATTTGTGCTCAAACTGTCAAACTACAAACTACTGAATCCAGACATTTTGAAACAGGGTTTAATACTAAAGGTCAAATTTCGCCACGGCTGAAAACGAAATTCCCTAGTACCAAGCTATTTCTGACGGAACCTTAGAAATATATCCCTCCGCCAACGCCGGGAAAACCTTTTTCAAGCAGAGTTTCAAAGGCCAGAGGCAAGCTTTCGCGACGAAAAAGGCAACAGCCATTCAAAGTGTGGAAAATGGACAAACAGGTTCTGGAAATCTGAAATGAATATCTGTTGCAAACAATCCAATTAAATCTTCAAAGCTTGAAAGCTGAATGTACATTGCATAGTTTGATAAATGATTACATCCACGGGGAATTTATACATAGGTTCTCACAATGTAAAACGAAACCAATTGAGTTAGAAGTTATGCGAATATTTTCAAGTTCGAGATAAATAAAATAAAAAGGCGCAAGCTTGGTGTATGGGAAAATCGTCAAACCTTTTTGATGAAATGTTTTCAAAGCTCCTTCTGTTCTGGCTCAATTTTATCTATTACCTAGAAAATGCATTAAAGAGAACTTCTATCACTAACTTATGCTTAAATTCTATCTAATGCACCTTTGAGAGGTTTAAACTAAGCAAGCGATGAATTTAGAACCACCTGCCAGCTCATGTTTTATTCACGATGACCGCTTTTCAATTTGAAGCCAATGTAATATTAAATACGGACCTAAACATAGAAGGGAGCTTATTTCGTATGCTATTTAAAAGTTTATTAAGCCCGCCTTTTATTTCATACGGAGAAGGAATAAAATATTAGGTAGGTACTCGTTAGTAAATTGACCTTACCTTGCCTTCCGACAGCTATATTTATTTGTCGGTGGATATATATTTTTTTATGAAATATAGTTTAGCACATAGCAGTTGCCCACAGCGGTTTTGCTGCCCGATTTCGCGTAGGAATAACATATTTTCGTATGGTAAAAGTAGCTAAATGTTACTCAGCGCAATTCAAATGAGGGATAAATAATAACAAACAAAATTAATCTATCCTTTTTGTATCGCATCAAAATTAATTAATTTTTTTCGTGTTATAATTGAAAATAGTAAAGATTACATTGGATTAAGTGTAATACCATCCTCTACAAGAAAACTTAATTTACGAGCATATAATATAAATAACACACATAACAGTGAGAATAGAAAAATACTGACCACTAATCGACTTACTCGTATAAGTACCTATCTATCTACACTTACCACTACTATTTTTCCCATCATCAAAGACAAAGTAACAGTCTTGCATCACAGCAAATTATTTATTTAGTCATAGACACCTGGATCGTCTGGTTTATGTCTATAGCGTAATATTGCTCTACAAAAACGCTGTATAAACGTTTATTGATCGTAAACAAGCACTAAAATTAGGCAATGCTGTTATTGGGGTGAATCTGATCCGGGTCGCTAGTATTAGCGAAGCTTAGATTTTGCCGATATTTTTTATTTGAAGGCAATTAAACATTGAATTGATGCAGTTTTTTTTCAAAACAAGTAAAGTTTGCTTACATATCTAACTGTAGACTGTACCTAATCTTTAGATACTAAATAGGATGAGAAGCAACACATCTAGTCTTTTAGATAGATGACACCGTCTTATCTTATCTTATTGAACCATCTGGATCCCACTGCTGGGCAAAGGCCTCCCTCCCTTTCTTCACCGATGACACCGATCTCAGAAAAATTGACTTGACTTATGAAACATTTTCAGAAGTTCTTCCTATTGTTTTCGTTAGCACCAACAACAGATAGCATCAAGTGTGTGCATGCTGCACGATTTTGCAAACGATGTTTACTCTCAACCAGAGGAAATAAAAGTGAATTGTGATTGCCTCAAGACAGGTGCACCAGATAAGAGAATGCTCTTGCAAAAGTGCACTAAACCGGGCCAGCAATCTGTGCTGTCCATTTTGCTAACCATGTATTGTATGAGCACATTGTTATGATGCATTAGTCATACGGTAATATATATCTCTGCAATGACTCCGATTATTCTGATAAATAGTATAAAGACCCAACACTTCCAGTCTATAGTTCCATCGATCCCAAAAAACTGAATTAAAATAATTTTCTTTTACTTACTGAAAAGTTCGTTCTGTTGTTTTCGATAGCACCAGCTATGTGCTGCATGCACGATGTTGCAAACGATGTTTACTCTCAACCAGAGGAAATAAAAGTGAATTGTGATTGCCTCAAGTGCACCAGATAAGAGAATGCTCTTGCAAAAGTGCACTAAACCGGGGCAGGGCAATCTGTGCTGTCCATTTTGCTAACCATGTATTGTATGAGCACATTGCTGTGATACATCTATCATACGGTAATATATCGCTGCAATGATTCCGATAATTCTGATAAATAGTATAAAGACCAACGCCTTTAGTCTATAGTTCCATCGATCCTAGAAAACTGACTTAAAATTATGAAACTTTTCCACTCGAAAGTTCGTTCTGTTGTTTCCGATAGCACCAGCTATGTGCTGCATGCATGCACGGTGTTGCAAACGATGTTTACTCTCAACCAGAGGAAATAAAAGTGAATTGTGATTGCCTCAAGTGCACCAGATAAGAGAATGCTCTTGCAAAAGTGCACTAAATCGGGCCAGCAATCTGTGCTGTCCATTTTGCTAACCATGTATTGTATGAGCACATTGTTGTGATACATCAATCATACGGTAATATATCGCTGCAATCTATTTCTGCAATGGCTCCGATTATTCTGATAGATAGACGGACCCACTTAGTGATCTTAGTATTGCATTTAGTCCTGTCAAATCTCAATTTCATTTTGAAAAGAGAGAATATTTCGTCATGCCTATTTGTCTTGGTGTCTAATATTGTATTGTAATACTTTCAATGATAATATCATCACAATTTTATTCACAAATCCTCTGCTGAAGATTGGGGGTCAAGCTTAGTAGGCGGGTAGGCAAGCAAAGTGCAAAGTGTTGCATTCACATTGTTCAGCATATTTTTTTCAGTTGCACGTTTTGTTGTCTAAAATTTGTTAGAAAATATTCAATTAAATACGCCAAATTCAGATGATTTAAGTTTTATCATGCAGGTTAGATTGACTAAATTGGCTCAAATTGTAGTTGATTTTCTCTCTCTTCAATAAAAAAGACAATACGTTTTTTTATTGACTTCTGCTATTCGATTACGAAAATTGGACAAGTTGAATGGAGACTGGCCAATCAAGGGTTCCATACTCATTGTGGTTTCATCCAGGTCGACAAGCAAAACCTTATCAATTTCGATTCATGTTTTTGTCTTAGTAGACTTCTATATAAATGCGTACGATTCTATTTCGAGTATTTGCTTTGGTTATCACATTCAAATATACCTACTTAGTCAACGACCTCAACGACAACAAAAATAAATATTTATCGTTGCTATTTTGGTGGTGCCAACTACGAAATACCTAATTTGGTATTTTTGTAACACATAATGTGCCGTGTGGTGCCGGCTTCGAACAGCATCACCCCATATCTTTCCCGTGGGTATCGTAAGAAGCGACTAACAGATTTGAGAGTTGATGTGTGCTGCAATGTTAGGTGACAGGCGGGCAACCAGACACTCACTATGGTGTGGTGATACACACACAGTCTTCTAAAACTTTTGTCAGACGTGGTGTAAAAGGCCGTCTTTTAAAACCGTTTACGCTCTGCTTACCCCGCATAGGATATAGGCGGATATATGAAAGTAGGTAGGATGTATGTAAGTATGTGATTTTGGCACATAAATGAGCGATTAAATTAGCAACTATAATTAGGATATTTAATAAAAAAGCGCAACACTGCAAACTAAGCTACATTTTGTTATCTAAGCTGTAATGCAAGATGAGCGGTTCTTTGTTCTTCAGATAGGCTTGTCATTGTCATTGAATTGAATGCGGTTAGCCAGAGACCTATCCAATCCAGTAGTGCTATATCTTGTCATGCCTTCGTTTCATTTGCCTCCATACATAGAAAAAAATGTGTTATTTTTACACTGTGGCGCAGTGGTAGTGCAACTTCCTGGAACGTAGAATATTTCGGGTTCAGTTCAGTTCAGGGCACTCACCAAGATAATATTGATCACTTTGTGAATTTGTTTCGGTGCCGGTTGACACCCGATGCAATGTGGCGCAGTGGTTAGTATGACTGCCTGCCACACAGAAGGTTCCGGGTTCAATTCCCGGTGGGATCACTCACATAGTTGATATTTATCACTTTTTGAATTTGTTCCCAGTCTGGTTAGGACATTGCAGGCTAAACCACCTGATTGTCTGAAAAGTAAGATGGTTCCGTGCTTCGGATAGGCACGTTAAGCCATTGGTCCCGGTTGCTATCTATGATGGCGGTCGTTACACAACCATGTCAGAGGCCTTGCAGTAGGCGGTTGAAAAACTCTGACACCAGGGTTCATCGGGTCGTTGAACGACTCGGTGTCCCACACGAAGAGAGAGGTGCCGGTTGCTGCTATGATCACTTAGATGGCGGTCGTTTCACAACCATGTGAGAGGTCTGCTACTTGTACTAGGCGGTTGAAAAACACTGACACCAGAGGTCATCGGAGGGTTGGATGACTCACGAAGAGAGAGAGAGACCTACACAGTACAAATTGGCAGCTTTCTTTTTCGGATGATGTACCCATGTGATGTTATGTTCAAAGTATGATTCACATCCTTGTTCTTTGTGTTTGTAATCGCGCATCCTGTATAAAACTTCAAACGCTTCAAAAGAATACCTACCTACAAAGATGAAGGTATTTTATTACAAGCTTTGATACTGTAGCTTGCCTTCTTGTTTGTGACGTCATTCATTCAGATTATATCATGTAAGACTCCGTTTCGATGAACTTTATTTCCAGTTTTTAAACCTACTAGGTGTGTCTCATAAGTAGATGTGTAGCGACAACCATTTAATGAATCATCAAGAGCAACCGGGACAGAAGGTATAGAGCGTTTTCGCACTACGTCCGATCCAAACCCGTGAAATATGTCCGTCTCCGTCAACCGATATCGGACGGACCACGGAATCAACCATCTTTCTTATAGATAATCTGAAAATTCATCCAGGAATACCAAACTGGGAACAATTTTAGAGTGATGAATTATTAAATATCAACATGGTGGTTCTGTGAATCAAACTATGGACCTCCAGATCCTGAGCCCAGGCTTTTCCCGCTAGACCACACGGGTACAAGTACCTACTTACCTATCAGGCTGAATTTGACGAGATTGCTCTCAGCTGGAAGTAACGGTGTATTCAGAGTAATTCGGGCGAAATTGATAGCCTGACGTCGACGGCTGGGCATTCAAACGAATACTTACCATAATTTGAGTTGTGCCTGGAAATAGCCGCAGTAGCCTGTTGGAAGTTTCACGGCCTCTTTTTTGCCGTGTGGTGCCGGCAGAGTAGAAATGCCGTGCGGTGCCGGCAGAGTAGAATAGCAACACCCCCTCTCTTCCCGTGGGGGTCGTAAGAGGCGACCGAGGGATGAACCCTAGCCAAACAGCCAGGGCCAACCGTATGATGGCGGTTAGACCACCACAAAAGCATTCCCAAGGAGGGTTGACGTTTGGTAGGTGGCTGGTCGTAAAATTCAGCCAAATCCTTTTGCAACACGATTTTGTGTTCAACGAAAGTAATTGGGATAAGGGCAGGAAGATGATGATCTCGATTATTTATTCAGACCTAGTTAATTTACGTATCAGTAGCCTGTTATGTTTCACTGCTGAGCGAAGACGTCATCTTTTTGTGTCAAAGATTAAAAAAAAGCATCACAGAAAGTGGCAAATAATTAACTACTTACATTTTACTTACGTCTTCTAAAGCCTTTAGTAGGTAAGATCGCTTAAGTGAGAGTTCCCGTTTTTTCCCGAGTTTGGCCCCGCCTTGGAAACGAATCTTTAGGCTATTCTTTAGCTATTCCGAGCCGGGGCCTTGCTAGCATACTTACAAAAAAAAAATGGCAGCCATTTCAAACTTTTTTTATTGGCCAAAATTTTGTTATTTTGTAATAACTCAAAACTGGTAAGTGCTATAAATGAACATTGTATAGAAGAAATGTTACGCGTAAATTTCTGCACAACCTTGCTCTAATAACTTTTTTGATAATCTAATAGTTTGCGAAAAAAACGCTTTAATACAAGGCAGTTTTTTCTAAAAACTCACCAAATCTAAAATATGAATTAAGTAGTGAAGTTGGGGATTAAGAATTACTTACTGTGTGGGTAGACCTTGCTACGGTATCCTGACTGATACTTAGTAACAAGCTTTCTGCCCAGAGGTTTTACCCGCTAATATAATTTCAAGTAAACAAGCAAATTTTTTGCCAATTTACACCCTGAGTTTTACCACCTTATGAGATGATTTTCTTAAATTCCTTTCCTGGTGTTAATTCACTTAACCAAAATAACCTCTGCGCAAAATTTCAAGAACCTAGGTCCAGTGGTATTGCCTGTGCATAGATTTACAATTTGTAAAAAAAATATTAAATTTGTTCGTAGTTGCCACATTTTTATTTTTTTACAATCCCTTGAGGCTGTTCTTTAATAGTTCTGACCCAAGGTCCTGTTAGGATAGCAAAAAAGAACAAAATGTGGCAACAACGAACAAACTCTATTTTTTTCATACAAATTGTAAGTATACCACGCACAGGCAATACTACTGGACCTAGGACCCTGAAATTTTGCACAGAGGTTATTTGAATAATCTTAATTAATATCAAGAAAGGATTCCAAAAAATTCATCACCTAAGAAGGTAAAACCGAGGACGAAAATTTGTATAAAATTAACTTGTTTAGGTACTTCAAAATATATCAGCGGGTAAAACCGCTGGGCGGAAAGCTTGTTACTAAATATCAGGCAGGATATTGTAGCATGGTCTACCCACACAGCGAGTGACTCTTAATCCCCAACTTCACTACTTACTTTATACTTTCTAATTTGTGAGTTTTCAGCAAAAACTGCCATGTTGTGCTACGTTTTTCTCGCAAACTATTGGATAATGAAAAAGTTATTGATAACATTCATATGCAGAAATTTACGCTTAACATATCTTCCATACAATAGTTATTTGTAGCTCTTACCATTTTTGAATTATTACAAAATAACAAAATTTTGCCCAGTGAAAAAATTTTGAAACGGTTGCCATTTTTTTTTTGTAAGTAGGCCAGCAAAGTCCCGGTTCGGCATAGGTAAAGAATAGCCTAAAGATTAGTTTCCAAAGCGGAACCGACCTGGAACACGCACGGGAACTCCCAAAATTTTTTTGTATAGAAATTCTAACCTACTACTTAGTGTAAAACATAATCGTTTCATATTACGTGCAATCGGACATAGATTATACTTACTACTTTTAAAGACGTTAATTATTATTAGGTAGGTACTACATCCAATACCTTACACTGAGAAAAAAAAACGTTTGAATTCATTAAGAAAATGCTTGCAGCGAACAAGTAAAATGTTTATATACGAGCAAAAGAAGTTTTTTGATTCCAGCAATCAAGCCTTCTTATTTACGAAAACTGTCCTAGTAAAGTACTACATTAAAATAAGTAAATTGTAGGCTTTACCATGCCTGGTTGTGAATGTTATCAACTACCCTTTATGCATGTTGTTAAGACTTGATAATATTAAACAATTTGTGTGATGACTTTTATTTGGTAACTTAATTGCATATGTGAAGTAATGTACGGTGTAAGCGAGTGACTTGTTAGATCTTATTAGGTTTGTGGCAGGTATCAAATGTTTAACTTAATTGGACCTAGTAAATACTAAATTGACTGTACAATTAAAAATTGTATAGGATAACAAGTTATTAGTTTAATCTCATGTTTAGCTTTATTACAGCTAAAAAATGCGTAATCGCTTGTAATATTGTACTTCATTAACTTCTACTAAGTTATGTATAGTTTAAACAAGTAATGTGATATATTTAATTAGTTTTGTAATAAGAATTGAACGTAAAACATTGTTAAACCTGACAGATACATGATCGATCTTAATTATTATATTTGTTTTGATCTAACAAGTATAGTGTTTGAGTTTAATGTGTAGTGTTTTCAGTGTTATTATTCCAAATATTTAAAATAAATTAAATCTGTTTTAGTGTAATCAAGTGTTCTTATTTGAAACTACCAAAATCATATTATATTCAATTATGTACCTGTTTATTGGGTAAAAGTTTACAGGGTTGCCAGAAATACCATATGAGAATTAGGGCCGCCGCAGACTATACGGACGTTTTGCGAGGACACTGCGCGCACTTTTCGCGATCACGATTATTATGAAAAGCGCGCGCAGTGTCCTCGCAAAATCGTCCGTGGTCTACAGTAGGAACTTTTTTACTAAAAACACATAAATTTATTCATTGTAAGCATTGTTTATTATTTTAGTATGAATAAAAATTTGGGAAAAATAAAACAATCAGTCAATGCTCAGTACAGATCAATACTTATAGTATGTCTAATTCTTAGGTGGATTCAGTTCTATCCAATCATATCACACAGTATTGCCGAGCTAGGTTAATCTACACCGCTTAAAATCACAAAACGTATTGCAATGCGTTGCTGCTACATGTATAACTTTCTTTCATTTATAATATACCTAAGTAAGGCTGAATAGTATTTAATTCAAATACCAGTTTTGGCTAGTGCGAGATGTTCATTTTCTCGTCTTCAACAACCACCAAACAATTTAGGTCTTTTTAAACATGTTTACTAACAAGTGCGCAAATTTTGCAGAGTGATTCTGCTCATATTTATGAAACATTGGTACCATAGAAAATTACATACACTAGTCACGTTTCATCTTACAACTTGATTTTAAACATACCTACTTCGGTGTGTCCCCGGTGAGGATGGGGCAAGATGGGACTGGGTGGGTAAGGTGTGGCATGGTTAGATTTTGCTCCACTCTCTGCCAGAACTTGCCCTATACTGTTACACCTTGTCCCAGAGGGTGAGCCAGATCGGGCGGGATGGGGCATGTTCTGGCAGAGGGTGGGGCAAAATCTTACCATGCCACATCTTGCCCCACCTGCTCAACCTTGCCCCAAACTCACCGGGGATATGGTGTATGTATACCTACTCATCATCGTGTACAATATGGATGAATGCTTCCCTGCATTCTGCTTTTGTAGGCTTCCACCTTTTGTCCTTGCGTTTCTTGGACTTTGGAGGTTGACTGGCCGGGCAATGCCACCATACTGGGACTAATAAGCTCAGGCAACTTCCTTCGTTCCTGTTTTCTTCGTTTGTATCTAAAATTACAAATTAAATTAGTAGGTACACTAAATTAGAAGAATTCTGCAAAATGCTTTTAGTATAAGTATAGTTCGAATTAAAAATGAGTGTTATAAATCGTAATATGTAGTCTCATTTGTGTAGGTTTATTGTTGTTTTTTTTTCTTAGAATGAGTAAACCTATTGTGACTTGTATAAATTGTAAATAGTTCCGGAGCTTATTTTGGGTACAATCGATGGTCAAAGAAATAAAATAAGTATGTCTGAATGTTTGTTATACCAACCTTTTGCCAAATCAATGATTTGTGCCAAGAAATCATCGTCTTTCATCGCCTTTTTTTTACTAAACGTTCCAATCAATTTTGAAGAAATTGTTGCAGTCAAAGGGTTTCTTTCGTTTTCAATTTCTAAAGATTTGCTTTTATATCGCAATAAACCCGTTGTTTCTACATTGTTTTGCAGTATTTCAAAAGATCCTGTAACACAAAAAAATTGTTGCAAAATCACATTACTTAAAACCTTCACAGTAGATCTCCATCATTAAAAGCAGCTTCATACTTTGGTTTGCAATGCGTAATTAGATAAAAACATGTAGATGTGCTTACGTTATTTTCGACATCACTTATTAAAGAAGAGATTGGTGACGTTCGCTGGTTTTGTGAACGCAGGTACCGCTTGACATTCCACTTCCACTTGACGCTCCGCTTCCATTTGACTGGAGAAAGTCGTCAATAAGCATGGGTATATCCTGCAATACAACATTCATAGAAGTTTAATAAGTAGGTGCGTACTATGTGTCATTTATCACACCTTACCCCACCCTTTCCCACCTTGTTCAACCTTGCACTACCTTAGCCCACCCTGCCAAACCTAGCCCCACCCTACAGTAGTTGCCCCGACACACTCAGCGTGCCCACTCTATCAAAACTCCCCACTCTAATCCATCTTACCCTATAGGTCCCCACTCTACTTCTTCCTGGCTCACGCTGCCGCAACCAGCCCCACCTTACCCCACCCTACATACACTGCCCCACCCTATCCTTACTTGCCCCACTCTACCCTGCCTTGCCTACCCTACATACCCAGCATATCAAACCTGCAAAACATTGCTCCATCCTTCTTTGCCCCACTCTACTCCCTTAGTCACGCTACCCCACCCAGCCCTACCTTACCTCACCCTACCCACCTTGCATCATCTTACTCCATGCTACCTCACCTTGCCGCAATCTACCTTACTTCGCCGACCCAAGCCTGTCACCAGAGTAAAGGTGCGTCTCTACTGAAGCTGAGCTGAGCGGGGCATGAACTGAGCAATCATGAAACCTGATATCTGCGGCCCACGTTACTGGAACATGATGATTTGTAAATTTATGCCCCGCTCAGCTTAGCTCAGCTCCACTTTAGTGGAGACGCACCTCACTCTGGAGACAGGCTTGGGTCAGAGTTGAGTGCACCTAGGGGCTGCCGTACAGCATTCCGGGATGGCGGGAGGGATGCCGTATTCCGGGACTCCTACTCTTGAATAGGTCCTTAAAGGCTTTGTAATTATAGGCAGCTAGGTAGGTACTGAGTACTTACTTATGAAAAATGGTGCTAGCTCTGGGAGTCCCCAGGCTCGTAGAAGCTCCAATATCTCATCCATTTGGAAGGCGAACTGCAGTACGTATATTATTATATTATGCACTTTTGAATCACAACACAATATGAATACGAGAATCACTTTTCACTCGCACACAAAATAACGTAAACGCTGGGTGCCGGCCGAAAACAAACTAAAACGTATTTTAACATGATCTGATGCGCTTGGTGCGTGCACACAACAAATTGTTTGAACTGTCAAATCGATCATCTCAATCACTAAAGGGCGCGTTCGTTTAAATGAAGTACAGTAATCGAATAAACTAAAAAACTTTTTACTAATAATGACTGTCTGATTATTTAAACAAAAATGTTGCTAATAATATGCATAAAAGTCAGGTTTAGATCAAATAATTATAATTTTTACTAACATTTAAGCAACTTGATACATATTAATAAGTTATCATTAAAATAGGCTACGTTCTGAAGTTAACGAAGTAAGCTTATTAGAATTAATATATATTAATAAGACGTTCTAACATTTAAGCTTATTTGTAATATAGAACTATCAATTGTTGCTCTTAAAATTTTCTTATATGACTCAAATATATTTTTTCCTAATAAGCAAGTTGGTAACTTATTAGGCCACGATTTTTCTCAGTGTAGTAAGATAGCTTGTACATAGGTAATCTAAAGAATTAGAAAGGGAGCTTCAAAGTCTTTTAATAATATTACGTTCTTTAAATAACTAATAAAACGTAGTGTTTTAATATCTATTGTGTATACAAAAGCCAGCTTTCTACGGTTACCTAAACCAACGTCTACGAAGATAGCTGTATTTGCTTTGTAAAAAGCGATGGTAAATAAAAAGAGCTAGGCTAGATTTAGCCTTGGTAAACTGGGAATAGAGATTTTGGCGTAAATGTAAGATGCCGTGTGGTTCCGGCTATGCTGTGTGATTGTGGCTTAGAATAGTATCTCATATCTTTCCCGTGGGTGTCACATAATAAGAAGCGACTAAGGGATTCGACAGGGTTCATCGGGTCGTTGAACGACTCGGTGTTCCACACGAAAAGAAGAAGAAGACTCTTAAACTAACATTGTCAGAGGTGATGTTAATGGCCGTTTTTATGGCTATTTACGCTCTGCCAGGGGTAAAGGCGTGAAAATACCTATGTATGTAAGTAGGATGTAACCGTTGTAGGTACCTAAAGCAAGTATTGTAAGGAGTTTTAGTCATACATATAAGACAAATTTCATATGGTACACCTTTTTTTACTATTGTATTAAAGCATTTTGATAGTTTTACTGTAGATCCATATTATGACAAATCATGCACCGATTTTAATCGCGTCGCTGTAGATACTAGGATATGACAAATCATTCTAAACACTTTAATAAATTGGCGTGCGCACCCGTCGTAGGTATAGTCTGCTCTGAGATTGGACTAAACTCAAATTAGCTGTTTATTTCACCAAATGAGCCGCTATCACGCAATGGTTCATAGCAAAACAAACATTTTTGAAACATCGTAGTCGTGAATCGTGTTCACACGTTATTTGTCTGAGAATCGAGAGTTCATTAAAGTACCTACTAGTGACGATGTTTCGTAGCCGTGTGTGTGGCTGCTGTTATGGGACCCAGAATATTAAATGATGGAACTAAGGACATAGTATACAAAAATCTGGGAATAGCCAACTTTTCCCTAGGAAATTAAGTCAAACCATAAAAAGAACGTTTTGGTCGGTTAAAAATGGATCATTTTGTCGCTCGTAACTTAAAAGACCTTCACATCTAAGGGCAAAATTTCGATCCCTTACAAAATCTTTCATACTAAAATTACATAATAGGAACTTTACCATTGCCATGGCCACGGTTTTTTAATAAGCTACCTAATAGCGAAATCTTCCCAATATAACAACAACGGTTATTTAAACTGCTGTTCAAATTTGCTAACAACCGTCTTGGAGTCATAAATTTTGCATAACCGTCCGGTGACGTGAAATTTATGGTCTTCGAAGCCATGGTTTAGTGAAAGTGCTATCTTATTGCTAGCCGGATGCTTTCTCTATGGGTGTCATTGTCTTTGCGTAATAATTAAACTAGCTCGTAAGGTGCCAGATAAGAATAGCATCACTCTATTTCGCCACACAGGTGATGTGATGATATAAGTCCATGAAATGGGAAGCAACGTTTTCTGTGAAGGTGCTTTTGGGTGAGTATGGAAAATTTCTCCTAAAAAGGGAAAGCCTATGCCCAACATGCTAATGATGACCTAATCCAGTTTTGTTTATTGTGATGTGAACCAATTTGATATGCTGAAATCCTCTTCAAAACCCCCAAGTCTTTTTGTACTGCCTCGAACTCTTTCCACCTCATTTTATGAGAGAGCACTTACTCTAATTTAATTTCACTAAAATGTATCTTGTAAGGTACCTCACCTATTATTCGCGCTGTTTTTATTACTCTTTTTTTGCAATCATGGAACCTACAGCAAATATCGGAATGTCCTGCAGTGGACTGTGTCTTACCTCCAACATATTTAGTCCCTGCCCAGACGATGCACAGCGTGCTGACATGATGGTAGATGTGCAGGAAAGACGCCTGGCGCTCCTTCTTCCTTAATATGAAGAAGACCGTCTCGCACAGCTCCATGAGTTTCAGTATGATGGTCCACCACAGGAACCTAAGCATCCTGATTGGTTCAAGGGAATATTAGTGCTGGGTGGACGTTGTGAAGAGAAATCAACAGCCAAATCTTACCTCCAACATATTTAGTCCCAGCCCAGACAATGCAAAGCGTGCTGACATGATGGTAGATGTGTAGGAAAGACGCCTGGCGCTCCTTCTTCCTTAATATGAAGAACACAGTCTCGCACAGCTCCATGAGTTTCAGAATGATGGTCCACCACAGAAATCTGAGCATCCTCATTGGTTCAGGGTTCGTGGAGTAGTCAGGGAGCACGCAGCCAAAGTGGTACGTTGTTGTCCAGCCAGAGGTCAGGATCTGAAAAGAAAAGAAATTTTAGATCAAGCGAACGCGGGCTTATGTCTTAATTTGCTTAAAAATTGATTGACGTGTGTTAGGGGACCCATTCTCTCCTTCCCTCTTTTCTATTTTATAAACAGAATAGTCTTTAGTAGGTGGAAACGTGTTTCTTTGATAACATTTATTGCGAACATCTTTACATGCTTTGTCTTGAAGTAAAGCACGGCAAAGCCCCCGGGCCAAAACGAGACCAAGTATTTGTATTGGGCAATATAAGTATAGTGTAGTAAACCTACGATGCGATTCCTTAATTTAGTGCTTCATAATATCAACTTTCACTTGAGCTTATCTTTTATTAGGGCAGCAAATTAATTACGCCTAGCTAGAATTGCTTGTTCTAGCTAGAGTAGCTAGACGAGAAATTCTTCTTAAGTCGTGTTTCAGTTAATTAAATCTTACAAGAAAGCGAAATGCAATTTTGCTAGGTTCCAGTAAACAGCAAAGTTTCTTGTGTTGTAGCATAATAACATACCTAGATCAAAAAAAATATATTCGGCATTTCGATTAGGTACTTGACTCCAAAATTTATTTGCGCTATACGGTTACATATTGTACTTCCGAAAATTTGAAACCCTAATATGATATTTTTTTTACTTTCCACGTTATGATTTGCCAAAGTAACGTTTTCCAACTTTGGTAAATCCAGACGTTTATTTTCCTGTTTTTTCATTTGACTATTGATTTAAATTCCAGATCTACTAAATACCGCAGTAACAAAATCTATATGTATCATAATCCAACAATTTTCTTCTCCAAATATTTTTAACTTGCTATCTTTGCTACACTTCTCAACATTTTAAAATTCAGATATATTTTATTCCAAACACGCAACAACTTCCAAGTTCATGTCCATGCATGCATGCAATCAAGCAAGCAAGCAAGCAAGCAAGCAAGCATGCATGCAAGCATACAAACAAGCACGCATGCAAGCAAGCAAGCAAGAGAGCATGCATGTATGCAAACAACCACAAGTATGCATGCAGACAAGCACAAGCAGGCATGTATACATGTCAACCTAACCCGAAGGCTATGCCAGAAGCGAGCGCTCGCTACGCTCGCCTGCTCGCTTCCGCCATAGCCTTCTGAACCTAACCTATCCCCAACTTCGGATAGGTTAGGCTATGGCGGAAGCGAGCAGGCGAGCGTAGCGAGCAGGCGAGCGTAGCGAGCCCAGAAGTCCCGTGCTCGCTGCGCTCGCACCCGGATTGTCTAGTATCAGCCCCCCTCTAGCTTCCGCCTTAGTAGTTTGAAAGTTAATGACAGATATTGGGGTGCCGCAAATTTCCTCACGAGCCTCTCCAAGTCCTTCTCCCATGTTCATCTGCACGTAAATACGAAACGAACCCCCGCCGCATTTTTTCTGAGTTATAATATTTATGGAAATTAAAACTTTTGACAAATGATACTATGAGAAGAGAAAACTTGAAAATTAAACTTTTGGTAAAGTGAAACTGATGTCTTACGAAATGGTTGTCAAAAGAAAAAGTTTAGTTTTGAAAAATTGTTATGAGTTTTTCTGGAAAATGATTCTTCTGTAAACTGTAGGTCCGACATTATGTCATTCTGTAAACCAATATATATGGAAACAAAGCATTCTAGGAAACATTTTCGGGTTATCAAAATGCGAGAAGTAATAATTCGGATCAAAGATATGTTACCGCGCTATACGCATGGCAAGCTGATTGGCAAGCGCATGGCAAAACACCCATCCCCAGGATGAATTTACCCCTCGTTCGTCTTTTGTAACACCAGGCAGAATTGGGATAAGGCCATTCTGAGATATGGTCTTGATGGCTGATCAAACTATCAGTTTATTTGCCGTGAATTCAATACCAGCGAAATAAATGAAATAAGCTTTTAGTCTGCAGACGAACACGTTTTGATCGAGTACCTACACAATCAATCACCTGTCGGCGGCACGTGGAAGCGGTATACAATTTATTTCAGCAAACCTAACAATGCCTATTCAATTCAGTTCGTAGCGTAAGTGGCAGGACTAAAATTAGAGGTATCCCTGTTGCTCTCACGTTTAGTTAGATAACGTTTGAAAAGGATAGGAAATACCTATACATAAGATTAAATATTTTAAGCAAGGAAATGAATCCAAACCCGGAACTTAATAGCGGCAGCTTGGTAAACCGTTCCACTGCTATGCCAACTGAGTTACCGATCCTACCAAGATTCCAAGTCTCCAAATTTTCGTATTCTTAGTACTAGTCTCAATGCTACGGTTGTGGACAAAATGATACACTGTAAATGCAAAAATACTAAAACTGCAATGCTAGAATCATGCGCATAATTGAGTCTACCGTCCTTTTTCAATCTCTCAAACCTGAAAGCGACAGCACTATTTTTAGCAAGCAATTTTAAACAGTTCTGTAGAATCGAGTATTTATTGATGCGACCACAGCCACAAATACCGTTCGTTCAATATGGGAAAAGGTTTTCATATATTGTTTACCGAGAATTTGAATGGCAGGTATACTCGTTTAGAGTCTATTGTTGTGTGGATGTTTGGTGGTTTTTCATCAATTGTGTTCTTTAAACGATTCGGTGCTTATAAAGATTGATTTCTGAAGGGTTATGTGTTCCCTCCCTCAGGGATTATTTACAACTTAGTTGTGTCTATAATTTGGTTGCCTGTATCGTATGGGGATTACTTTTTTCAAAGATATAGAGACCCCCAGCGTGAGAAAAAAGCATTTTACCGAAGTAAAAATATGCCTTATTACTCAAAAGATAATGTAGCTTTTTAAAAATTTATTTTCAACTTTGTATTAGTTAGTATTGTACCATTAAATCGGTGTTTTGTAGATTATAGATTACCTACATTCAAACTCCAAAAAATCCAGGCTCTTTATTATAATAATTGACGATGTAAAGTTTGCTCCATACCAAAGTCACACACATACCTAATCTACAAAGTTAATAGTACGACAAAGTTACACAGATATTGCTAATTCATCACACCCCAAAGGTATTCTCAAGTGCGTCTCGAACTTTGAACATAAACTCTCCAACTTAAGTTGGGCTGGCGTTGGCATCATTGTCTTACTTGAAACTTGTTCCAGTTCTAAGTAAAGATACTCCTATCTTAGGTATAGGTAGATTAGGGCTCAGAATATCGACCTAACCCAAAAAGAGTCTCAACTACGATTCATTACGGTCCTGTAGGTCCAGTCCAAACATTATGTCCCTCTTATTTGGTACCGATTTATTACTGAAACCATCTAGGTGGGTGCAAAGTAGAAATAAGAAGCAGTAGCCACAGACGTGGCCCTTTCTTGGGCACAACAGCTGTAGTCTGTCTGAGGTGACTGGGGTCCAAAGCCATTGATCCGACCGAAAAGAAGAAGACGAAAAAAGTTACAATTTGCTTGCACAACGGACCTACTATAACAGCCATAATAAAGTCCACTACTGAACATGGGCCTCCCTCTAGTAGGGGGGTATTTGCCATACTCACCACGCTTTGCAGGAGGGTTGGTGAGCGCAATGCGATTGCGAAACTCATCCAGGGGTTCAATCCAAGAATTTATCCCTTAATCGCCTCTTACGACACCCACGGGAAAGATATTGGGTGATGACATTCGAAGCCGGCATCACTCGGCAAAGCACAACGTACCTTCTTAATCGCAAAATCTGATGATAATCGTCTCCCTAGTTTTGGGTTGAGGTTATTTAGAATTTAAGTTAGGTTGTTTAGAAAAAATGCTCTGAAATCGTTCACTATATTTATTTATGTTTGGAAGCTGATCGGGGACACATTTTCTTGAGTTTGCCTTTTTCTTTACTGTGCTCGGTTGGGATCCCTAAAGGAAACTAATTTACCGAAGGCCTGCTAGCGACATTAACGTAAATTGATGCGATACAGCCTATTTTACCTTTATTTTATGGGTACTTAAGGTTTATTTTAGAGATACGCTGCAAAATTGAGTTCCGTATCTCTATCAGTCTTTATAAAATTATAAATACCTACCTGAACATTTTGTAAATTAACATTGATGCGTCGTAAGATTTCTTGTTATTCGGCAATTTAGAAACATAGCATATTTTGAACTATAGGAAAAAGGAACCAACTAACAAAGTCTAAGAAATAATAAGAACCAACAGCAGGTTAATCCTATTTCCTAACAGAGATTAATTCAAGTACATAACTACCTAAGCAGCGATTACACATCCCATATTACTGGGCCCTATTTAACTTACATCGCTGGTTATTTTATAGGTGGTATTACAATACAATAGAGGGCCTCAATGGATAAGATAGTCATAGGACCGTGAGGTGGCGCAAAAAAGAAGAGGCCTTATTTATACCTACTCTGCAGTGGATGTGGACTGATGATGATGATTACAATGAAGTCGAAATAACCGGCAATGTATTCCGAATTGGACACGATAATTTGGGATGCGTAATCGGCGCTATATTATTTGGTAATCCTTTACGTTTGAGCATAAACTCATTAGTTTGTATTAGGAACAATTTGCAAACAATAATAACCGGGGATGTTGGGAAATAGATTAATGTGAATCGAATCGAGGTGAATGACCTTTCACTTCAGGTAATAAACGCTTTATTAAGTAGGATTTACGCAGATTAGGATTAGGGTTATTACAACTGGTTAGCAGGTGAGATACCTACGTAAGCGCAAAATTTCAATTTGACGTTTGCTTCTTTAAATCACGCATTTCTCATTTTACCTTATTGAATCAAATGTTATGGAAACAAATGATTAAAGGAGACAGGGCGGCGGCAGTATGGGACTTGGGCTATGACGATATATCGAGAATGTTACGATATTTAGGTTCGTTCTCTTATTTATGCTTTTGTGTAAAACCGCATCAAAATCAATTCAGTGAGTATTGAGAAAATCGCTTGTGAACTTTTGTTTTCTTCATGGATCTATGGTGCATAGCGAGTTAGCAAGGGATAATGAGCTATCATTTTTTGAATTATCATGGCTGATTTTTATTTTCTTAACACATTGTATAAAGAAAAAGTGTCATAATTATCCTAACTAGGGTGACCACGTTTCACGTGACGTCAAGGAATACATATTTTTATTCTCAAAACTGCCAGATTTGATTTATATTTCCTCTTGAACAATGTATAGGTTAGAGGTCACATATCGTAACTAGGGTGAACACATTTCTATTGAATCCAGGAAAAAATATTTAAGAGAACTCGGAACTACCGGGTATGATTTTTATTTTTTTCGTAAACATGTATAGACAAGAGGTCACCTATTTTTTTAAGGTGACCACATTTGTATTGAATAAAAGAAAAAAATATATTGTTTTTCTCGGTAGGGTCAGATCTTTATTTTCTCTTAAATATGTGTTAGCTTGTTTTTTATAGGGAAGGCTTGTATGGGAACGTATATTTTTTTGCGTAGAGCAAAGCCCTATAGGTACGGGTATTCTATACATCTACCTGAGCCAAAACCGCCCGGTAGCCAGATTCAACACCGTGCAGGGAGGGGGGGAGGGGGGGTTAAAGTACAGTCCTCCCGGCGCTCAGAAAAAAAAATCTGTTGGATTATTTTGGACCTTTGAGACAAGTTTGGTGTCATTTTCAGGTAACTAGATGATGCCTAATTCATTCCCTATACCAGTTTTTTTAGGGTTCCGTAGCAAAATAAGTCGCAATACTTAAAATAATAAATTTTTTGTAGTTACAAAATGTAAACAAACCAGCATATTTTCATATTTTTGTATGCAACTTGCTTTATAAAAAAATACTGTCTGAAAGCCCATTTAATGCAGATTATTTGAACATTAACATTATTTATATTTTCAATTATTTTCTGCGTTAAAAAAAATAATCCTACACGTACCTAACTGATTCCTGCGGGCGGGGCGCAGGTTTCGCTCGGTTTTCTGTTGGGAAATAGTATAAGATTTTGAAGTAAATCAACACTATTTAGTATGAATGGTTAAAACAGGTCAACTTGAGTCGAAATCGACTGATAGGAAGCTTCAAATCTGCGACAGGTAGGAGTAGGAGGGTTTCAAAGTACCGAGGCTTCGGCGCTCAGAAATAAAAATGTGCTGGTATCGTTTTAACCTTTGAGACAAGTTTGGTATCGTTTTCAGGTTACTAGATGACGTCCAATTAATTCCCCATACCAGATTTGTAGGGTTCAGTAAAAACATATGACGCAATACTAAAAATATTATACTTTAGTAATATACAATGCAAAGAAACCCTCATGCTTTCATACGTTTGTATCAATCTTAGATAAAATTTATTAAATACACTGTCTGACAGCATACATAATGTAGATTCTAAAAAATTACAGGAGATATAAATTTGACAATCATTGTAGAATGAAACATTGAATTGAAAGTGATTAGTATCCGCTTGGTTTAGGTGTTCCGCTATGGCTGACTTCTGGGCATCGTTGTTTTTTACAGCTCTGATATGTTCCTTCATGCGGTCGACTATTGTTCTTTTGGTCTGACCAATGTAAGAACTCCCACAGCTGCAATTAACTTTGAAGACACCGGGAGTTTGAAGAGGAAGCTGATCTTTAGGCGATTGTAGTAGCTTTCCAATTTTGTTAAAGGGAGTCAAAACAGTTTTTATGGAAAACTTTCCTAATAATCGGCCTATTTTATCCGTCACTCCCTTTACATAAGGAAAAAATGCTGGCTGTTGTTGCGCTTCTTCTGCTTTCCTCTTTTTTGTTTTCTTTTTAGTCTCGCAAGCTTTGACATTATAACCGTTCCACTGTAAGACCGTCTTGACATGATTCAGCTCTTTAGCTAGGTGGTTCACATCACACAAATCGTGAGCCCTATCAACCAACGATCTAACAACAGAATCCAGATGCCGTGGATGATGGTGTGACGTAGAATGCAAATACTTGTCGGTATGCGTTGGTTTTCTGTAGACCGAATGACTTCAATATCCATCTTCTTTGACCTCAACTCACACATCTAGGAAGGCGAGCTTTTTTGGTCTTCGATCTCACAGGTAAATTTTAATTTTGAGTGAATGTTATTCAAAAATGCCAAGTAGTCCTTTACCTCTTCCTCTTTTCCTCCTATTATACAAAAAACGTCATCTACAAACATTTTCCATAATTTGACAGTGGATGAGGCTGATAGGATGGCCTCTATGGCAAGTAGGTAGATGTTTGTTTCCATCCAGATGTTAGCTACTATGGTAGGTAGCAACGTGACTGCCCATTGCCACTCCATCAATCTGTAGGTAGTATCGACCATTGTACAAAAAGTAGCTCGTGCTACGAAATAGTGAGTGACAATAGTAGTGGTTCGAGTAACCGAGTAGAACGCAGTCGACGAATCCGAAAGAGGGTAGACAGATATGTTTGCCCTTAGAAAGATGACATCACTCGCCGAGCCAGTCTACTCGTGACCATGGAGCGTACCAACCGCTCCGAAATATCGAGGTAAACAAAAACCTAATCACGGTAATAATCCCGTTTTAAACAATAATTTAAGTGTTATGTTTTTTCGTTTATTAATTAAAAAAGTATAAAAAATTACACTAATAGGTATTATGATGGCGAAAATTCTGCCGTGCCAACTAAAACCGCAGTAACTCAAAAAATTAAGATTTGTGCGCCTAAAGTTCGTAATAATATTTTGACGTTTCTGAGTACTTTTTTGCAATCAAATTATCTTACGACGATACAATAGGAAAGGATCGATAGATATGACAACAAAAATGTCTTAGAAAAGTACCTAAAACGCCAAAATAAAAATACAAACTTTAGGCGCGTAAACCTCGATCTTTTGACTTACTGCGGTTTTAGTTAGCACGGCAGAATTAGTGACTGTTAGCATAACTGGGCCCTACCAGTTGTAGTATAACTCTGTTAAAACCTACAGCGGTTTCGGAACTCAATCGCCTGACAATTTGTACTAATCGAAATACCGCGTATTCATTAGATATGCGCCACGCACCGCGCCGGTTTCGCTCAGGTTTGAATAGGGCCTTAAGGCGTCTTTTTTTTAAATAGTGCTTGTTTTTCAGGTTTTTTGTTTACTCCCACGCTGCACTGCCGACAGTTGCTGTAACTTTCAATGTTTCATTCTACAATGATTGTCAAATTTATATCTCCTGTAATTTTTTAGAATCTACATTATGTGTGCTGTCAGACAGTGTATTTAATAAACGTTATCTAAGATTGATACAAACGTATGAAAGTATGAGGGTTTCTTTGCTATGTATATTACTAAAGTATAATATTTTTAGTATTGCGTCATATTTTTTTACTGAACCCTACAAATCTGATATGGGGAATTAATTGGACGTCATCTAGTAACCTGAAAACGATACCAAACTTGTCTCAAAGGTTAAAACGATACCAGCACATTTTTATTTCTGAGCGCCGAGGCCTCGGTACTTTGAAACCCTGCTACTCCTACCTGTCGCAGATTTGAAGCTTCCTATCAGTCGATTTCGACTCAAGTGGACCTGTTTTAACCATTCATACTAAATAGTGTTGATTTACTTCAAAATCTTATACTATTTCCCAACAGAAAACCGAGCGAAACCTGTGCCCCGCCCGCAGGAATCAGTTAGGTACGTGTAGGATTATTTTTTTTAACGCAGAAAATAATTGAAAATATAAATAATGTTAATGTTCAAATAATCTGCATTAAATGGGCTTTCAGACAGTATTTTTTATAAAGCAAGTTGCATACAAAAATATGAAAATATGCTGGTTTGTTTACATTTTGTAACTACAAAAAATTTATTATTTTAAGTATTGCGACTTATTTTGCTACGGAACCCTAAAAAACTGGTATGGGGAATGAATCGGGCATCATCTAGTTACCTGAAAATTACACCAAACTTGTCTCAAAGGTCCAAAATAATCCAACAGATTTTTTTTACTGAGCACCGGGAGGACTGTACTTTAACCCCCCCTCCCCCCCTCCCTGCACGGTGTTGAATCCGGCTACCGGGCGTTTTTGGCTCAAGTAGATGTATAGAATACCCGTACCTATAGGGATTTGCTCTACGCAAAAAAAAGTACCTTTTCCCTATAAAAAACAAGCTATGTAGATAAGATAAGATGTTACCTATCCTTACAAGAGTGACCGCGTTTATACTATATCAAAGAAAAAATATTTTTTTTTCTTAGAAGTACCAGATTAGATTTTTATTTTCTCTTGAACATGTACAGTTAAGAGGTTACCTATCCTTACAACCACGTTTGTACTGAATCAAAGAAAATATATTTTTATTTTTTTTCTCAGAACTGCCAGGTTAGATTTTTATTTTCTCTAAACCATGTATAGATAAGAAGTCACTCTTCTCAATTACCAAGACCACGTTTGTATTGAGTCAAAGAAAAAAATATTTTTATTTTTTCTCATATCTCCCGGGTTAGATTTTTGTTTTCTCTTAAGCATGTATAGTTAATAGGTCACCTATTCTAACTAGGGTGACCACGTTTGTATTGAGTCAAAGAAAAAATATTTTTATTTTTTTTTCTCAAATCTGCCGGGTTACATTTTTGTTTTCTCTTAAGCATGTATAGCTAATAGGTGACCTATTTCAACTAGGGTGACCACGTTTGTATTGAATCAAAGAAAAAATATTTTTATTTTTTTTCTCAAAACTGCCGGGTTAGATTTTTGTTTTCTCTTACGCATGTATAGCTAATCCCACCCAAAACATAAATGTGAAAGGCTGCCAAGTTCGATAATATTGGAATGCTTCGCCTATAAAAGAAGTGAGATCTAAATAAGTACCAAGTTCCATACACAGACCTCAGTTAAAAACAGTTACAGGAATGCACACTTGATTTTCCGCAGTTTGGAAAGTAGATTCTTATTTCCAAACTGCGAAAAATCAAGTGTGCATTCCTGTAACTATTTTTAACTGAGGTCTGTGTATGGAACTTGGTACTTATTTAGATCTCACTTCTTTTATAGGCGAAGCATTCCAATATTATCGAACTTGGCAGCCTTTCACATTTATGTTTTGGGTGGGATTTCATTTATTTTTGTAAGGTTTATTTTCTTTTTTTCTTATGATTAAGTTAGGTAAGGAAATATCTCATTTATACTTTACTTTGACTAAATACAAACCTTCGTTACGAATTTTAGGTCGGTATGACGATTGGAAGATATAGATAATTTTTTTTGTTTTAGTTCCTTAGGGGTATGAATTTACACCTTCATTATTTTTAAAACCGACTCACACTTGGCCATTTTCAGATTTTTTCCTTTACCTTGACCTAAAGACCTACCTCCATGCCAAATTTCAAGTCAATACGACCATTGGAAGTGGTCTAGGTTTTTGATGAGTGAGTGAGTCAGTCAGTCAGTGAGTGTATAGTAAAAATAGCGATTTTCTGACGTCAATATCTCAAGACCTACAATAGGTACATTAATGAAATTTTGTATTTTAGATAAGTAAGTAGATCTCGACAGATACTAGAAATTTCATATGCGTAGATAAAATAGATTTTGAGTTATAGGTGGGTCGAACTTGGCCCGAAATGGTTCGTGTAATATAACCCACGGCCGGTGTGTCGCTTTTTTTGCTCGAACTTGGCGGACACACTGCCGTGTGTCTAGATAAGTTACCTCTTCTAACTAGGGTAACCACGTTTGTATTGAATCAAAGGAAAAAAAGTTAGGCCGTTTTCTAATGAATAATGTTTTTGAGATTTTTCTCGAAATTGCCGCGGCAGATTTTTATTTTATTGTAATCATGTATAAAGGATAGGTAACACGACAGAATAAGGGTGACCATGTTTGTAAAAAATCATTGACTAAAAAAATATTTTTTTTTCTCGACTCTCCCGGGACGATTTTTTTTTTAATTCTCAGTATTTAAAATGATGATGTTACATAACATAACTACAGTGACCACGTTTGTATTGAATCAAAGGAACTCAAATTATGGCCATAGCCCAACTTCGCCCAGTCGCCTTTTGAAGACTTTTTTTGCCAAGACTAACTTTGCATTAAACCGATTGAATTACTTTTGTATGTTATAAAAAGAAATATCTGTGCAGATATTTCTTGTGCACACAGGATGCTGTTCAGGACAGGACAGCTATCATAATATGTTCGTGTAAGTATTTTTAAAGATACCAATAAATATGAGTAGTTTTTATTGATAGTTTGGTATGACGTAGTCTTTTGTAGCTTTTCTCAACCCATTAGAACTTACATATTGCGGTTTCGTGAGAGATGTTGTTCAGTTTCATGGAAGTAGGTACTCTTATATTCTTCACAACTTCTACCTACAATCGACCGTCTATATCAGATCGAATAGATAGAATGTAGGAAATGTATGGAGTGTTAAAATGCAGATTACCCGTAATGAATATTTTATGTAACATTTCTTCTTGTAAAATGTCCCACGTACTTATTTACTCGATCTAATGCTTCCGTTATTGATGAAGACCTATTATAGTCCGACAACTTCGTGCGCGACCCTCCTGCGGGGTACAGACGGTGGGGGAGCGAGGAAGCACGTCATTTTAATATGACGTGCGGCGCGGGTGCGCGTGTCTCCCTTCCCCGCTACACCTCCCGCTACCCGCTGACATCTCCCCTCCCAACGTCTGTCACCCCTAGGGAGGGTCCGGAGGGTCGCGCACGAAGCTGTCGGACTATAGTAATGTAATGTTTCATTATAGAGTTATGTAATCATAGATTGGTGTTATTTGCTTTACCATTAAGCGGCGATAAGATTAGTCAAAATAGGTAAATAAAACTATAGACAAGTAAAAGTACCTAAAATACAAGCAATTGTATTAAAAAAACAAAAACCCGATTGCGTTCATATTTTATAGTTGTACCTACTTATTTTGCGAATAATTCCGCTGTCTTGAATTTATGAATTCATAAGATTGCACATAATTTCTCTGACGCTAAAAACTATAACAATTGCCTGATTCATCTTATAACTAGAGCAGATAAAGAACATATCCCGAATTGGCAACATTATTGTTTGCCGCTCTGTCATATTATATGACGTTTGAGCAGGATGTCAAGAATAATGTTGACAGCCGATGTGGCGCAGTGGTTAGTATGACTGCCTGCCACACAGAAGTTCCGGATTCAATTCCCGGTGGGGTCACTCACAAAGTTGATATTTATCTATCACTTTGTGAATTTGTTCCCAGTCTGGTTAGGACATTGCAGGCTGAACCACCTGATTGTCCGAAAAGCTAGATGGTTCCGTGCTTCGGATGGGCGGGCATGTTAAGCCGTCGGTCCCGGTTGCTGTCTATGATGGCGGTCGTTCGTTACACAACCATGTCAAAGGCCTGCCTGAAAACCTCTGACACCACGAAGAGGGAGAATTCGGGATATGTTATTTTATCTGCGCCAGTTATACCTATATTATGTTGGCTATACCGGCCATACCTTCTGATACTCAATATTCAATTTCCTTTTAGCGTCGCCGTCACAATCAGAAAGGGAATAAAATTGAAAGCCTACGATCTAGATAATGTGATCTGGTTTCATAATGAGATGAAACGGTATTGAGTGGCTTTTGATATTGTCCTGATTTGATATAGCTGTGCCTATTGCTTCTTCTTCTTTTCGAGTGGGACACGGAGTTGACGAAAGACCCTCTGGTGTCAGAGTGTTTCAACCGCCTACTACTGCTAGCAGACCTCTGGCATGGTTGTGTAACGACCGCCTTCTAAGTAATTAATTTATAAACACAACAACGGCTTAGTCCTACGGCCTACTGCTTAAAAATACATGTTTGTGTTTTGTTGGACTGCTGGACATGGGCCTCTCCCTACCGGGTGGGTGTTGCCGTACTCACCACGCTTGACAGGCGAAGTAGCGAGTGAGGTGCATGTTGCATTTACAGGGAGTGCTGCTGCCCATTCCCAAATGATCATCCCTTAGTTACTTTTTACGACACCCACGGGTAGATTTGTGGTGATGCTATTCTAAGCCGTTATCGCACTGCAAATTTTATCAAATTCACGGCGACATAACTACTACAATATGTCTTGAATTCTTGATATAATAATTCAAATATTTGTATGGCTTTCAATCTGTTGCTTAGAAAGCAACCAACCACACATAGGTAATATTTGTCGGACGTCCGCGACGCCTGCGCATCGTATAAAACAATCCATTCATTGTTGTCCACGATAAATTATATTTCGTCGCTCTGTTCTTCAGATATAATTCTAGTTAACCATGTAGTTTCTTCAAGCTACTGGCATTCATCGCACTTTTAGAGAAAATCGATTAAATCGATCGATTTCACTCTTTTTTTTTTTTTTCTATGGCCACCCTTTCCTGTCGCCTGACAGATGGCCAAGTAGTCATTCTTTAACTTGCGCGGCAGGATTCGCACGTTTTTCTACAAAAAACGTAAAATAATTGATAACTTTAGTGTATAATGATGGGAAAACTAATTATTTCCCTACTTAAAGTCAGTGATACACCGGGTGAGTGATTTTATGGTTTTTTTATGTGTCTTGATGTGATTGATTGACTGAGGTGTTTTTCACCTGATGCACCATTTTTTCCTTGACGGTGGGTCTACGACTCAATCCGCTGGAAAACCACAAATTTTTCCTAGATGGTCTCAAACCACTGGAAAGCCTGGAGGTTGACCGCGAGTCATCACGATGGCATTTTTGCATAGCAAAACATACGGTTCAAACTGGATCTATGTTATAAGTGTGCAATATATTCGCATAGGGCTTGCCCAAGCGATATATAACGTCTGGAGGTTATGCCGCGAGCTAACACGAAGACAAATGTTATATAATATAAATGGTTGCTGTCAATCTTTATTTCGTTGGTAATCGACCCCGGTCTTCCACAAAATACATCTTAGCCTAAACGATGCCCAAAAGTCATCAGTAACGTCTTGAGTTTATATCTTAACAAAAATTTTTAAGAATATCTTATAAGTACCCGCTACCGATTTAAATAAGGAAACAATTATTGGACACAACAGTACATAGCTCGACATAGACCTCTCTTTGTTTTATGATCTGTTTTTCACACGATCTTGTCATACCCAATGTATTCCTAAAAGAATATATAAAATTTCTACTTAGAAATAGATATGTTAACTATTATTTGGTCGTTACTCGAACCAGTAGGCTATGTCACACACACAAGCTTGCTAGCAGAAAAACAACTGTTGATTTGCGTCAAGTTATTACGCAAGAGCGTCATAATTTTCACCTATGCGATTCAATTTATTCGCATAATGTTTCTGATAAGGAATAAATTAATTTTTCCTCTTATATACGGTACGCGCCGCTTTTTCCTACGAAAAAGATGTAACTCGAAGGCAACGTCTCGAGATAATGATGCACCTACTAAAACATGGCTAACATTCAACATATCATATCACATCACCATGGAATATTTCATTAATTACATAAATTTGTATATTATACAAAAACGTATCTATTTGTGAATAACACTATTGAAGTCATTGCTGATACTTGCTACTAATTGCAACACTGTGCGCAATATTTTTATGCCATGGGAATACCCTAGCTTAAAATATACCCTTGAAAAATACAAGTAATTAATAATGCCAAATGCATAATATTACACGGGAAAACCGCAATATAAGTTACATTCTGTAAAAAGAACGCACCAATATTAGATTTACAAATATATTTTTTAAATCTACCTTCTTTTCGATTTACGTTTTAGCGAACCATGGTGTTATTGAGTAGTGAAATGTTAATTAAATTTCACGTACCTATTGGCCTACAGGTGAATTAGAAAAATATATTGGTATGCAAATACCGTATTAAATACAGCCAAACCAACACATTGTGCTTACTTAACATATGGAAAAAGATTTCTTTATTGTACAAACATAAATGTTTGTACCCTGTGTTTGTTTAGGTTCAAACATAAATGTTTGTACCCTGTATTTATCCTACTTTTGATACCCTGTATTTATTATACTTTTGATAAACCAATTAACTGGTTATATTCTATGCAAGTTTCCCGTTATTCAGCAAGATTTCAGGACGTAAGTTCTTTATAGAAAGAAAAGATTCAAGACAAGATTTTGTTTACTTCTTTCTAGTACATATATATTATTATAATATCATATAATGATAGACATCTGCTCGCCAAAAGCTTACTTCAATACGCTTATGGTCTTACCTTAAAAAATCTTTTACAGTTTTTGATTTTAATTAAATAAAACAAAGGATAGAATGATCAGTTAGTCGATTTGACAATACCTAACTTACACAACCATTGGTTGCCCACCCCACCTCCCATAAAAAGGGGGGGGGGAAGAGGGTGTACTGCCTGCAGGAATACATCTATGTATGTAGGTCTATACAGGCCAGATTCGTGCAAATATTGCGATTGGTCTATGAAAGTCCATCATTCAGAAAACTATCCTATTATTGAAAAATACGAGTATTTTCCTACTCGCTATGTTATTATATTATTATTAAGTATAATTAATATAAATTAATTATTACTTACAATGTGTTACTTTGATTATTCCAATTCATTTCATAAATTACCACATTACGACAAGAAATATAAAACATTATATTTTGAACATTAATAAATAAACCTATTTCGGGATTCACACTTATTTACCCAAACACATACATTTAACCAAAGCACATACTTTAAGTATTCAACTATTCCTTATTAGGAATTGAATATTATGATTTTTTATTTGTAAAAATATGTAACCTCTTTCCTAAGGTTATTTAGTTTCAATTCAATTGGAATGTTATGTTACGAACACGTATTGCGAGGAGAAAATTACCAAAATATTTTGGTAGTGGGATAAACATATTCTTCAGACAGAATAACTTAAATGACTTATGTCAAATTGGTAATTTCATGAATCTTTGCTACCCTGTCGGTATAAATGAAGAGTTAATACAAGTAACGTTTATATTTTTCTATACTAAACAATAGAAGATAATAAAATTATCGTAATTGTTGAACTATTTACTGTTTTTTTGATCAAACCTATTTAAATTTTAGGCGGGATCAAAAATGTTATATCTTATTCATAACTCGTTCGTAACGTATTTTACAAATACTATTGAATTATCTCAGGACCTAACAAGGTTGCTGTTAGATTTTATGTGGGTAAAAAAGTTGTTAATTATTTACAGTATTGTAAGGAATTCTCAATTAATTCGTTCTACGTAGATCCATACATAATGCACCACAGTGGACAAAGCGTTTTATTATAAATATTGTATTTCGTTCCAATTTCAATGAAATTACTTACGAAATCAATAATCTACCTAACCAAATGTTTCATTTTACTTAACTTCGTATAAAAAATGAAAACGAGTAAATGTTTTTTCGCAATGTTTGATAACATTGTTTCAAAATAAGTAGGTAGTCCTGAAAATAGTTAAATCTTGTACTTCCGCTTTTCAACCAAGTACAAGTTGTTAAGTAATAAATAAATTTGGTCCTATTCTAGTAGACATTGTTTAAATATTTAACAAGGCAATCAAATTATTTAATTTTATTTTCTCATGATTAGAAATACATGCAGTAACCTAATCGAAACATTATGTTTCACCACAAGACTATCCTTACAATTTACTTTAAATAGAATGTGAAAAACTTAGTTCAATATTATTATTATGACATACTCAAAAATAATATTGAGTTTCAGAACCAATAACAATATTGTTGGGAAGAAAATCTGTCTTCCCTCGTTCGCAGGTACACAAAACTTTAAAATAATAAAATTGTCTGTTTAACATTCTGAGTATTTTGAATGGCTTTTTATTAATAAAAGCAAGGAGAAAAATACATCAAAAATGAAATAAAATTTATTTATTGATTATTATAATAATAAAATTAAGTGTAACCACATAAACGTAAAATTTTTACCGTTTTATTATTAAAAAATAATTAAATCAAGTGTAAACACATAAACGTAATTATATTACCGTTTATCCATAGTGTTGTTATTATTTGAAAGCAGACACTGATTCTTTAGGACATTAATTCTGGATGTCTGACTTTTGACTGTTTTAGTGTTTTATTATTTTAGAACGAAAATCCTGCATCATTAATTCATTTTTTATAAAGTTCCTTTGGAAAAAATAGCTTCAATAATTTAAATGCTTATTCAAAGACTATTTATTTAATCCATGTACATGGATTACAATGTGATAATTATAATTCCTGTTTAAATAATAAATTTGGAAAATTTCGTTGCTGTGTGAGTACACACGAAGTAAGCACAGTTGATCAACTTCCTATAAAAATTTACCTCTTAATTAACTATTTTATAGCGATTGTATCCAAGATAACGTGAACCATATCAATAATCAAATCTATGATCAAATATTTGTGTAGTTCAAAAATTATCCTACACGTATACGAGTTTACAGGTACACTATAATGTACCATTCAAACCAAACTTGGTGTAGTTTAGCTTGAAAAAGCTTTTGAAGCAAAACATTTTTCAGGTGTGTTCATAATCTTTGATAACTTTATATTTAGTTCAGTCAACATCATCATCATCACTGCTGGCTCACAGCGCTCGATGATAATGTGAAGATTATGGTTTATATTTAATTACAAGAAATAAAAAGAAAACTATGTTTTCACCACGTTTTTATTTCAACGCCTTAGAAATTGCTTGCAAAAGTATAACGCTCGCATAGTTTTGGACATAAGTACAAAAACAACGATAATCAGAACTTTTATCTTAATCGGGGTTTGTGATGAACCTATTTTAAGTAGTTAACTTACAAATATGTTTAGAATAAAATAATTTAAAGTGAATGTACCTAATCCCTACATATAATCTAACTTATGTTTAAGGGCTGTCTGTACAACTGACTAATCTTTTCTATTATAATGTGTTGTGAAATACAACACAATATCTCTGAACATCTACATGGTTAACTAGAATTATATCTGAAGAACAGAGCGACGAAATATAATATATGATCAAACGAACTTACCAAGTGAAGTTCGATCGATATTATATGAGTCGCTCTGTTCGAAGATATAAGGTCCCTCCCACCCAAACCCAGTTGTATAATAGAAAAAGATTAGATCTACTGCTATCTCTAAAGAATGACTACTTGGCCATCTGTCAGGCGACAGGAAAGGGTGGCCATAGAAAAAAAAAAAAGAGTGAAATCGATCGATTTAATCGATTTTCTCTAAAAGTGCGATGAATGCCAGTAGCTTGAAGAAACTACATGGTTAACTAGAATTATATCTTCGAACAGAGCGACTCATATAATATCGATCGAACTTCACTTGGTAAGTTCGTTTGATCATATATTATACACGTCATGCAACGATCACGTCTATTCTGTGGAGCTTGCCCCTATGTATTGTTATAGGTGTTCATACCTACCTCTGACAGAACATGATGACAGTATGGTTTCCTTTCAATTAGAATTTGATATACCTGCTATTAACATGTTGCCCATATCTTTCCCGTGGGTGTCATAAGAAGCAATTAAGAGTTTGAGTGAGAGTTGATGTATATTGCAATTTTAGACGACACGCTGACAACCTGTCGATATGGTGATACACTGTCTTCTGAATGACTCTCAAACTTTTGCCAGACGTGGTGCAAATACAAGAAATATCTAGTGCTTCCCTTTTCCGCTTTTGCTTGGAACTGACAAAGAAATGGCAGTAATAATAATGAATGACCCGTCAACTGATTTCTTACTTCTGCACGACTAGTCGTTGCTAGAGTGATTACTCCTACTCAAAAGCATTGATAGACTGTTTTATGTAGCAGTAATGTCCTTAGACAGCCAATAATCAGCTTTAAGCCTCGGCTTTGACCACGTAATGGCTGGTCAATCACGATTTCTGCTTATGATTCTTTGGATTAACTTCAATCGTGCTGTAAGAAACCTGTACAGTTGTTTACCTTAGACACCAGATGGACATACCTATTATCGCTTTTCTTCCTACTTAGGCGCTAACTTCACGGGAGAGACGGAGACGGAGACGTGAGACGTGCGACATCGCGACGCTTGGAAGCTTTTCCATATAAAATGTATGAAACAGAATAGATGCCGTCTGTCTACACACGTGAGAAGAGCTTCGCATCGATGACGGCTGACTATCACTTGTCTGACAGATGTCATCTTACGTCTCACGTCCCCGAAGATTGTCCCTTATATGCTGGTATCTCTATTGTTTAAACTATCTCGGCAAATCCAGCTCGGCTGGTCTGCATTCGGGAAGTTACGCTGCGTCTTCACGTCTAAAATTCCTCAGTGTCTCAAGACGAAAATGTTTGAACAGTGTTTCATGCCAGTGTTGACCTACAGTGCCGAGACATGGTCTCTTACAGTCGGCCTCCTATTAGTCGAAAGATTTCTTTAATGTATAAAAATATCTGCTGTTCAAATACACATAGTGTGATTGTGTAGCTTGTTTTTTACGCTTTATAATATACTTGATACTTACACCCCAAGTGACGATAGCATTGGCGAATATCTGGACGACATTGTACCACTTGATGATACTCCTCAGGTCGTAAGCGCTTCGGTTCCTCATGTGGAACGGCAGGATCAGCTTTATGAGTAGCAGGTAGGTGACTATGATGCAGAAGAGGGGTACTGGAGACTTCATGAGGAGCCAGTCCTTGCAGCGTGGGTCTGAAACAACACACATGAAATTGCCCTTTAATATCTGGCGTACCTAAAGAAAGTCACATTACAGACAATAATCACATACACTATCAATAAAGTCTGCAGTAAACAGGAATGAACCATCGTTCCATTTTTTTGTTTGAACGTCTATGCTTCTTTTCGAGTGGGACACCGAGTCGTCCAACTACCCGATGAACCCTAGTGTCAAGAGTTTTTCTACCGCCTACTACAATGTGTGTACCTTTATCTGTCTTCGATAGTTTCGGAAACTACAGCACTGATTTAAAAATAAAATGTACTAATCTCCATCAAAAGGAAAGGAATATTAGAAAGAACTAACATAGATTACTTTTTACTGCGGGAAAAAGTTTTTATCTTAGGTTAAGAAAAACATCCATTTTACCCTTTTTACCCCAGTTTTAAAGACAGACTCATTCTCTTTTAAAAACGTATTTTCCCATGTTAACTTGTATCGAGATTGCATGTAATATTTTAGCGCACGAATAATAATTCAATCGCATGGCTAAGCAATGAACTATATAAATCAGTATGAAACAACGATATGATATGATCGAATTATGGTCAATGTACCTACGCAATCAGATCATTGCAAATGATATCATCATTATCCTGACCTATCTGTAGCCATTGATGCAATAGTAATTTGATTTTGTGATTGGGCATTCTGATTAGCTTGGACAAGACAAGATAAAAATCATTTACGCAGATTGTAATAAAGATGATTAATAATAATTGCCAATTTCTTCAAGGACAAACGGACTGATATGGTTTAAAAGGGCGACTGATAGTGACTGGGTGGCGAAAACGGGAAATCGTGCCGTATAGCATACCGTGGTAGAAGCCTAAGTCCAGCAATAATTCTTTTATTTTATCCCAGTACCACCAGTATTTGAAGAGCCTAATTTCAGAAATCCCTAAGTCCAAGATAATCCAGTCCAAAATTGCACTAAGACTTCTTATAAGTTGTTGAAACAATCGTATTAACAAAAGATTTAAGAATTCAGAATTCAACTATCAAGACATTGGACTTAAGGACTTCTTGAACTTTATTGTTTTGAACTTAACTTTTGCAACTGGCCCCTTCATTTCAAAAATAAGCTTCGACCATTGCAGCAAAGCGTCGACGCCAGTAGACATGTACCTAGATGTAAAAGAAGCCTACCTTAAACATACATTTTTAATGATACTAAGGTATTGTAGAGACTATCAAACTACGAATTCACATTGTTTCCATAACATTACTCGTACCTGCTCTCTCATAGAAAACATAGTTGTACGCCCGCACTATCATGTCCATTTTGAGGAAAATTGTTTCCACTACACTTGGAACTTCAATTGCCTATCCTGAAGTTTGTACCCATACTGAATTAGTTTACACATTTCTGCTATGAAAATTTATTCGAAACTGTGTTATACAGGATGTTCACGAACTAGAGTTCCCGACAACTTTTATTAAAAAAGTTCGTTTTAGAATTTTTTGCTAAATGTTTATTAAGTTTGTTAAAACACGATCAACTCAGTTTTACACACAAAACAATATCTGTGTGTCGGTCACATTATATGTTATGTTATAGTTAGTGTATTGTGTAATGTGATAGACTGGGCTAGACATTACGATAGCCCATTGGTTGTAATATAATCATAATCATCATTTATTTGCATAAATATACTTTATCTGTTTTTTTTTTCAACAGATGGCGGTCACTTGATTTTAAGGTTTCGTGGTTATTATCACTAAAACTATTAGACATTATAACGGATTTTAACTCACGTCACCCGCAGCCGCTCCAGTTTACCCGTGATCATGGCGATTGAAACATTACCGAAATATTGGGTGCTCGATATATCTCTAACGTGAGTTAAAACTTGACATTGTTTGTCTGACATTTAAAATAATTACACAAAATTATTTTAAAACAATGTCAACCTGCAGAACCAAAAATACAAACAGTAAATTCGAATAATTTTAATCTTATTTTAATTAGAAACACTATACTATAATTTACTACTACATAAATCCATATAATATAATCATTTGAAGCAAAATTAAACGTTGTTTTTAGTCTTATGTAAAATTTCGGAATTCAATTTTGTCACGTCTATCAACATTAGTTCCTTCATCCGCAGTCGGGTGAAATAATATCTGTACGTCGCCCTTTACCTCGAATACATTTCAATGTTGGTTTTACATTCATTCATATTGCATCTCATTTACAAAGTCAAGTTGTATCGCGAGACAGCAAAGGTAATACAGCAACGAAACTACGCCAGTATGTTTTCATATTGTGGTACTTTGTGCAGTGCCAATGACAAGTTTAGAAAAGTTCCCAAAGTTACTTGTAGGAACCCCTTTAGGTTGTGTTGTGAGTAAGTCTCAACAGAACTATGGTGCATTGCATGTGCAAATGTTAGGCAGGTTGTAGGTATATCGCGCTGCCGGATGCTGGTGGAGGTCATGTTTCTCCTCGTAAGTTACAAGAAAGTGCCCTAGGGCTTCGACTAGCGAACGCAAGACTTAGTTGGATACGGAGACCGAAAATACTACTGATATGTTCAAGTTTTATCTATAGTTTTTAAAGCCTTTGGTCCTAAAATAAAATACTACATTTTATTTATACACTACGTTTTACGACCGCGACTGCAGCGAGTGGTCTTATAGACTTTAGTAGCACCCTGTATTACTAGGAAACAGCACGTGCAATAATTATAATATCATTATGACTTTCATTCACTTCTCAGCCTTGAAAAAGTACATAATCATTTTATATAAAATAAAAATAAAACTTCATGTAAATACTTAGAACTGTTAAATATTCACAAACCTGGATTCGAATATGAATGGAAAACAATAACAGTTTAATATAATACCATATCAATACATGTATAAAAACGAATTCACGTTTTGTCTTTCTCTGTCTGTCTGTCGTGGAGTTCACTAACTCCTCCTAAAACTACGCAAAGGATTTTGATGCAATTTTGTAATAGGTAGAATAATTTAAGAGGAAGATTTATATTATTTTTTTCGCTGGTAAATGAGTTGCAGCGGGTAAAACCGCTAACGGGCTAAGATTTTTTATAACAAAGATAAAGGTTATGTAATGATAAGGATTTATAATGCAAGTGCGATATTTGGGCCACTATTTCTGTGTACTATAGCGATTTGCGCTATTCTATTAATTTTTCTTCAAATCTGTAAATAATTTCTTTTCTTGACATATTTATAATGTACACTATTGACAAAATGTCAACGTCCCAACTTTGACGGCTATCTCATAGAGCCGCGTAGTTCTCTACTAAAAAGTTATTGTACTATAGTCCACTACCCCTTTCCAATTTCTGACCTCCTGGTACTTGATTCTAAATTTATCTCGCGCTGGCACTCTTTTCACTCCTCCTGGAAACGAGACCTCCGAGCCCTCCGAAGCCACAGGACTAGCCCTCGTCGCCGGGACAAACCACTACATCATCAGGGCGACAAACCTCCACCATCATCACTGGCAACTTGCAAGAAAACTGGCCACTGGCAAACCCCAAGGTCTTTGAAATTCGAAATCAGAAAGAAGACTAGAACATTCTCGAACGCCTGGCAAGCATATATAAGGCGTGTCAAGCTGTCAAAAGATCAGTCTTTACTAGTCTTTACTCTACTTCCAATTAACTAAGAAATAATAAAAGAAGTAAAAAGTCCAAAGTGGAGCAACAAAGAAAAGTGAAGTAGGTCCTGAAGCCTCAAGAACTCGGAAGCTTCAAGTCCAGAAGCCAAAGAAGATTTTTCGTCCGTAAGCGTCCACGACGAGTTGCCAAGTCGCCGTCGAGCCTGAAGGACCCAAGTTCCTGCCGAGCGCACGCTGACCGTCGGAGGGCGATTCTACGCTGTGTGAGTCCGCGCGTCTTGTGGCCTTTTCGGTGTCAGGAGGTTACTTATTTGTATACGTGGCTAATAAAAGTAGTATTCCTTTACTCACTCACCAGGCTTGTTAGGGCGCCTACACACAGGACACTCTACCCACACCTACTCACTCACGCCCCCCGGGGCCACAGGCACTCGTGCTAGCGAGACCACTCCACCCTACCTAGCTACTAAGTTACACCTGCGGTTACCTCGGTTCCCTGAGTGCCGGTGCCTCTAGGAACCTGGGTAACAAGACAGTACAAACCGTAAAATTTTATTTAGAGTATTTTAAATTGATTGAATAATAGTCGTGATCTTTTGCTGAACATAACGTAACTCTCTATCAGGTGATAATTTTATCTTTTATTGCTTCCAGTCTAAAGAAAAGATGACCCGCGGCGTGCGGAGAGGCTGCGTGCGTCTCCGAGCGGCCGTCATCGGTATTGACGACGAAGACGACTCCACCTTCACCATTACAGTAGACCACAAGACCTTCCATTTTCAGGTGAGAGATTCTCTTATATTTGCGTAGTCTTGGGTAGGGTAGGATTGTCGCATAGCACTAGTAGGTAGGTATGTTGTTTTAGCGTCGACATTACCTACTTACTTACCGCGGTAGCCCAGTTGGTTTGGGGCGTCGGCAGTACTGATGCCGAAGGTCGCAGGTTCAAATCCTGCCTGCGGTGAAAATTTTGGAAGTTTACCAAAAATTGTTTACCTAACACGAGAAGTGTTTTAAACATTTGGTATTCAATTTCTTAAGGTTACGGAGCCTAGATCATTCAGACTACGATGGTGCATTGACCTCTGCTTAGCGTGTTAAAGTATAGATATTAGATAGGTAACATACTTTTCAATTGAATAAAATTTTATTTCCTTTCCGTCACTTACAAACACAAAATTGCCCCATTACGTGTTAGGTAGTATTGCTAAGGCATTTCCTTGGTAAACTATTTCTAAAATGCTTTTTCTTACTCAATCTTGAATCTCAAATCAAATGTAACATGTGCTAATCAAACATATTATACGTTTTACAGGCACGAGACGGCTCAGAGCGAGAGCGTTGGGTGCGCGCGTTAGAAGACACCATAGCAAGGCACGGCAGAAGGGAACGGTGGTCCAGAAGTGTCCCAGCGCCCGCTCACCGGCACGGCGACTTAGAGCGACGCATATCTGAAGCCGACGCGTACTTGCAAATCATGATTGAACTAGTAGCTGTAAGTGACATCATACTTCTCTATTTGGCGCCCGACGTGGGCCTCCAAAACTGAATGGGAGAAGGGAAAGGTGATCTAGAAGTATCCCAGCGCCCGCTCACCGTCACGGAGACTTAGAGAGACGCATATCTGAAGCCGACGCGTACTTGCAAATCATGATTGAACTAGTAGCTGTAAGTAATTAAGCAGTTTTTTATTTGGCGCCCAACGTGGGCCTCCAAAATTGTATGAGAGAAGAGAAAGCCTTTTTCAGAAATGTTCTATCGCCTGCCCACAGGCATGGTTACTTGGAGATGCGCATATCTGAAGCCGACGTGCATTTGCAAATAGTGATCGAATCGGTAGTTGTTAAGTGACATTATACTTCTCGTGCGTTTTTTTTTTTGCGTGCAACGTGGGCCTCCAAAATTAGGGAAAAGGGAAAAGTGTTCCAGCACCCGCCCGCCCACAGGCATGGCGACTTGGAGAGGCGCATATCTGAAGCCGACGCGTACTTGCAAATCATCATCGAACTAGTAGCTGTAAGTGACATAAATACTTCTCTATTTGGCGCCCAACGTGGGCCTCCAAAACTGTATGGGAGAAGGGAAAGGCGGTCTAGAAGTGTTCCACAGCACGCGCTCACTATATGGAGACATATAAAGACGCATATCTGAAGCCGACGCATACTTGCAAATCATGATCGAACTAGTAGCTGTAAGTGACATTATACTTCTCTATTTGGCGCCCAACTTGGGCCTAGAATACCAGATAGATATAAGAGATAGAATAATAGAGAAAGGTGTTCCAGCACCAGCCCACAGGCATGGCGACCTGGATTGCTGAAGTCGAAGCGTAATTAAAAATTATGATCGAAATAGTAGTTGTAAGTAAATGAGCAGTTGTTTGCTTAACAGTGGTTTCAGCGCCATTTTTGCCCTATACTAAAACTAGAGGTTTTACTGAAATCATTTTCAAGCATTTAGTAAAGGCGTTACCTATTCTGTTACAGCCACAAACACTTAAAATAAATTTCTGTTTCAGAAAATGACAACACGAGTATCAGAAGTGACGGATCCACAAGAGAAAAATAAAGGACAAGCATTATTAGACCATGCCAACGTAAGAACTTGTGATACTTTTATTTTATAGAAACTAAGTTTATTTTTATTTTCATAATGTATAGTGATGCCGTTTGGGGGCGACTTAGAATAGCATCGCTCCTCTTCTACCCGTGTATGACGCAAAAGGCGACTGCAATATGGGTATCCATTGTTCACTGTGAATACAACACCTTGAATTCGCTACTTGACTGGGTCGTAAATAAAAAAACAAAAGTTGTATACCTAAAACTGGTGTTTAAAAATACTACAGACTTCATTGTTCGTTTCTTAAAATATTAAAAGTTAGAATTATTAAACACAAAAATCTTATAAAGGTGATTGTTTTGAGTCCATCCATCCGAAATATTTAAATATGACGTCATATTTCAATAATTTCATACAAAATAACGTTGTCGGTCGTTTTAAAAATTAGCCTATTTGACCTGTCAGTCAAGTAGCGGATTGCGCTCACCGATCCACCTTCTAGAGAGGCGAGAGGTTTTTGTTTAGCTGTGGACAATTCTAGCTAAAATTATAGGCGTGGTAATGCTAAACTTAATATCATCCGCTAGAAAATATGTCTCTATTATCATCTTTAAAAAAGAGGTTATCTATTTTTTCTTTTTAGTTTTCTTTTTTGTGTTTTATCCTTTTAACTTGTTTACGCAAATAAGTAATTAATTATATGTTTTCTTTCTATTTCAGGCAATGTTGGATAATATCAAACATTCCATAGTGCTTCTTCAAATAGCTAAGGTACAGTATACTTTGTGGTTGGATGAAGTATTAAACATTTCTATGTAATTTTTTTTTTAATAAACATTTTCCTTTTATTTCCAGAATACGGTTAATCCAGTAAATGGTGTGTATCAAGGACCAACAAATCTTTCCCAATCACATATCAGTCATTTGAACAAAGGTGAGATAAGAATTATCATAAGTCCTCTTAAGACCTAGAGTAATATTTTTGAAAACTGAACACTAAGTTAAACGGGTTCAAATCCCGGCGGTCGCTAGTGAATTTTTAAATTTTCTCATAATTAAATTTATGAGAATAATATAGCGCTGTGAGTGCATTAAAAATTCCAATACACTGAACACTAAGGTAACAAGGAAGGAATCACTTCTTTGTTTTTGCGTATCCTCCAAACCACTGGACTTTTTTTTTTGTTATCTTAATTGGGTAGTCTTAACTTATAAGTCGCAATAAGTTACATCAAAATCGATTCACTGGTTTTCAACATCAGTACAGGCTATTAATTGATTCGCCGCTGTAACGTATTTTTAATTTTATGAATGAATATCTGATAGAAATAAATGTCCCATCATGAGTCAAAAAAAAAATGCCGAATCCTTTCGATTTTGGTACTCATCAGTTCAACTTAGATAATGCGTACGTATCGTAACTATCTTTTGCTGAATACTAAATTTTAAAACACATCCCGTGTTAGGTATACAGTTCTTCGCTTGTTTTTATCGCTTTGGCTACATTCAGTCTGTAAAGATACACTATCACTTACTTTTTCCTGATCGCAGGTACGGAGACAACGCAACGCGTGGAGCTGGGGTCGGAGTGTCGGGAGCTGGCCACGCCCACCACGCCTATCAACCCCATTGGACACCCACTGGACTCACCGCGTACGTATTATACCTATTTTATTTCAAAATACTTTGGTGCACAAACGTACAAAAGGCGGGCCATTCAGCATTCTCTATCGGCCAACTATAGGCCAAACAGAGAGCTCAAAGCGGGTGCACGCAATTACGAAAAAAATACTTAAAATATGAGAAGTTACTTACTCGTTATTACTGCAGACGCACTGTACCTCCGCTGGTCATACCCCTAGGGGTCATCATCATCATCTTCTTGCCCTTATCCAAAATCAGTTGAGGTCGGCGCAACATGTTTTGTTAGAACACAAAATCGTAAAAGATTTGGCAATGTTTAATAACCGGCCGCCTGCCTGACGTCAACCTTCTTTAGGTTTAAAGATCATTTATTCTCATTAAAAGACTCTTTGGGAATGCTATTGTAGGTAGTATCATCGCTACCATACGGTTGACCTTTTTTTGTATTGATAGGATGATAGGATCAATTCGAATTTTGTTAAAATGTTTAATAGTAAATCAGTCGTGCATCAGTACATCGATAGCTCAGTGGCAGTGCATACCCATGCGGCCCGGGTTCGAGCCCCGGTCGATGCATGTAATTTGTAATTATATCAATTTCTTATTTTAATAAATGGATAGGATCTTCAGTATAATTTATGAAATTGTTTTAGTAACCCCAACTGAATGCAAATACATGGTCGTCGGTATGTATTTAAGCCAAAAGGAAAGTCGTAATCGTGAGTTACAGTTACAACATTTTGCCACTCCACAGTAGATTAGGTATCAGGCAATTCCATATATATGTATTCTGTGTACATAGAAAGAATATATGTCTGTGGCATTATTGTGAATTTCCATTCATAGGGATTAATAGTTTCACAATACAGGGTGTTAGTTTAATTGCGTAGGTATCATAGTTTAAGGGCTTCTAAATCGACAGGAACATTTTGAACAGGAACAAAAATTGTAGTAAACTGTCTCATTGTAATGCCAGCGACACTCAACTGTCATTCTATTGCAACTGTGATTTTCTATCCCAAAAACTGTTGGCAGAATACAAAACTACCAAAACCATCCAACAGACATGCCATCGACCGACAACTGCAACGATTTCATTTAGCTGACTACGGGGCCCTGGTTTACCAACACCGGTCGGTAGGCATGCTTAGGTCGTGGCACGCCGTCCAGCTGTTAATAATAAAAAAACAAGGATTTTTAAATCATTCGGGTTCCTTTATCGATACTGAGGTTCAGTAGTAAGACCCTTAAGCTATGGCACGTATTTGAATTAACGCTCTGTATATCTTGGTGTTAAATATAGGTTGTAAGTAACAGTATGCAGGCTTGTACTCGGCCATACTATGGACCTGATCAACTTTCCCTAGGCAACTTATGTTGGTAAACAACAAAAAAACTTTCATGTAAAGTTAGAAAGCTAAAGAAACTCGTTACCCACCACTGTGACTCCATAGGGGAAAGTTGTTCAATTTCATAGTCTGATAAGATAACGCCTGCAAAGTTTTCGCTATATCTTCCCTTACACCCGGTATAGTTTTCAAGCTTTTAAATGTTTCTCCACTGTATAATCTGTATGTGCACATTTGTAATGTAGATTTTTGATCATTTTTGTAACTGACGTAACCGAACGATTTTTGTACCTATTTAATTTTATATTCTGCGCCACGCCTGATTTATTTTATGTATTCAATTACAGTACAGTACATGTTCACAAACAATCCCAAGCAGATCTGATTGTTTAGTTTGTATACCACAAAAATGTTGGTTTACTTAGACGTAAAAAACTGAAAAAAGCAAGCAAACTGACAGTACCTTGTTTTACGCAGGACAAACGATGTCCCTTCTGGTGCCAGATACTTCATACTCTTCGTCTGAAGGGGAGGACGATTTCTATGACGCAGATGACGGCGCTTCTATTGGCGGACGTGAGAACTCCTTAGCCAGGTGAGTGCTACTTCATAAGCTGCTGACTTAGAGAATAAATAAGTAAGCTATATAGTGCACGGAAGGCCCCTCGCCGTACTGTCAAAGCGTAAGCAGTTGCTCCCTAGATACAGACGTCAAATGTATGAGAATTTATAGAGGTTCAATAGTACTGTCACTGACGTTTTGCTACTGATAGACAGAGAGGCTGTGAGCAGACTGCTGAAAACCGTTCAACTTTTTAGGCGCCCTCTAGCTTAGCTTGCTTATTTATATACTCTAAGGTTGGAGCGATGTGGAGATTGCTGATGATGATATCTCCGACCAATTTCGTCAATGGCGACCATTTTTACTCCTACTCTCATCGGAGTCCATTATTCGGAAGCGGTCAGTTGCGTAGGATATATTAAGGTCCGCAGACGTTCACACAAACGCAAGCGCTCACATTTAGTCCTCCCTCTCCCCGATTCAGTGGAGAACCGCTACGACTGAAGGAAAGGTCGGAGTCGGATGCAGTGTCTAGCTGTCAGTAACTGCACGAGCCCTCTACCTATCCACCTTGGCTTGCTGAGTCGCTGAGTTCGCCAAGCCCACACATTACATAAACATGGGTCTGCCTTTTACCGAATTTGATACGCATTGGGTAATGGATGATTTTTCTTGGCACAACGCCATCTTAAATCCCTTGACTCAACACGCAGGAGGATCTGCCTTGATGCTCTGCCGGGCTGCAGGCTCTGCTCTGCCGAGATGACATCAGGATTCAGATTTGATACACCACTCGTATTTATAAATTGGATATCCTAGCGTGAGAGAGAATGGGGACTAGATAGCTGATACTAATTAATACATAACAACTTTTTCTTGTTGTAAATAAATACATATTAAACATAGAAAACACCTAGTCTGGGTGTATGTGTACCCAATGTTTGAAAACAAAAATATTTGACTTTTCGCTGTGGGGATCGAACCCAAGACCCTCGGAGTAGAAGGCAAGGGAGTATTATCTACTGACTGTCCCGTTGGCGTAGTGGATAGTACCCCTGCTTTCTACGCCGAGGGTCGTGGGTTCGATTCCCACCGACACAAATATTTGTAAAGTCAATTTTCAAATATTTGTGTTTAGTCTGGGTGTTTTCTATGTATAATAATAGGTATGTATTTATTTACAAAAAAGCGGCCAAGAGCGTGTCAGACACGCCCACAAATAGGGTTTCGTAGTCAACGTTTAAATATCAGGTTTTTCAGCATTACAAACTTAATTTTGTTGCTGGTTTGTTAGCAGCAGTATGATGACCAACCGCAAAAAGAAAAACTCAATTTTTCCTGAAACCTTTAAGGGTACGATATCCGTTATAGTTTTCATTGTAACTTCAGATTGTAAGCTATATTCCATATTTATTTAAAATTTTTAGCGTTTATACTTTAGAAGTTACAGCTGGAACAAATTATGGGTCAAAAACGCCCTTTTTAAAAGCAAATATCTCGTGACAGAAACATTTTTTTTAGAGAATTTGTTTCAAAGAAACCTAACCTTAATTTTAAAAGACCTATTCAACAATACCCTACTCAATATTACAGAAGAAAAAAATTTTTTTGCCCCCCTTTCACTTGTATGGGAGGGGGTCCAAAAAACATTTTAAATATTTTTTTCTTAACATTTCTATATTTGGGTCAACACGATCTATCTTCTCACCAAATTTCATGTCGATAGCTCTAAAACTGACGAAGATATGAGGGCGCGGCATACAGACAGACAGACAGACAGACATGACGAAACTATAAGGGTTTCTAGTAGACTACGAAACCCTAAAAAAAAGTATATAAGTATTACCTCTATATCAGTTATCTAGTTCACATAGTACAAGCTTTGCTTAGTTTGGGGCTAGATGGCGCTGTGTGTCTCGTCCAGGGATATTTATTATTTATTATTATCCGCTACGCTATCCTGACCTGTCAATAAACAAGTTAAACTTTTATCAGAGAAGAAAACTAAGAAAGTGTTGCTCATTTAAACAGGCTGGCACGCCCTGACAAACCACCTAAACTACTTCTGTGCTACCCTAATTCTCTCTTCTTTCAGTACTTCTTATACAAGTTTTCACACTACGAGGGTTCAACAAGATTACAGACCTGTTGACCTATAAAATGACTATAAGTAATAGTTTTTGCGTGCGGGTTGCATAATAATCACATTCGCACAAATATTGACTGGATTATGTATGGGTGTGTCATGGAGGTGTGGGTGTGTTAGTTTTATGTTTGAGGACCCTTTGCAGCACGACGTTTGTAGGTATAACTTAAATGCAAAAATGTATTTAAAAACCAAGTTAGAAAAAATAGACTGATAATTATGTGGATCCTTGAAGTTTTATCGATCTTACGAATCCGAGATAAAAAAGCTTTTTAGAATAGTTGAAGATTATTTACCTAAAATACGGTTAGTTGAGTATTTAAAATTCTTTGTCAGTATTAAAATTTGAAGTCAGTATAAATCCTAAAAATATGAAAATACACTTCCCATCAGAAAAATCGAGACGCTTTGCAAGTTTACGTTTTGTAGGGATCACCCGATCACGTTATCTCAGACATGTTTATTTTGGAATAAATGTCAAATGTAGTTCAATAGTCAGTATTACGAGGTTTCAAAATCCTAATGTCGATTTTCTATATTCAACTTTTTATTTCATACATTTCATATTTTGTTTGACTATGAAAACGAAACTGTCTCGATTTTTTTGATGGGGAGTATAGTTCAAATGAAACGCAAAATTCAGAAAAGCGTAAGTATCCCACAGATGATGTCCCATTATATGGTGATACCAAAACTGACGTTCGGTCAGTATTCAGTCATTTCAGGATGCTACCCTACTGCAGCTGCATACTGTGAGTTCCATCAGATTGCACAGACGCCAGGCGACCTCATTAGAGCACTTTACATGCATACAAAGGCATAGGCATTAGAGGCATTTGTGTGTAGATTTTGCCAAAGATCTATTTATTAATGCATTTTATGCCTTTATATTCATACTTCATTTATTTTGTAATTTATTCACGATCACAGATAGAGCCATAAAATAACATAAATCTGACTCTACGTTCAGTCATCAAGACGTTGAATGTCCTATATTCAGCCATCTCAAAACGCTGCCCTATTTCAGCTGCATTCAGTATTTCCGCGTACAAAATGTAACGAGAGTTCATCAGAGTGCACAGTTTGACCCAGAGACCCGGCGACCTCTTTAGAGCACTTTACATGCAAGCGACGCATTTGTATACAATTTTCCCGAGGTTTTATTTTCTCTGTACTTACTTTTTGAGTCTTTTTCCATTTTACGTTGAAAGTGTTTTACGTTTAGTATTTTTACCATAGTCATTATTGTCATCAATAAAACAAATTAGGGAAACGGTGCGCGTCAATAACCAACTACCAAAGTTAAATGCTGGACATAGGCCAACCTCTATTGTTAAAAGTTAGCTGTCTCCCACGCCAGACAGGCGGATTGGGGAGCGCAGTGTAAAGTATTATATTCACAGGGAATGCTGCTTAGTACCTTAAATCCTAGACACCTACTAGAAATGGAGTTTGCTATTCTAAATCGCCACCAAATGGCACCCAACCCGTGTCATGACTGCAACGTACCAATTTGGATTTTAATAGCACCGTTTTCAGTAATTTCGTCACGTATTTCGCTTTAGCTTGCAGTCCAATATAACTTTAGTGCTATTGAATTGTTAAACATTGCATCGGCACAATTCGGCACAGCTGTCCAAACATTCGCTTAACCACTGAGCCGCTAAAGTGATCTATTTCTGTTTATTTATTTTATACGATTGAAATAAAGTTCTGATATCATTGGGTCATACATTTTCATCATTTCACCGAGTCTGTCGCGATACTTTTTAGGTAACATAATATTTAAGTACTTACAAAGGAAAGTAATCATTGCTTACAAAGTTATAATATTAGGTCATTCGTTGACTCGGTGTCCAAAGTGAAAAAAAGCTTGCCCGAGAACCGAGTTCTTAATCCAAAAAAGTTCTAATTTGCAACACGATGCTGATGATTTATTATTCCTTTAATCAGTTTATCTGTAGCGAAAGGTTACGCTGCCGTAGGTAGATCGTAGCGCTGTTCTACGACGTAGCAAAGGTCATTAATCTTTATCACCTTTGGGATGCTACCTTCAACTTTTGACCTACGACAACATTAACCAGTTATTTACTGTATGTAACCTAAATGACTTTACCTGAAAGACTAGTTTTTCAGGCATATTGCCAATGACCTCGTTGATTTCAAATCAATATTATTGTGGGTGTGAGCTACCTGTTATTATTGGTTACAGGTCAATATTGGTAAAAGTAGATTTCCTTTTCGTCGGGCGCCCATGTTCAGTCCTTTGTGTTGTGTTGACACACATGCCCAATATATTTCTATTATATTTTTTCCCTCACCGGCCAAATAAGTAATTGATTTCCCTTAGGCACTTACCTTTTTCTGTCGCTAATATCATCCCGAAATGGCGAAAATCGATAGGTACCCTTTTTCTGGGTCAGCTGCGACACTTTACTCTTAACCTGAAAACGCCGGGCAATGAACTTTGATCTCTGGTGAAGTTGCACACACCATGTATCTTTCAATTTGGCCAAATAATTGATTTCCCTCAGGCCTAAGACTTGCATATTTTTATCCCTGTCACTAATATCGTCCCGAAATGCTAAGATCGATACATATTTCTGGGTCAGCTGCGACACTTTACTCTTAACCTGAAACAGCCGGCCAATGAACTTTGCTCTCCGATGTAAAGTTAATAGAATTTAAAATTGACAAGTTTAGTTACATCAATAAGCTAAGTCATTCAAAATACCTCTACCGGTGTGACACGTTCTGTAGTTTTATTTTCGAGATTCTTTATTTGCTCAACTTTGTAGATTTGCGGAACCATTACAACACTATTTTACATTCATTAACGTTTATTTAAATTAGCGAATTCAGAATGTAAAAAATATATCTACGATGTGTGCATTGGTGCAGCAGGACAGGCCATGCAACTTTACGACTTCTACATGAAAAGGTTGGCTGTGTATGAGATATCCAAAAATGTATGTCATAATGCGACCTATGTTCGATTACGAATAGTTGTTCAGTTTCATAGTACTTTGCCCTCTTTTCATTATTATATTTTACTACGTAAATAGCCGCTGTTCAGTTTCTTAGTACTTTGACCTCTTTTCATTATAATGCATTTTTATACTATTGTATTACATTAGTAGCCGCATTTTCTCACGCTCCGTAAAAGCGGATGTGCGGAGGGTGAACTTTTAACTCGCTGAAGTAGTGCCGCTGGCAGAATATGAAACTAAGCTGAAATTGGATTTACTGCAACGAGTTTTTATTTTATTTAAATATACTGTAGTACTAAAGTTGCCGTGTGGTGCCGGCAGAGCAGAATAGCGCCACCCCCTCTTCCCGTGGGGTTCGTAAGAGGCGGATAAACCCGACCCAAACAGCCAGGGCCAACCGTATGGCGGCGGTTAATCCACCACAAATGCATTCCCAAGGAAGGTTGACGACTGGTAGGCGGCCGTTCCTAAAATCTTTTCCTTTATAAGAGAAAAAAAACTTCTTATTCCCACGAGATATCTAACGGATGTAACCGCTGGTCGTACCTTGAGTAACAAGTGCATTAACTTACTCCTACATAAACACTACTACAATGTTCTTCTATGTTTTTACTTTACAGTAAACTGCAATTAACAATCACTAACATATATTTGTTGTGTAGTGCAAAAGCAAGCATTTTGATCACGTGCTCTATAGTGAGTAAAATACTCTAGCTAGGCCATTAACGCCCTATGTCATGCCACCCTACAGCACAACGCAACGCCCACTCCCTTTATTGCTGGGTGTAGCTCGGACATTATTCTGTGTATCAACGAAGTGCGGCTACTAAAACTGAATCTGCGGATAATAGCCGTTTTAGGTGTTTACCTATTCCTTTACAGCCATTGCTGGCCCACAATAATAGTAGCAACATTGATATTTGTTTTATTTGTTCAGCTTTATGTTGTTTATTCCGCCGCCGCGGCAAACAATTTTCATTAGAGATACTTCTTAAGTTTGTAGTTTGTACATTAAAATTCTTTCAAACATCAGTTCCAGTTCTTGGCTTCTGGCATTATAAAAAGTACATTAACATTATTCCGCACTGTATAAAATTTACTGCAGCCGCTGTGGAAAATGTGTCAATGGCAATGTATTTTTTATCTGCATTTTTTCTTGGGACCTGTACATACATATCTTGTTGTTATATGTTTACTGTAACTACATTTAATACCATCAAGAATCTCGGTGATGTATATTGCAATTTTAGGCGACAGGCTGACAACTTGTCGCACAGTCTTCTGAATGACTTTAAAAGGCTTGTCAGATGTGGTGTAAATGGGCGTTTGTTACAGTAGTTACGCTCTGCCTACCCCGCGATATAGGCGTAATATGTATGTACATATGTAAGAATCTCGTAATTTGCGTAAAACAATCTCTCTTCGAAAGCTTTGAAAGTACTTATTCTTATCGTAAACAAGAAAGTGACTAACTTTGTTTGTTATTAATACCTACGCTTAACATTCGACGACTTTTGGTTTTAATTTCCATCGATTACACAAAGTTCTTACCGAAGTCTTTAATGAAATAGGATCGTGTAAGTTTTATAGTGACTATTTATTTTTACTTAGTCAGCATTTAAGCTAAATCGATCTGGGCTGGGATCATATAAGTAATGATTGCCATCGATACGCTAAGAAGAAGATGACTGCTGAAGTACCGATGGCGAAAGGTCATATGGATACAGTCTTCTGATCTGAATGACTCTCAGACGTGGTGTAAATGGCCGTTTAGTACAGCCGTTTACGCTCTGCCCACCCCGCAAGGGATATAGGCCTGATATATGTATGTATGGAACCAAGTGCGTTGTCTTCAATCTCTGCCATTTTCTTCCCACTTCCCACTCCAATTTTAATAATAATTTCTATGTAATTTTGATTGACGAATGTTGATTATATTCCGAATAAATAACTCATCTTGAAACATAGTAACAATTTGTAGACAGGCTAGATGATATAAAAATAAAACCTATTTTCGTTTTCGCATTGAGATTCTTTGATAAGCTTTGGTATTTCTTGCAAGAAATACTTTTCTAACGAATATAAACATTTTATGAATTTATTGCTTGACAATGTAATCAAATAAAGAAGTATGATTCAATATGAATTCTTTAGAATGTAGAAAATACTGTGATTATATTATACTTATTCGCGATATATAAGATGACATTTTACTAGGAACATAGGTCCAAAATATGAAAAAAAATGTACCTCCCATACAAAATTGCTTCTTCTTTTTGTGTAGGACACCGAGTCGTTCGACCCTGATCAGCTGATTTGAGTATGGGAACTAAAATTTGATTTTTTTCAAATTTCGGCCTAGGTATGTTCTTTAGGGAAAGGTGTTCCTTATCATCCACCAGCCAGTCCTGCATTTTCGTTATGGTCACAAGTATTTCGCCCTGTATAAGTGAATTTTCCGGCGTAGTTAAAGCAAATACGTGTCCCTTCCCCATACCCAAGATCCTGTATAGCCTCAATTTATAATTTACACGCGAAATCCACAGATCCCGCTGCGGTGAGCCTGCCTACCGCAAATGTATTCCGGATTACGTATAAATGAATAACGCGTAAAGAGAAATTCAGAGGATAAAATTATATCATTCGCCTCATCTTTTGCATTCGTATCGTACTGAAATATTTTTGCTTGGTATTCGTATTAACTAACATAAACATAAATACGGGGTTCAGTTTGACCTAAGCTGTAGGTCAAACTGAACTACTTTCCAAACTGGATCACCCATACAAAAAAATCTGCTGTCCTATCAATTTTCTATGGAAAGTCCAATTTATTTTTAGGCTTTGAATTTTGGTTCTTAGGGAAAATTGTTCAGTTTGATCTGTTGATCTCAGCGGTTTCGGGAAAGTGGGTCGTTCGGTACTACCCTGTATGGAAATCCTCAACTAAATAAGCATAGCATAGATTTATCGCTAAGACAAAAGAGGAAATGGAAGTAACGTTAACAAAACGTTACCAAACAAATGTTACCTACCTACATCTACATCTAGAAATTCTAAACATTGTTTGTCCCAGGCAGTAAATATTTCATCATATCGCGTGAACTTTGACAAAGTATTCTTATACATGTTGCCCTAAAGTTGCCAAAGTTCTGGAAGATTCAAGAGAGAGACTAAATCACAACTCGAACAAGTCGAGCAGTATGTTCCTCAACAAGATGGAAATTCTCGACGGAGTTACAAGTGGCCTTCAGCATTTCTCAAAGATAGGTACTTGAATTATGTATTCTCATTGAAGATTTTATTATTATTTTTTTTTACATTTATTAGTTTTTTGAAGGTACGTATCCGTGGTACTAAGCAGGGCAATAGGTACCCATGTTACCGTCCTAACCCGATTTTAGGATAGGTAAAATTGTTTTTCCTAGGCCAAAATAGTTCATCCTACATGATTAGGCTTTGGCCTAGGAAAAACTAGTTTACCTATCTGAAAAACGAGTTTGGCCGGTAACACCCATACCTTTTATTGACGCAAGTTGCAACTATCTGTGAAACACATAAAGTAATTAATTTGTAGGTACGCAAATATAATAGAACGCAAATCAATAGTGAACGAAATATAATTATATTTTTTTACGGGTTCCTTTGTTTATACTGACCCTACCCTTATGCTATGGTAAGCGTATAAATTAACATCCTGTATAGTCAAGAAATTGGTTTCCGCACATTTTACAATACAACGTGGTGTACAAATTCAATACACCCAATTTTCTGATTACCTTAAACAAAAAATAATATAAGCAAAAAATAAATAGTTTACAGAAGGGTCACTCGATCCTATTTAAGATTTTTGCGATTGTCACTTGTTACATAGCCAGGTTTACTTTGCTACTGCCAAAATCTCGAAAGAATGAGAATATTAAAAAAACAAAATCTGATACAAGAACGTCATATGATTCTGAGCCAATTTTAATCGAAAAGTGATGTTCATGGCAACCACCTTCTTAGTTACCTTGTTCCTCTGAGATTCCTGTTATTTCCAGTTAAAGTAAGTAAGCATAAAAATCGTCGCTAGGTACTAGCACTAGAGTGAGGCACCTGTAAAGGCGCCCCGCGAGCCGTTACCCTAATTTGTGATATCAAGCACTTATGGCATTAACGGCCCATTAAAAACCTATTGTTGCTTTACAATTTATTGTAAAATCGTCTCGATTCGGCACAACGCCGGCGTTTATTTATAAACAACAATTTTGCCCGTGTGTTTGTCCGTCGATCGTCGCAGCGCGCAGTCTGCGCAGACGCGATGCGGCTGTGGCAAAGACTAGGCAATGTGCCCAGAAGATGCACTTCGTAGGTACTAGAGAGGATGTTGATTAGAACAACAATTTTGTTCGTGTGTTTGTCCGTCGATCGTCGCAGCGCGCAGTCTGCGCAGACGCGATGCGTCTGTGGCAAAGACTAGGCAACGTGCCCAGAAGCCACACTCCTTAGGTACCATAGACGACATATATAGGTTTCTAATCAATACAAATAATAATCTAAAGTAAAGAGAGAGTATGTTAGTATCCAAAAGTGTATCATATTTGCGTAATAAACCTTATTAGCTATCAATCCTTCCTTATACGAACATAATATTTTGATTTCAGACTTCTGGTGATTATTTGAATAATTTTGATGATTCTGTTCTAATCCCTCGTTCTAAAATTTAAATTGGAAACAATACCCAATGTATTATTTCACAAGGTATCAACGTGCTCCTAAATTAAATCAGTTTGACCATTTCTATTGATAAATACCTACATCTACTAACCAAATAGATGTTTCGATTCTTGTTACACTACCGAGGGGTAAACATTACATGTTATCATAATTAACTTTCCTAACCTTTAACCATTAAGTAGCTTATCTATCATCACTTTGAGAAATGGTGGTTAGCAGATACAAGTAACTATGTACGTAAACATGTAATCAGGGGACAGTTATTTCTGTTTATAGTAGTATCGTTCGTATGGAAATTAGAAGGTACCGTGAACTACCGGTGATAGGGTTTTTCATGGTTTATATGTGGGATCCTACGCCACAAATCGTATTACAAAATAATCCTGAACATTGTCATGCTGTAAGTGCTCATGTAGATTCTGCTATAAATAATCTATGCCTCATCTCGTAGACCACCAGCAGTGCACGACGGACGGAGCGTGCCGACGGGCGCACCTCGCTTTGTACAATCAATAATCAGCCAAATCGTAAATCGGCCGATCAGTAGCCCGACTGGTCTACCAGCCATCTAGTAAATTTCAACCGGGCGCGCGATTCCCGCGACAAAATTACGTACGTGCGTGTTGTGTTCTTCCTGTTTCTCATTTAGCACGACCGGCTTTTTCCATACTTTTCTTTTTTCATTGTTTACGTTTGTGTTTTCGGCCAGAATTACAACCCTAACCTATCAAAGAGTAGAAAATGTGTGTGACTTTTTTGGATACTCTACTGTGGAAATGAGGATTCAATGAAATGCTGAAATATCGACACTATTTCCTCCCGTTAAGGTAGAGTTTTTATTTCCGCCGGGAAAGGTGTCGCGTCCTCATTACTTGGGAAATTGCGAAGAACTCTTGCGAAAAAAACATCAGGTTTAATAAACCGCTTCATCATTGTTATGGTCTTGGTGCGACGTCATTTGGCATGTATTTCATGACAACAAACGCATGTGTAACATACATAACATACTAACATAACAATTATTAATTATATAACGCTAATGTAAACAAAGGTGAAGGGTTTATACATAAGTACTTACAAAAATCTCTGTGTTTACTAATAAATTGTAAATAAACCGGATTACCTATTGATCCAATATCAAGCTACTGTATTGAGTATTGGTTACGCTATAATAGAGCGGTTTTATTACGTTACTTTACTAATTATTGAATTCAAAAAAAATATGCGAGTCCTCCAAAACAGAACATTCATTGAAACTGTGAACTAGTCAATACAACTGAAGATTCTTTCCTAAAATAACACCCTGTATAGGTAGTTGAACAAGTAACATCAAAATCATCTGAGAAGCGAACATGCGTAGTAGCATTTGTTTTAATCAAGAACCAGTCAGCCTTAATTTGAATAACATTAAATTAAATGATATTTATCTTAAAGGTTAGAAAATGAATCTCGAATTTTGTGTTTAGGAGATATCATCTTTTATGCCAACATTCTTACTTCAATCGGTTAATTAATCGAAAATCCAGTAATAATGAAATTTACTTTGTGATTTCATTTGTACAGTGTGAAGTGACGTAGGTACTGTACATTTACTGTTAATGAAGACCTACCTGCTGTTATTAAGAAAGAATGATTTAAAAAATTTGCTAACCTTTTATGTACACACACAAACAAACGCTCAAAAAATACGTCCAAATTTGATAAATCATTTTCTTTGCTATCCCGAAATTTTCTATTTTTAATTTATTGTTTCATTTTATGAATTACTTTTAAGTTACACATGAGACCTACGCTACATCAACACTTCCTTACCACAAAATACAGGGTGTAAGAGACAGCACTCCGAATACTAGTAGTGTGCATTCAGAAACTTCTCAAAAAAAGAAAATATATACGTCACCGTGATATTACAAACACCGCTAGATTGTAATATTTCTCGCTCTATTACAATCTGTCGAAATATTGTACCTTAGACATACACGCTGATCACAATTTAACGTATACTCATAGTAGGTAAATAATGTCCGTGATTTTATATGAAAGGTCGTTTTTTTTGTCGATTCCTGAAATATTTTCTTACGGGAAGTTGTTCACTGAATGCACAGTATCAGTATTCGGAGAGATGCACCCCATATAATGCAAATCTTCACCTACAGCTAAACCACACAGTGCCTCGAAAATGTGATATACAAGTGCTATGAAACCCGGCAAGCCGCTAGCATAACCTAGTAGAGTGATTGGATAATGACTGTTTGATTAACTAGCTTAGTTTCTGAGTGACATAGTGAAGTGATTGTCTGAAATTTGAAATAGCTCTCCGTGTGATATTGTGAAGCATGTTTTGAATATTTGATTTGCTGTGAATACAGTGTAACATGTTTCGAGCACTCACTTCTAGGAGGTGGTCGATACGAAGAGACAGCGCGAGGTGAGATATAAAGCAATTAAAAGTCGTTTTTACTGTAGTCATGTGCCATTCTTTCTACCAATATAATCGCTCGGCTATCACACGCTATCACCACTGCCACAAAAACTAGATGTTCATTTTTTATCGTTATTTTTTTTAACTTTCTTACCCTACTCTAGAAGATGAAAAAAAGTCCTATATATAACTAGAAATTTTGCGAAAAAACATGGGTTGAAATACAAAATAAAAAAAATTGAACTTTCTGGCATGGTCTCGCAGTGCCCAAGCCAACCATTTCGTAAGGGATTTCTTTATTTTCTCATGTTTTCAACCATGTTTCTTTGATAAAGTGTTTCAGTTTCATGCTCGCTAATTCAGCCCTTGAAATATTGCAGGTATTTGTTTTACACCTTTAGTACACTTTTTTGTTTCATAATTGGTAGTTGAAACTCTGCTTTATTTAAGCATAAATCACAATAACGGTCACCAGCATTCATAAATCTTGTGAAATATCACTTTGTTACCTTTATCACGTTTCACCGTGACATTTTCTGGATAAACCTCGTTTACACGGAACCGCTATTTTGCACATCTTTCCTCTTTCCATCTACATATTTTCGTAATGTCAAGTTTAATTAACTTTGAATTAAACGTTTATGTTAATTGTCACATATGTGTCCCGGCCTTTATTAATTAATATGTGTTTCGGCCTTTATAAAGATTTCAAAACAGCGACATCTATTGGTATAAGATGCGATTAGTACTTGGTTCTGATCTGTCAAAATTGTTATAGAAGTTCAGGAACACAGCTGATAGATGGCGCTATGTGTATGAAACGGTGAAATTGTAAGTTACTTTCTTGGTTTTCTCATCATATCGTTCGTATAGGCAAGTCTAAATAATTTTGGATAATTAGCTGATAGTTGCACAGCGTTTGCAGTAGCATTTATAATTTTTCGTGCTTATATGATACAGGACATAACATTTTGCTATTTTGTTTAAGAGCCATCTATTGTCGAGTAGTGGAAACTGCAAGGTGTCACTTTAGACAGGGCCCTACTAGGCCTATCATAGTGCCATAGCGACTGAAATACCTAAGGTTTATTCTATTAGTCACACTTTCGGTTTATAGAAAATTGATGTATTTTCTAAAAATTCTATAAACCAACAATAAATGTTTAATAATATTGGTAAACCCATGATTTACTCAATATACACTAAAAGTTTTCTTGGATGTCAGGATGGGTCGTGGCCCTTCCTGAATTGGTGTCTGGCAACAAGTAGCGAAACAAGACATTCTAAAAATCTAGAATAGTCGAATGTCTTCTAAAATGTGTATGAAAGAGAGGAGAATATCTTCTATCGTAATGAGTAGCAGATTTCGAGAACATTATTCTTCTCGTAAGTTCGAAGCTTTTTGGTATAAAATAGCAAGCCATACGGCCTGCGGGCAGTTCAGTTCTAATCGTGAAGTCTCCCAGGACAGAAAAGGAATACCTAGTGCAGTGATTAGTTTACATATCAGTCCTGGTGGAGTCGCGCCGCAGACCAGGGAGTATCGACGTTTGCCTGGTCACCCCTCGTTTCGCGAGTGTGTTTGGATGGTGAAAAGTGCTTTGAACCCGTGTATGGTGTGTTGCTGGATACAGAGGATGCGTGCTTCAGCGTGCACTGGAATCGGCATTGTGGATGTCGTCGTTGTTGGTTCTTCGTGTGCTGGTGGCTTCAAGTTCCAGATGGATAAGTACAATTCATGCTTTCTTTCGAATCCTATCAGCAGTATATATTCCCTATATGAATGTTTACAAACATATTAATTACCTATGCTTGATAGTTTTGTATTCATTGAAAGCTGATAAGATTCGGAACATGGTCTTATGCTTTGGTTTTTAGTGCTAAGGTCATTTTATTGCAATAACTTTGTTTTGTTGTCGTTTTAAAGAATCTGCGTTCTGATTGTTTCATATAAACTTTGTAGTGTTCACATCTAATCTTTAATTAGGGAAATTTGGGCTATTTAGTGTGTCGGTAGATAGGTAAATTAGATGTTAGGAATAGGTAGGATACCCTATAATCCCATTACTCCTATTCCTTACTTGTCTATCTATCATGCCATATATATGACTTTAATAACCAAATTAATAACATAATTTATTATTGCTATGCGCTACTAGCATAAAGTTCCTGTGTTAAAACTTACATAGTAGATATGGTTAGGTATCTACTTATCTATTAATTGCTGTGGTCATCAGTGGATAAATTACTATTCTATAATTGCTGAGCGATCAAGGATTTATTTGATAAAATTCCTGTGGTTAAAACATACTTACATATTGTATCTACTTACCTACTGTTTGGCTTGGCCCATCAGTGGACAGATTTCTATTTTAAGTACTATGGTTGCTGAGCGACTATGGACTTAATTGATTAATGTTTATGAAATATACATAAATAGATATTGTTAAATATCTACTAATTTATTGGTTATGTCCAACAGTGGACAAATAATCATTTACAAAAGTATTCTTGTTATACAAAGAAAACAGACTTCAGTATTGGAATATGTCCGGCAGTGGACGAACATTTATTTATAACAATATTTTGTTATACAAACAAAATGTACTTCAGAATGGGAATGTGTCCAGCCGTGGACAATTTGTACTTACCACAATAATATTTTATGGTACTTGATATAATATCTTAGTTAGTACTCTTATCTAAGAATATGTATGGCTGGTAGAATGGATAATATCCTTTCCTATCATCCTATCCTATAACAGATTCAGATGAATCATATCTAAAGTAATATTCTAGTCATGAAGTTCTTAATGTTCTTCTTATGACTGGCTAAAATGGTGCCCATCATAGTGAAACTATGACTACAACTTACCTACTAACTACAATGGTTGTCATCAAATGTCATGGGACAACTGTTATCATATCTTCATCGAATACCTATCTATTTCTTATCTAGCATTCGATATGGTTGTAATGGCAGCTTTTGGTCATGGAAGCCCATATGCTCTCAGGAAGTTCATGTGATCAACATATCCTATCTACTCTCTATTGGGATGGGCAAAATATTGCTCTCCCGTCTACAACTGATAGGAATGTATGCTCACATGTGATTTGGGACTTGCATAAAGCATTCTCATATTATATTCTGACTTCCGTAGGAGTTAAATGTGGGTGGAGACTGACTGACCAGTGCAATTTCATATTCGGTGCATTTACCGGCCTTGCCGGTACCTCTTTAGGGGAAACCTAAAGATAATTGTTGAAATCATGTCATTTGACTGATAACATACCTACTTACAACATACTTACTTACTTAACCAACTAGACACTTGGGTGTCAGTTTGGTCTGTCATAAGAATGTTTATTCTAAACTACTTCAGTTGTTCTGCAAAGGACGTCTGAATCTGATCACCTATCCTTCTTCGTGGTGCTTTTAAGCATCACAAGCGTCTGTGGCTGACGCATCTATTAGCAGAGACGCACGTCTCACCATATTTTTATCCTTCTTCTGGGGGAAGCAGATAATTTACCGTTTGTATTCGGTGGACGCTCTAGTGGTTATCTTTACAATGAAGTTTTATGCATGAAGAATTTGCATGCGTAGGGCTGATTATGTGGGGATAAACATGGAGCGTTTATGAATACAGAAAGGTATCTATTGGACTTGTGGGCTTCTACATTCCTCGGGCGTAGCAGTGGGGGCCCGTTTGGAGTTCAGTTTCCTGCCCTTTTCCTCTCCTGTTCATCAGAATCACTTTATTACAATAATTAGTACAGAGATGTCTCAATTACCTTTAAAAGAATTTATGGGTTACATATTACTTTATTTAAACACAACGTATGGGTCAATAATTAACTAGACGATCACTTTTATATCACGAGCCATTATATACACTGTGCTTGAGGTATGGGTTTCTATGAAATCTAGAACTCAAGACATGATCTTCATAACAACTGAGGCTGGCGGCTGGAGGCGTAAAGCCCCTTCAAAGGCTGCGGGGTCGGTTTGTTACATTTGGTGCCGTGACCAGGATGAAAAAGGTCCCAAAATTGAGACATTTCATGTACATTCTTGTGATTTTTATGAACTGGTGAGGGTGGCTGGATTCTGGGTTCCGTGGGGTCCCTTGGGTAGGTTTTGCGCTGTGGTTAGGCCTTACGTGCCTTAAGCAAAGTTCCGAGTCATTAGGCATCCACTAACAAGCATTTTCCAAAGATTTTCCTGCAAAATAAGAAAATATTAGTACGCAAATAAATTTTACGTATTTGAATTGTCAAAGTGGGGTGCGTTCGCACGACAAAGTTTCGTCTAATAATTTGTGAAAACGTCAAAATTCAAACCAAGAAATTTCACGTTAGGAACCTTGCAGATTATATTTTCGTGTAGATTTTACAATATTTGTGTAAGAATAATCATTATTTAGGTTATTTTTATGCTATTATAATTTTAAATGGTAAATTTGTAAAACATTTTTCCATCTAAAAATAACATTGAGAAAAATTTTTGAACGAAAACGAAATGCAGCCTTGATACGTCAGCCTGATGCTTTATTTTTTCGCTTGATTAGCTAAATTCTATTTAAGAAAGAGACGCAGTCTGTCATACTAGTAGTACTTTCGTATCTTGCTATCTCGCTCCGACTTTATGATTAAACTAAAATGTGTGGAAAAAAAGTACGTGTTTGTTTTTGGTTATGTTTTGACAGTTCTTTGTAAAAACTGCCGACGGGTTTCATAAATAAATTAGTTTTATGATTTCGCTAGTAGAAATCGAATTGAATTAAATTAGTTCGGCTCAAATCCATGTGTGCCGTGTGCATGGAGGCAAATACCGGTGGAAACTTTGTGTATCCAGTAAGTTTTGTGCGTGCTGTGAAGTTTTTAGTGTTAGTTCTAAAGATTCCTTTGGAATCAGTGAAGTGACTTGATTTAGTGATTTTTTGTGATAAAAATGCACTTGAAAGGATAAGACAACATTCAAGTAAGTTTTAACATAGGTTAAAGTCACTAACTAACACATTCTTGAATTTCATTGCAAACCTTTGTTGATTTCTTGTTTGATGTGGGTTGTGCAAGAATTCCATAGAATGCAACTGAGCATTACATTTTAAACAATGTTAGATATTGTAGGTATTATTTAAAGGCATAGGAATAATTTGAACTAAACATAACCTAGGTAATTGATTTAAGAAAGTTGGAATTTAAGAATTGGTACACATAGGAAAGATAGATACCTGCCATTCAATATGAAAGTGATTTGCCTCATGGTAGTTACTTACTTCGCTGACTCAGCGACCCAGGGTGGATCTTGGCCTCCGAAAAAGGGTTTCGCCATTCTTCCCTGTCCTGAGCTGCTTGTCGCCAATCAGTTGATGTTTTTTTTTATTTATTTATTGTTTGCTTCATGACAGAATTGATAGGTGGGAAAAGATATTAGGGCGTTGCGGCTTGTTTTCTCATGGATTTGAAGATTTTGGTTTTATGTGTCTAGCGTTGCTTTACCTTTTATGGTTGAGGAGACGGTACTCGTTTGAAGTTGGTGGTGCCTATGGCGGGGAAATATAAACCTGGTCTTGTTGCATACTATACAATATCATGTGAAGTAAAGTGTAGGTATCTTATACCCATTACATATTTTATCTACAATAGCAAGCAATGACATATCATAAGGTCCTAACATGTTTTGATTTGAGTAGCAGGACATGTGAACATACAACATGTTAACTTTTAGATGATTTAGTTGAGTTTAGGTATATAAATAGAAATCAAAAGGCTAGTTTTGCTTCTAACCAAAAACCTTTATTAGGTAAATCAAAGTAGGCAATTTATCATGATGACAATTTATTTGATATACTAGGGGGCGGAGGGAAATTTTATGAATTGTATTAAACATAAACTATCAGTGTAATTAAGTATAAAAATGAATACCAAGTTTTTAAATTATTTAAATTATTTAAAATTACTAAAATTATGTAATTTTTTTAAGTATTATAGGTATTATTTGTTGACACTATTCGACAACAAAACAAATGTCATCATCATTTGCCTGCCGTTATCCAAATTACTTACAAATTAGTAGTTAGGTATATAATTTGCCTGCTCACATTGTAAAAGATGTAGATGTAAGTGTAATAGGTATGTATGTAAATTTAAGATGTTTATCTGCTTTTATTCGAGTGAAAGTGATTAGTATATTGATAATAACTAGTAAAATGAAGAAGAAAATCAAATATTTCTACCCGACTGCCTCGGTGGGAGGGTTGTATTTTCGAAAGTGTATGTGAGTGAGTGTGTATGTGTGTACATGTGTAGTAGGTATGTATGTATGATTGAGTGATTATCTATACTGATGATAATAAGTAAAATGGAAAAGAAGAAGATAATTATCCGGCTGCCTCGAGGGGGGGTTGTGTCTTTTGGGTGTATGTATATGTATGTATGTGATCGGACGGGGAGATTCTTTTCTGTGGGTTGCAGCCCGTGGTTTTGTTGTAAAAACATCTAATATTTTTGGGTTGTAACGTTCAGAGGCAAACATAAAAATATCACAAGCGAGCGTCCTAATGATTAAGTTGTTCAATTTAATTATTTTAAATAAACTAAACTTAATTTTATCTTGCAGGTCTACTATCTGGGAGTTACTGATTATGTAGTAAGGGAGGCGGTGTCCAATTTTGTCTGGTTTAGGAGTTGATAGTTGAGGTCATATGTATGTGTCTAAGTCTAGGTTTTATCTAGTGTTCAAGCAGTATTGATGATAGATTGTAGTCAGGGAGCCGATGATTAAATAAAGCTCTGGGTCATATCATCTATAGATCGAGGTCTAGAAGGTGTTAATAAGTACATTGCAGGAAACGGTGATGATAGTCTAGGAGATAGTGATTATAGTCTAGGAGTTGGTAACTAAATATGGTTTAGTATACGTGTGGGTTTGGGTCTAGGTGATATCCAGTTATAGTCTAAGAGATAGTGATTATAGTCTAGGAGCTGATGACTAAGTATGGTCTCGGTAGTGTTGTGTATAGATGTAGGTCTAGATCTAGGGGATATCCAGTTATAGTCTAGGAGGTAGTGGTTGTAGTCTAGGAGTTGGTGATTAAATATGGTTTAGATAATGTGCGTATAGATGTAGGTCGGGGTCTAGGTGATATCCAGTTATAGTCTAGGAGAAAGTGGTTGTAGGCTAGGAGCTGGTGACTGGATATAGTCTAGGTAATGTCATATATAGGTGTATGTCTAGGAGGTGATGACAAATTATAGTCTAGGAGATAGTAGTAGTCTAGGGGGTGTTGACTAAATTGTGGTCTAGGAGGTAATGATTAGAGAGTTATAGTACAGGAGCTAGTGTTTATGTTTGGGGTAGATATGATTCTATTGGTTCATTGCTTATTTAATAGGTTGTTGTTAGGAGATTAGGAATTGCCTATTGTTGTGTGATGAGATCAAGTGTAGGACTTTTTCTGAAGGTTTGGGGGGCGGAAAATTTTACCTAATATTTCTTAAAATTGAATAATTTGGGGGGCGACATTTTATTTGATAATGATATATGCCTGAACTAGATGGCACTCTTGCATAAGTGGTATGTTTGTTCTGCTCAGTTTGTAAGTGCCATAAGTTTATGGTGGTTTAATTAGCACAGAAGTTTTTTTTTTACTTTCCTGAAAATCTGATTTACTTGCTTATAGATGTTTTACTTTGATAAAACACTAGAATTTTATCTCCATCCATGCCTGATATGGATTTATTTTTTATAATTTTTAAGTAATTATTATTAAAATTGTTATTTTCATATAAAGGTTCAGGATCAAATCATCTCACGACACTCTGTATTTACTTCTGCAGTGATTTAATCGTAGGTATGTCTTGTTAGCACAATGGCAAGATATGTTTTCGTAATTTCACTGTTAGAGGTAGTGCAAGCAAGCAAATGACACAAAGGAAAATCACGGACGTGATTTTCTCACACGGCCCTAAACTCACTGCACATTTAGGACCAGGTTGGTCCAAACACACAACATATGTCACGATTTGATCAGAACAATTTTCTAATATGTCTTTTCTGGTTCTATCATGTCATGGATGTGAGTAGGGAACCTAATTTTAATTAAATTACATATGTATTCTAATTTTGCACATTGAGATCTTAGCCACTTTGAGTTAAGATCTGATTTAAGCCAAATCATACACTACTCTGTGATTGCTGTAGGTAGGTAGCTGATGAAGGGTGGACTTCTTGAATGAGCATCGAGTCTAACTTTCAGTCGGTTCCTTATTTATGGCGATTCTGCTAGCAGAGATTCTCACAAAGTAACCATACAGACAGTTCACGGAGATTATAATAGGTTTCTAACACTAAGTGTTAGTGAATCTATCTATAATACAACCTACACACAACAGATTGCACAAAGATTTGGTTTAAACGCTTAAATTCAATTTATAACATTTTTCAATCAGATTCTCTGTATAATTCTTTATTATGAAGCACCCATGGTTTTCAGGAATGACAATAGTAATTATTGGCACAAGCACTTTGGGTAGAATAGTCATAATAAAAGCACTTGGTTGCGTTTAGCGTAATATTACTGGTAATAAAGCACTTGGCGTAGGCATAGTTGCATTAAGCGTAAACTGCGTAATTCTTATTTTAGTTTATGCATTTGGCGTAAATTGTGTAATTTTTTTTATGCACTTGGCGTAACTTAGCAAATTGGCATAAGGATAGTTAATTCTGCATTCAGCGTAAAATTGCGTGATTTGCAGCATTTGGCGTAGGTAACTTCATTAAGAGATGTATACAGCTTTTAGCGTAAATTCCATTAGGGCTTCATGACATTTAGTTCAGGCATACACATTTATGGAGTTTTGAAAGTCTTGGGGGCGGGAAGTGTTTACTGTTGTTGATATTTTATGTTCAATTTAGCTCCAAGCAACTAAATTTCACATAAAATAGGGGGCGAATTGTCACATATGTGTCCCGGCCTTTATTAATTAATATGTGTTTCGGCCTTTATAAAGATTTCAAAACAGCGACATCTATTGGTATAAGATGCGATTAGTACTTGGTTCTGATCTGTCAAAATTGTTATAGAAGTTCAGGAACACAGCTGATAGATGGCGCTATGTGTATGAAACGGTGAAATTGTAAGTTACTTTCTTGGTTTTCTCATCATATCGTTCGTATAGGCAAGTCTAAATAATTTTGGATAATTAGCTGATAGTTGCACAGCGTTTGCAGTAGCATTTATAATTTTTCGTGCTTATATGATACAGGACATAACATTTTGCTATTTTGTTTAAGAGCCATCTATTGTCGAGTAGTGGAAACTGCAAGGTGTCACTTTAGACAGGGCCCTACTAGGCCTATCATAGTGCCATAGCGACTGAAATACCTAAGGTTTATTCTATTAGTCACACTTTCGGTTTATAGAAAATTGATGTATTTTCTAAAAATTCTATAAACCAACAATAAATGTTTAATAATATTGGTAAACCCATGATTTACTCAATATACACTAAAAGTTTTCTTGGATGTCAGGATGGGTCGTGGCCCCTTCCCTGAATTGGTGTCTGGCAACAAGTAGCGAAACAAGACATTCTAAAAAAATCTAGAATAGTCGAATGTCTTCTAAAATGTGTATGAAAGAGAGGAGAATATCTTCTATCGTAATGAGTAGCAGATTTCGAGAACATTATTCTTCTCGTAAGTTCGAAGCTTTTTGGTATAAAATAGCAAGCCATACGGCCTGCGGGCAGTTCAGTTCTAATCGTGAAGTCTCCCAGGACAGAAAAGGAATACCTAGTGCAGTGATTAGTTTACATATCAGTCCTGGTGGAGTCGCGCCGCAGACCAGGGAGTATCGACGTTTGCCTGGTCACCCCTCGTTTCGCGAGTGTGTTTGGATGGTGAAAAGTGCTTTGAACCCGTGTATGGTGTGTTGCTGGATACAGAGGATGCGTGCTTCAGCGTGCACTGGAATCGGCATTGTGGATGTCGTCGTTGTTGGTTCTTCGTGTGCTGGTGGCTTCAAGTTCCAGATGGATAAGTACAATTCATGCTTTCTTTCGAATCCTATCAGCAGTATATATTCCCTATATGAATGTTTACAAACATATTAATTACCTATGCTTGATAGTTTTGTATTCATTGAAAGCTGATAAGATTCGGAACATGGTCTTATGCTTTGGTTTTTAGTGCTAAGGTCATTTTATTGCAATAACTTTGTTTTGTTGTCGTTTTAAAGAATCTGCGTTCTGATTGTTTCATATAAACTTTGTAGTGTTCACATCTAATCTTTAATTAGGGGAAATTTGGGCTATTTAGTGTGTCGGTAGATAGGTAAATTAGATGTTAGGAATAGGTAGGATACCCTATAATCCCATTACTCCTATTCCTTACTTGTCTATCTATCATGCCATATATATGACTTTAATAACCAAATTAATAACATAATTTATTATTGCTATGCGCTACTAGCATAAAGTTCCTGTGTTAAAACTTACATAGTAGATATGGTTAGGTATCTACTTATCTATTAATTGCTGTGGTCATCAGTGGATAAATTACTATTCTATAATTGCTGAGCGATCAAGGATTTATTTGATAAAATTCCTGTGGTTAAAACATACTTACATATTGTATCTACTTACCTACTGTTTGGCTTGGCCCATCAGTGGACAGATTTCTATTTTAAGTACTATGGTTGCTGAGCGACTATGGACTTAATTGATTAATGTTTATGAAATATACATAAATAGATATTGTTAAATATCTACTAATTTATTGTTATGTCCAACAGTGGACAAATAATCATTTACAAAAGTATTCTTGTTATACAAAGAAAACAGACTTCAGTATTGGAATATGTCCGGCAGTGGACGAACATTTATTTATAACAATATTTTGTTATACAAACAAAATGTACTTCAGAATGGGAATGTGTCCAGCCGTGGACAATTTGTACTTACCACAATAATATTTTATGGTACTTGATATAATATCTTAGTTAGTACTCTTATCTAAGAATATGTATGGCTGGTAGAATGGATAATATCCTTTCCTATCATCCTATCCTATAACAGATTCAGATGAATCATATCTAAAGTAATATTCTAGTCATGAAGTTCTTAATGTTCTTCTTATGACTGGCTAAAATGGTGCCCATCATAGTGAAACTATGACTACAACTTACCTACTAACTACAATGGTTGTCATCAAATGTCATGGGACAACTGTTATCATATCTTCATCGAATACCTATCTATTTCTTATCTAGCATTCGATATGGTTGTAATGGCAGCTTTTGGTCATGGAAGCCCATATGCTCTCAGGAAGTTCATGTGATCAACATATCCTATCTACTCTCTATTGGGATGGGCAAAATATTGCTCTCCCGTCTACAACTGATAGGAATGTATGCTCACATGTGATTTGGGACTTGCATAAAGCATTCTCATATTATATTCTGACTTCCGTAGGAGTTAAATGTGGGTGGAGACTGACTGACCAGTGCAATTTCATATTCGGTGCATTTACCGGCCTTGCCGGTACCTCTTTAGGGAAACCTAAAGATAATTGTTGAAATCATGTCATTTGACTGATAACATACCTACTTACAACATACTTACTTACTTAACCAACTAGACACTTGGGTGTCAGTTTGGTCTGTCATAAGAATGTTTATTCTAAACTACTTCAGTTGTTCTGCAAAGGACGTCTGAATCTGATCACCTATCCTTCTTCGTGGTGCTTTTAAGCATCACAAGCGTCTGTGGCTGACGCATCTATTAGCAGAGACGCACGTCTCACCATATTTTTATCCTTCTTCTGGGGGAAGCAGATAATTTACCGTTTGTATTCGGTGGACGCTCTAGTGGTTATCTTTACAATGAAGTTTTATGCATGAAGAATTTGCATGCGTAGGGCTGATTATGTGGGGATAAACATGGAGCGTTTATGAATACAGAAAGGTATCTATTGGACTTGTGGGCTTCTACATTCCTCGGGCGTAGCAGTGGGGGCCCGTTTGGAGTTCAGTTTCCTGCCCTTTTCCTCTCCTGTTCATCAGAATCACTTTATTACAATAATTAGTACAGAGATGTCTCAATTACCTTTAAAAGAATTTATGGGTTACATATTACTTTATTTAAACACAACGTATGGGTCAATAATTAACTAGACGATCACTTTTATATCACGAGCCATTATATACACTGTGCTTGAGGTATGGGTTTCTATGAAATCTAGAACTCAAGACATGATCTTCATAACAACTGAGGCTGGCGGCTGGAGGCGTAAAGCCCCTTCAAAGGCTGCGGGGTCGGTTTGTTACAAGTTTGTAATTATAATCCAGCCAGATGTTGGATTTTCAGGGATATTGAAAATTTTAACTGTATCATTCTGTTTTGTCAATGTTTGTGACTTCACAATACCTATCCATGTTTTTCCATTGGGATCCAAAATCACCATTTCTCATAAAGTCTTCTTACTTAATAAAAAAAACCTAATCAGCTGTACTGTAACGTACAGGACGAGTTACTTACCTAGTTTCAAGTATGTAAATGTAAACCCATATTATATGCCCAGAACTATTTTTATCTTATTATGATCCCAAAAAGACCCACTGCAGATTTGATAGCGTAGCACATTTTTTCAGTAGTAATACCTCCTGAACATCGATCGTCTAATCCCCTGGGATATTCCCAAAGCTAATTATCTTCCCAGTACACCTGAGCTTGGAGAAAACGATTTTATTTTCTACCATTTACCTTGTTCGCTGGATTGCCTTTTCACTTACTTTATTGTAATAAATCAAGAGCATTTTCAACTCGGAAGGTGCGGTAACTTATGGTACTTTCAGCCTATTACAGTTTATCCTTTTTCTAAGATAGGAGATGAACGTGCTAAGAATACAAATACTTATTCACCTTATTTTTCAGTAAGCAAGGACTATTTGCTTGAAGGCTAAAATGTTATTCTCGTATTTCACTGAATTTTGTACATTTTTGTTTTTTTATTATTAATATACATAGAAATCGGTTTTTCGTTTCTGTCTATCGTGGAACTTGCGAACTCCTCCTAAACCAAGCAACAGAATTTGATGCGGGTTTTTGTAATATAAAGAGTGATTCAAGAGGAAGTTTGTGCAACATGTTACAAAACAACAAAATAAAGCCGAAAAGAAATCAAGGTACTCATGAAACTGAACAATTTTCCCCATGGAACATGGGTCGAAATATTAAAAAATTTAATGAACCTCCCATGCAAAATGTACTAGTCGACCGAGTCAATTTGTATGGGAGGTCCCAGTATTCCCAATTTTCTTCGAATATCAAAAAACAATATTCCAGATTAGTAGCTAAGGAGGTCTAGAATCTTGATTTTTCTTTGGACCACTTAAACAGGGACACCTATATAACACGTGGCGGGGGAAATGCCTTCTTCCCGCGGGGAAATGAGTTTCAGAGGGTAAAACTGCGGACGGGCCGCTAGTACAAAAATAAATAAAAATACCATGAACAGCATTTGAACCTACGACGTTTGACTATCATTACGCAGAAAATCTCAGGTTTAAATCTCTTGTTTCACATAACAGTCACGCCAGGCTCACTCACAGCTCTTTTTGCTTTGTAACGATCCAATTATACACCCACTGTGCTACTCTTTCCTCTCACCTTTACCTTTGTAGCCCGAGATTTGAATGGCAAAGGTCAGCCTTTTCATCAGCAATACAATACAATACAGTACAGAAATATAAATAAATATTATGTATGTATTCGTATTGTCTTAGAAATGAATGGTATTTTTCATAAATATCGGTACAGTAGCAATATAAACATTGTTTAAGAAATACAGAATATTCTTGAACGCTTATCCAAATATGTATCTTACATTATCCACATTCCACATCTTTACGAACAATCTGTTGTAGTAAGTGTAGCTTTTATTCCATTTAATCCACTCTATTTATCTTCTAATAAATCATTATTATGAAATAGCAATACCAGTAACTAGGTAGGATTCCTGAGGTTTTATTACCCAAACAAAAATTGTAATAGGTATTTTTTTTTATATTTTTGACAACCTTTTGGGGCTGGATGATTAATATGCCTCTTTATTCTAAAAGAATATCAACGAAGATTTGAAAATTCTTAGTCCGATAATCACAAAAATCTTATTTCCCTTTTGAACTCCGCCTGAAAGAGAAGACTACCGCTTAAATATTTAAGGCTTTTATGAAACGTGGCTTGTAATTAAATGCGTACCTTATTAGCACGGTAACTGGAGAAGGAATTTTAATTGTACCTTGGAATAATGAAAAGTATGGAAATGGTGACATACATACATACATCACGCCATATTTTCTTGCGGGCTAGGCAGAACATTAGCGACCGTAAAATGAAGTCGTTATCGCCAAGTTCGATAAATATTTGAGGGTCGTTCACTATAGTGACAGTTTGTCAGCCTGTCGCCTAAGATTGTGGTAGGTATACATAAATCCACAGGAAAGAAATAGGGTGATGCTATTCTAATCGGGCACCACAGGGCAAAAAAATATGTTAAGTCTTAGAATAAAGTTAAATAGAATATTTTCTACGCGTAAGACGTAGGTATCTATTACATACCTTCGTTATGTGTTCGTTAATGTTGGTGAATTGTTGCACGTAACGTTTGATACATTATTAAGTTTCTATTTCAGTAGCTATTGAATATTAGACGTTACCAGTACCTATCTTGTTAGTATTTGTGTAAGACACATTTCGATATTTTAATAAGTAGCTATGACTAAGCCCCAAACTCCACAGAGAGGACATGGAGAGGACATAGGACGTAGGGCATCGCGACATTTCCATACAAAATGTACGAAAAAGTATTGACAAAGGCACACACAACTCAAGCGTCGCCAAAGCGTAGCAACTATGACAGCTAGCGTCAAAAACTAAGAAGAATATTTGACGATCACTTGTCTGTCAACTGTCATTCTTACGTCCTATGCCCTTCGTCTTTTTGGTGGAGTTTGCGCCTAAGATGACAATATATGACAATGTATATGACAAGATAAATTATTGATGAACCTATGGGATGGGCTAACATTAAAACGTATTCCGAAAGAACATTAAAAAATCTGTAATAATGTCTAATATTAATTACCAATACCTACAGAAAATTCCATGCTTTTCCAGTAAGTACAAAAAATATTTTTGCCGTGTGGTGCCGGCCTAGAATACCATCACCCCATATCCTACCCGTGGTAGAAGCAACAAAGGGATTCGAGAGTAGATAAGTATTGTAATTTAAGGCACCAGGCTGACAACATCTCACTATGGTGACACACAGTCTTCTGAGTGACTCTCAAACTTATCAGACGTGGTGTATATGGCCGTTTTTACAGCCGTTTGAGCACTGCCTACCTCGCAAGGGATATTGGCGTGATATATGTATTTATTCGTAAGCGCACAGTCGATTTTGACATTCGACAGCAATATTTCACAGCCATTCCAAATATAGTTCGAAATTCGCTCCAATATTATACAATACGAGCCCCAATAAAGCTCCGAAATTGAAACGTAAAACGGTGCCAAGATAAGATAGTATCGCAATCCATAAACGAAAGGGCATGGCCCTTCAACCCGAAAGAAATTGGTGATTTGTTTTCGCGACAAATCATGTCTTACACATGGTAGAGAAAGTAAAATCTAACGAAAAGAGTAAGATCACGCACAAAATAAATAGCACACACAAGCGCCCGACAATACATCATTTCTGTAGATAGTCTTTCTTTCTTAGGTACATTTTAGTACACAAGACGTTCAACATTTCTTTTAAGAATATTATCATGGCAGTTCGATCTATATCGGAAATCAAATAACAAAGTCAAAAGCATTGTACCGTAGCAATCAGTTCATGTAACGGGCACGGACCTGCGCTTCACTGAGTCTGTGACTGACTCATGCCCATGAGATGTATTTTTGAATCAGGAGAAATTTGCTTTCGCATGCGCAGTCTGCGACCCTTTAGGTGCATAATGTCCATTTTGCAAAATGACCAGTGGTGATTAAATTACCAATTCGCAAAATGTTCAATTTGAAAATGATCTAATTTGAAAAATGACCAGTTTTTCAAAAAGTACAATTAGCGAAATTGAGGGGTTAGTTCAGACCATGAAACCGAACAACTTTTCCCAAAACACATGGGTCAGTAACCCGGTATTTTATAATATATACATCGATTGAAGTAGTAATTCGCTTAATTTTGGTAGTGCATAGAGTCTGCTGCATGCCTGATTTGATGCGCATGAAATCAGATTTCTACTGTTCGAAATATACCCTTCCATATCCGCTATGCGAGCCATTGCGCGCACATGTTTATCCAAAGACGTTTTAAATTAATACTTACCCTTACGGTTGGTAATGCTCCTGGTTTATGTTTTATCTACTGTATTCTATGAAATCTAATCCATTCCCTGCAATTTGTAAGTATATTCAGAGTCTCAGATAAAACACAAGATGTTCTGTTGTTGACCGATGCAGAAATAGAAATAGCTCATTCTAAGTAGCGCTGAATGTATCACAATCAAACAAACTAATCAAGTATTATACCAATAGTGAGGTACGTTTTATATTTAAATAAAAAATTAATACATTTTTTCTTGGATACTCGCTTCTAATTTACCTTACAGCGCTACATAAGTAAGCAGGTCAATTTAATTAAATATCAGTTGAATTGAAAGACAGTATAAGTGGGTCATTCTAACATTAAATAAACTCTATAATGGGTTAAAAGAATCGCAATGTCTACTATCTAATTCAAAGTTTCACTGATTAAAGAGAGCGGTTCTCTACAAATTGGATATTGGAAAAAGAAAAAGTGCAATATTTTCAGCTGACAATGCAGTTTGGCTGCAGACAATTTCCTTTGTGGAAATGTTTTCCAGTCTCCAGTAAACGTACAGGATGAAAATAATAAACCGGAGTAAATCTGACTTGTGTATTTGGGTTATGTTTGGCTCTAAGTTGACGAATAGTAAAATGAATTTTAGCAATACTACTTACACATTTGTCCATACGTGCATAAGAAAACTGCACTCAAAACTTTTTGAAACATGTCTTCGGAGAAGAGTGTTTTTTGTATAAGATATCTTCTTCTCGCTAGACCATTTCCCATTTACTTGGGGTCGGCCTTCGTCGGTTAGCTTCTTTCAAGTCTTTTCCGACTGTCGTCAGCCAAGTCTTACTTGTCTAAGATATATATTTTTAAAATTATCTAGCTTCTGTTCTTTTAGGTATGGTTGATTCTATCTATCCACCCAGTATTTCTCGAAATCTATTGAACCATGCGGAGACGGAATTCAGAGCTGGCCAAACTTTATAGAACTTTCACCGCATAAACTACTCGCAGCTTTTCAAACTAAAATTGGCTCGAAAGTTCTTCTACCGTATTGATCGTTACCAAGTTTGAAGCATTATGATCTACCCACTTACCTACTTATCATTTATCAATGACCGTTCTTGGAAATATATACGGGGCTATCAAACAGATCCTTTTAAAGGCTATTACTCAAAACCCCTCAATACGTTAGGGATGCACATGAAAATGTAAAACTTTCCCCAAGAAATATTCAAAATATCTTAACACGAAAGTCTTAAAAGAAATGTGATAGGTAAAAATCAAGGATGTAGTAAAATAACACAAGCTTTTTAAAATAATGCACAATTCGTTAGCGATGTCCATCAAACTATAAAACTTTCTTCCCCAAGAAATATCCGAATGTCTTTCGTACTCACAAACGTCTTAAATAAAAGTTAATGAAAATCAAAGACTATCTCCTAAAAGCACTTAAGCTTTTTAAAATAATGCAATGCACCATCCTTTAGCGATGCCCATGAAACTGTAAAACTTTCTCCAAGAAATATTTAAACATTTTACACACGAAAGTCTTAAATAAAAGTTGATGAAAATCAAGAAGATAGTAAAATCACACAAGCTTTTTAAAATAATGCACACATTTTCAGTGTATTCATAGACAATAGAGCAAAAACATGCAGATATTCACGCTGTACCCGATTCATAGCTGGAACGAACCCAGTGTTCTAAAATAAAAATATCCCCGCTTTATAACGCTTTATTTTATTTCGTGTTTGTTCCGCCGCTGAGTGAAATCCCTTGTAAATCTGTTGTTGTAGTATTCTTCTAGATTTAATCATGCTCGGATTTTAAAATGAAATATTGCTGTTGAAAAATGAATCTGTAGTGTTCAGGGCTTTTTGCTGTTTCCCGCGCTTTTTAGGGTTTCGTAGTCTACTAGAAACCCTTATAGTTTCGTCATGTCTGTCTGTCTGTCTGTCTGTCTGTCTGTCTGTCTGTCTGTCTGTCTGTCTGTCTGTCTGTCTGTCTGTCTGTCTGTCTGTCTGTCTGTCTGTCTGTCTGTCTGTATGCCGCGCCCTCATATCTTCGTCAGTTTTAGAACTATCGACATGAAATTTGGTGAGAAGATAGATCGTGTTGACCCAAATATAGAAATGTTAAGAAAAAAATATTTAAAATGTTTTTTGGACCCCCTCCCATACAAGTGAAAGGGGGGCAACAAATTTTTTTTTCTTCTGTAATATTGAGTAGGGTGTCGTTGAATAGGTCTTTTAAAATTAAGGTGAGGTTTCTTTGAAACAAATTCTCTAAAATGTTTCTGTCACGAGATATTTGCTTTTAAAAAGGGCGTTTTTGACCCATAATTTGTTCCAGCTGTAACTTCTAAAGTATAAACGCTAAAAATTTGAAATAAATATGGAATATAGCTTACAATCTGAAATTACAATGAAAACTATAACGGATATCGTACCCTTAAAGGTTTGAGGAAAAATTGAGTTTTTCTATTTGCGGTTGGTCATCATACTGCTGCTAACAAACCAGCAACAAAATTAAGTTTGTAATGCTGAAAAACCTGATATTTAAACGTTGACTACGAAACCCTATTTGTGGGCGTGTCTTACACGCTCTTGGCCGGTTTTTAATGATGAATGGCAGGCAGCTATCGTGCTGAGATTTACGATTATAATCGTAATTCTGAATTTAGGATTCCGGGGTATATGAAAGACACCGACGATAAAGTTATGCGACCGAGTAAAAATTACGAGGGGCACCAAAACTAACATTGATCCCAATTTTCCTGACATGTATTTTATATGTACGGTGTGTACATATATTTTGTAAAGTGTGTGTATCTACTTGAGGCTCACCCAGCGATTTCATTCGCTGCTACCTTGTTGTATTAATTTGGGTATAAAGTGTTTTACTGTGATAAAAAGTAACTATGGTGCTCAATGATAATTGATAATCAACGGGGATAATGTAGCAATCGTAGGCATGATCGTGGGTAACAACTTTCTTTTAATTGGTCCAGGGGCCCGTTTAATAAGGCTGACATTTGTAATCAGCGAGCTGACTCACTATCACTTTCAAGAAATAAACTATACTTACAAGCTTCGCTTATGTAAATCGAATTGCCGAATGTAAGCCGAAAAGCCCTTGGCAAATAAATATAATTAAAAAAAACATGCTAAAATAAAGAGTGATGGAAGAGTGAGTGATGTAAAAAATGAAAAAGTTATATAAAAATAAATCATTTAACTTTTATGACAAAATGATTCCAGTCTATAGGTACAATTTTCACAGTTCTAGAACCTTTTCTTCCTATTGTGTCATTGTTATCATCCAGAGAAAAGCGACGGCTATTGTCCAAGAATAAACAGCTTTTGTATAACTGTCCTGCTTAAGTAGACAATTTATGTGCCCCTCTCCCTCTACATAATAGTTCAGAAATATTACAGTTTGTCTTATCAAATATCTAAATCTAGAGTAGGATATCACTTACCTACAACTGGATAATCACCTCGCTCTATTTATTTTATTTCTAGACACTTATGTAACTTTTTGTGGTTAAAGAAATAAAATCAAATTAAATCAGGCTCTACTCTCAAATAATCAGAGCGGGGCATAGTCATACCTACAAACAGACAGACAGACTTGACAAAATGATTAGGGTTTGTACAAGACACCGAAACCCTAATAAGTATTAAAAATCTAGTTCTAAATAAATAGAGTCAAGAGTATAAAGCGAATTTACAGAATTTACTCGTGCTATAAAACAGTTCGGTAAGCGAACCAATCGAGCGATCCTTTGAAGCGTACTGCGAAGTCTTCGCTCGTTTTAAAATATGTTTCGCTAAAGCCCACGGAATAAGTTACAATTTGCACTGAAAATGTAAATGAAAATAGCACTGTGATTGCATTAAAATCCCAATAGCTCTCAAAATGGTTTCACATTCCTGTAGTTTATTTGAGTTCGACTATTCATCAGATATTTAAATAATAGGTAATCACTGTTATGTCGGATGTCGTTCATTTATTTATTTTACAACTTATTGTACACAAATAATTTACTTTGGGTAATATAATATTCATAAATCATAACTAACAGCTATAATCCTCCTCTTGAGGCAGTCGGGTAAAACTAGGCTTTACTTGCGTTAATATAAAACCTAGTTCTAAACTAACACAGATTTATTTTTGAGATTCAGAATTTACTCGTGCAATAACAGAGCTCGGTAAACGAACAAATCGAGCAATCCTTTGAAGCTCACTGCGAAGTCTTCGCTCGTTTTAAAATATGTTTCGCTAAAGCCGGCGGAATAACTTACAATTGCTCTGAAAATAACTGCACAATCCTTTAGTTTATTTGAGTTCGACTATTCATCAGAAATTTTAATAATACCTTAGTGTCGGATGTAATTTATTCCGGATGATGTAATAAATAATAGCTGTAACCCTCCTCTGAGGCAGTCTGGTAAAAACCAGGCTCTATTTGCGATAAAATCTAGTTCTAAAATAACATTCTAGAGATTCAGAATTTACTCGTGCAATAACAGAGCTCGGTAAGCGAACCAATCGAGCGATCCTTTGAAGCTTACAGCGAAGTTTTCGCTCGTTTTAAAATATGTTTCGCTAAAGCCGACGGAATAACTTACAATTGCTCTGAAAATGGCTGCACATTTCTTTGGTTTATTTTCTTTCTATTTTCATTGGTGTTCTTCTATTAGCAGTTAGTATGTCGCTCGGGTATTTTGGAAAATCATTCTGCATTAGTATTTACGTAGGTACTGGTATCAGCGACTGGTGTCTTTAAATTAAGATTTCTAATTGGTAATTTTTCAAATAATAATAATAATAAATAATAAATATCCCTGGACGAAACACACAGCGCCATCTAGCCCCAAACTAAGCAAAGCTTGTACTATGGGAACTAGACAACTGATATAATACTTATATACTTTTTTTTTGTAAATAAATACATATTATACATAGAAAACACCCAGACTTAACACAAATATTTGAAAATTAACTTTACAAATATTTGTGTCCAGTGGGAATCGAACCCACGACCCTCGGCGTAGAAGGCAGGTGCACTATCCACTACGCCATCGGGACAGTCAAATAACATTGTAAAGTGATTTACATCACGCCTAAAACGACTGCCATTCCTATTCCTCGTATCATAATCAGACTTTTGAGGGTTCCTTAAGAAAAAAATGTGTACCATTGTAGTCAAAGCCCGTCGCCTAAAATAGCAATAATTCTTATGAGATTTGCGATTCTCTTAGTCACAGACTTCACTCGACTCCCTCGTAAACCGACATAAAATTGACATGTTATTGTATTGAGGAGAACATCAGCGTCAAACAAAGTTGTTTGTTAAGACCGTGACAAGGGTTCGTAGTTTCGTACCAGGGCTTAAAAAACCGGTAGTTTTGGGACCGGTACCTATGATACCAGCTGAGCCGTGTGGTGCCGGCAGGGAGCCGTGTGGTGCCGGCAGGGAGCCGTGTGGTGCCGGCAGGGAGCCGTGTGGTGCCGGCAGGGAGCCGTGTGGTGCCGGCAGGAAGCCGTGTGGTGCCGGCAGGGAGCCGTGTGGTGCCGGCAGGAAGCCGTGTGGTGCCGGCAGGGAGCCGTGTGGTACCGGCAGGAGCCGTGTGGTACCGGCAGGAGCCGTGTGGTGCCGGCAGGAGCCGTGTGGTGCCGGCAGGGAGCCGTGTGGTGCCGGCAGGGAGCCGTGTGGTGCCGGCAGGGAGCCGTGTGGTGCCGGCAGGGAGCCGTGTGGTGCCGGCAGGGAGCCGTGTGGTGCCGGCAGGGAGCCGTGTGGTGCCGGCAGGGAGCCGTGTGGTGCCGGCAGGGAGCCGTGTGGTGCCGGCAGGGAGCCGTGTGGTGCCGGCAGAGTACAATAGCACCACCCCCTCTCTTCCCGTGGGGGTCGTAGGAGGCGACCGAGGGATAAACCCGACCCAAACAGCCAGGGCCAACCGTATGGTGGCGGTTAATCCATCACAAAAGCATTCCCAAGGAGGATTGACGTCTGGTAGGCGGCCGGTCGTAAAATTCAGCCAAATCCTTTTGCAACACGATTTGAATTCAACGAAACGTGTTGCGCCTACCCCAAGTAATTCAGATAAGGGCAGGAAGATGATGACCTATGATACCAACGTGGTATCAGTACCAAAGGTACCGGCACTCATTTGGTACCGGTACCCAGGTATATAAAGGTAAATAACCTATAAATACTGGTACAAAACCGGTACTTTCCCATGGGAGTCGTAAGAAGCGACTAAGGGATTTGAGAGTTGATGTGTATTGCAATTTCAGGTGACAGGCTGATAACCTATCACTATGTCGATTCGATACACAGTCTTTCGGAATGACTCTCAAATTTGTAATTTAGCATGTAATTTATACTTTGTGTTGTGATTCATTGATGGGACTCCATAGTATTCTATTATCAGCCGCCTTACAGCCGCTCTGCTTACCCTGCAAAGGATAGAGGCGTAATAGGTGGATGGGAACCGGTACTTTTGGTAGCGACACAAAGCCTTCTTGTTTGTACACCCTCTGTGTAATTGTACGGAAGTATCCCTGAGCGCTAGATTACGCTAAACGTTTCACTTGGGTTGTTAAAAGCCGCAGGCTTTTGGTAAGCCTTTTACCATTTCCTGAGTAGTTGTGAACGAGGTGTGATAAATAAATAAATAAAATAAATGTCCCTGGACATGACATATAGTGCCATCTAGCTCCCAAACTAATCGGGCACAAAATTGACATGTTATTGTATTGAGGACAACATTGGCGTCAAACAAAGTTGTTTGTCAAGACCATGACAAGGGTTTGCAGTGTCGTACACCCCGTGTTTAATAGTACGGAAGTGTCCCTGAGCGGTAGATTACGCTGAATGCTACACTTGGGTTGTTAACAGCCCCGCAAGGCAGCAGGCTTTTCGTAAGCCTATTACAATTTCCTCTGTAGTTGGGAACGAGGTGTGATAAATAAATTAATAAAATAAATGTCCCTAGATGAGACAAACAGCGCCATCTAGCTCCAAACTAACCGGGCACAAAATTGACATGTTATTGTATTGAAGACGACATTGGCGTCAAACAAAGTTGTTTGTTAAGACCGTGACAAGGGTTTGTAATGTCGTACACCCCGTGTTTAATCGTACGGAAGTCTCCTTGAGCGCTAGATTACGCTGAACGCTACACTTGGGTTGTTAACAGCCCCGCAAGGCCGCAGGCTTTTGGCAAGCCTTTTACAATTTCCTGAGTAGTTGTGAACGAGGTGTGATAAATGAATAAATAAATAAAATAAATGTCCCTGGACGAGGCAGCGTCATGTAGCTCCAAATTAATCGGTCACAAAATTGACATGTTATTGTATTGAGGAAAGCATCTGAGTCAAATATAATGTTTGTCAAGACCGTGACCGTTTGTAGTGTTGTACACCCTCTGTTCAATGGTACGGAAGTCTCCTTGAGCGCACATTTCACAGTGTTGCCAGATTTTTTAAGGCAATATATCTGTATTGAATTTTTGTACTTAAAACCTGTATGTATTTTATTTGTCTTTTATGTTTTATTGTAAACCTATGTACAAACGTTTGGCTACATTTGGCAGGCATCAGATCAGGATCCCACGGCCAATGCTGCGTTGTGCGTATTTCGCACGCAGGTTGGCCTGTACGAAACTACGAAATAATAATATGCGCGACGCGTGTTGGGTCATATTATATCTGACATCTGTCAAATTTGGCCTTAGAGGTTACGTTACGATGGATTTAATTGTATTTTTCTGTATGACATACCGAAAATCTGTATAAATACTGAAACATCTGTATATCTGGCATCACAGGATTACGCTGAACGCTACACTTGGCTTGTTAACAGCCCCACAAGGCCGCAGAGTTTTGGTAAGCGGTCCTCCATTTGCTGTGTAATTGTGAACGTGGTTTCGTAGTTGAATAGATCGAGTTCTTATTACATGCTAACATACCGTTTTTATGTATGAAAAAAAAAAGATTATATTTTGAAATACCCACGACACTGCAGCGCCACAAATTAGGGAAACGGAGCGCGCGGCGTGGCAGCGCCCCCTGATGAGTAGTTCGCGTAACACTTATCTAAGACCATCCCCCAGTCAAACCTTCATCTATCACTGAAAACCGCTCACTCAAAATCAGACCAGGGGTTTTTGAGATAATTGGTAACATTGGTTTGCACAAACAAATTTTTACTACAGCGCCCCCTGGCGAGTTTTTCGCGTAATACCTACCTAAGAACATGTACCACTGAAATACAAATCCATTACTGAAAAATCATTCTAGTGGTTTGGAAGATACTTGGTAACATAGGTTTGCACACACAACACAAACACACATTCTCTTACCCCAAACGCATATACTGTCTCCGTTTCGTCGTGGGTCGTAAAAAAAACGGTCTGCTGCAGAAGAGAGGCCACCTACTACTTCCACTTTTTTCTATCTTGTGTTGCCTCCATACAGCTCAGGATGTGGGCATAAAATTAAGACATCAAGCGTCAAATAAAACGGTAGGTAAACAATCTTGTAAAATCTAGAATCGTAATTAGTTTGTTACTGTCAATAGCATTAACGATTATTTCATTGTCTAGGCGTTCATTTTGTTAGGTAATGCATACACCTATCTATCACTTTACGTTGTTCCCTGGTGTCCTACTTATCAGTTTTACGATAGTGGCCTAAAATAGTACTAAATAGGTACAAGTGATTACTCGTATTTGTTCAAAGCGTTATTCGTCGTAGCGTTACAAATAGTTTCTAAACGGTTTATTTGGAAATCTATTTTACCATTTACGTGTAGGTATGTAATGTACCCGTCTCGGAGCCAAGCAAGCCCCAGCTGATGCGAAGTGAATGATTTAGATTGACTCCAAAATTATCCTATCCTATCCTATAATTGTTTACCATGCTTAAGAATTCTGCAGTAGTAAATCATGCCGTCTTATACTACTTATTGAATAATTTGGCTCAGACGCGTGATCGCCCACGCAGTCTTGTATACTTTCTCTGGACGGGCTAGGTCAGGGTGTCTCGTTCTGTATTGTCTAGAGGGATGTTTTGCGAGTTTCCACCAGAGATAAATTCAAATAAATGGTGTTTATTTACCAAAACTTGAAGAATTCTACAGTAGTTAATCATGTCATGTCGTCTTATTAACAAATTGAATAATTTGGCGCAGACGGGTGATCTCCCACGCAGGTCTTGTATTCTTCCTTGGGACTGGCTAGGTCAGGGTTACCTACTCATTGGCTATAGACGGATATTTTGCGAATTTCCGCCATAGATAAGTTCAAATCAATGTTGTTTATTGTTTGATGCTTTCTCGGGACAGGCTAGGTCAGGGTTTCACGTTCAGTATTGGCTAGAGGGATGTTTTGCGAGTTTCCGCCAGAGATAAATTCAAATCAATGGCGTTTGTTTACCAAGACTTGAAGAATTCTGCAATAGTAAATCATGCCGTCTTATACTACACATTGAATAATTTAGCTCAGACGCGTGATCGCGCCCACGCAGTTTTGTATTCTTTCTCGGGACGGGCTAGGTCAGGGTTTCACGTTCAGTACCGGCTAGAGGGATGTTTTGCTAGTTTTGTGATAAATTCAAATCAATGGCGTTTATTTACCAAAACTTGAAGAATTCTGCAGTAATTAATCATGTCGTCTTATTAACAAATTGAATAATTTGGCGCAGACGAGTGATCTCCCACGCAGGTCTAGTACTCTTCCTTGGGACTGGCTAGGTCAGGGTTACTCATTTAGTTTTGACGAGGGATTACATCATACATAAATCACGCCTATGAGGGGTAGGTAGGCTAGGATTTTATTGCTGTTTTTCATGGGGATGAGAGATTCGAATATTGGCGAGGGATACAATATCAGCATCATTTGTTATTTTATGTTACTTACACGTAGTTTTAATCCCTGATTTCACTTTTTTTTCTGAATTGTTTGCTGTTTGTAACTCGGGAATTTAAACATAGAAAAGTAGAAATTTGTATAGTGCAACTACTAGCAAATACTAAGTAATAATAAATACCTACAAACTAATCTAAATCAAGATCGTGTCACGGTCAATCGCTTGTAACGAATCGATTCATGGTCACACCCTGACAGTGAAAACGCTTTTATTTGTTTTGTCGCGCAAAACGATAAAATTGCAGCTGAATATTCAGCTTCTACTACTTCAGCCACAACAGTCCACTGCTGGACAGTGGCCTCCCCGTTTCGGGGGCTATTGGCATACTCACCACGCTTGGTAGATTAGCGAGCGCAGTTCAGGAAGATTAATTCACGGGACCGCTTCTACCCATTCCCTGGATGAATGAATATCCCTTAGTCGGTTTTTAAGATACCCACGGGTAGATTTGGGGTGATGCTTTTCTAAGCCGGCACCATACGCCGATGTTTTGTATTGTACCTTGTAGTCAGCAGTAACGGCCTATTTACCCAACCAACCATGACGATGACACGAAACAAGATTTTCAGCATCGCTTCGTACAAATCGTGTTATATACAGCCAGTTTGTAAGCATCTTATTTTTGAATTTTCGCATACGAATGTCTGTTTCTAAATGTTCTTGTATTATACGCTCTACTACACACACTCGTTACGAATGTTACAGTTTACACTTGAAAAATTCATCAAGTGAATAAAAAGTATGTTTTAGGAGTTCTCCCTTAAGCGCTTGATAAAAGTCATTTCGTTAGGTGCGTTTTTTATTTCGGGAATCTTTTTGTGGATTTTAGGACCGATGGTAAGCAGGCAACGATTAGATTTCTTTATTCTAGTGCGAGGAACTTTCATCCACAAACATACCTCAGACTGCTTCACACGCGCCCTTAAAACCTCCTCCCTTGCAAACAAAAGAAACCTTCGGGAGTGGACACGTGTCAGTGGGGAAGTCCAAGGGCGGCCCCAGTCCCTTCGCAAGGGCAGCACAATCGATACAACCCTGACCCTGGTTGAAGGGAAAATTTACACTCGAGCGCTGGGACACAACACATGTTGCAGTAACTTCCGCGGACATTTACATGGAGCCCTAGTTTATATGTGCATTGAATAAACTAGATGTCGACAAAATATGTAAAACCTGATTCAATAAAAATTATAAATGGTGGCGGTTCCGTAAGTGGACGGCGGAATGCGATTTCGCTAGAAAAAATTGCTCGTGTGCAAGGGTTCTAAAGTGTTAATGCCGCGTTGCACTGTAAAGGTGGCTTGTAGAAATAGTAGAGAAATTAATAAAATCTGTATGCTCTACATTGTACAAACATCACACGTGGTCCGAGTTGTATTGTACCTAGTGGTCGTAAACTTCCGGCACGACAATGGCCTGTAATCGCGTCGTAAACTGTAAGTGATGGTCAAGGACCACCTAGATTCTAGTCAATAAAGTGTTGATTCCTCGTTGCACTGTAATGATGGCTTGTAGAATTTGTAAAGAAATTTAATAAAATCTATATGGTCTACATTCTACATACATCACACACGTGGTCCGAGTTGTATTGTACCTAGTGGTCGTAAACTTCCGGCACGACAATGGCCTGTACTCGCGTCGTAAACTGTAAGTGATGGTCAAGGACCACCTAGATTCTAGTCAATAAAGTGTTGATTCCTCGTTGCACTGTAAAGGTGGCTTATAGATATTGTAGAGAAATTAATAAAATCTGTATGCTCTACTCTACACTCTTCAAACATCACACGTGGTCCGAGTTGTATTATACCTAGTGGTCGTAAACTTCCGGCACGACAATGGCCTGTAATCGCGTCGTAAAGTTTAAGTGATGGTCAAGGACCACCTAGATTCTAGTCAATAAAGTGTTGATTCCTCGTTGCACTGTAAAGGTGGCTTATAGAAATTGTAGAGAAATTAATAAAATCTGTATGATCTACATTCTACAAATATCACACACGTGGTCCGAGTTGTATTGTACCTAGTGGTCGTAAACTTCCGGCACGACAATGGCCTGTAATCGCGTCGTAAACTTTAAGTGATGGTCAAGGAGTAGACTCTAGTCATCTGGTGTTATTATAGTACCGTCATTCGAAAGGCCATACTTGACAGCTGTCAAAATCATGTTAAAGCGATGACATAAGGTCTGTTTTTCTTTGTTGGCATGTATTCTAGTATGGAACTGACAGCTGTCAAATATGGCCTATTTGAACACCGGTACTATAATCACTCGTTGCACTGTTAAAGGGCTTGCTGGACGACTTGATGTCCCACTCGAAGAAGAAGAAGGGCTTGCTGAATTACTTCATAGTAATTCTAAGTAATTATGACATTCATCGAAAAAACTCTTTTCCTTCAAAATAATTTTAATAATGTGGTTCCAATATTCCTTAGATGATGTAGTCCCTTATCAACAGCCCGTCGCGTCCTTAAACTTTATAACGCAAGAACTCACCATATAAATAAACCAACCATGCCTATTATATCTTCTGTGGTCTCTTAGCTTGACGACCTCCTTCTATACCTAAGATAACAGATTAGATCTCCAGTATAGACGGCGAAAGTCGTTAGTTCAAAGAAAAAGTTGTAAAATTTTCCGATCCTATTTCATTTTTTTTTCACGGGTAGTTTTTTATATTTGGGGATTCTCCTTCAATAAGTTTTCTTAAACCCTAGGTATATATTGTTTGGTGGTCAAGGGCAGGGTCACAAATCCTTGACAAAGTTTAATAACTTTCTTTCCGTGTTCATACATATTTAATAGGCAACACTTCTTCACCTTGAAAGTAACAACAAGTTAACAAAGCCATAATCAGATTGCCTACATTGTAATAAGTAGACTAAGGCAATCGGTAAATCGCGCGGACATTCTGCGGACTTGAAATGTCATGGCCACAGTTTTTTCATTACTTCTGCGTCTTTTTGTGTGAGACACCGAGTTGAAAATTTATCTGCTACCACTTATATGCTCTTTTTACCTACGACGGGACGGAGACGGTATATGCGTTTGGGGTGAGAAAATGTGCGTTTGTGTGTTTGTGCAAACCTCTATGTTACCAGATATCTCCCAAACCACACGTCCGATTTTAATGCGGTTTTCAGTGATGGATTGGGTTTTTTTGGTGCATGTTCTTAGATAAGTTTTGCGCAAACGACTCGACAGGGGGCGCTACAGTAAACATTTCCTTGTGCAAATCAATGTTACCAATTCACTCCAAAACCAATGGTCTGATTTTGATGCGGTTTTAAGTGATAGATGACGGTTTGACTGGGGAACGTTCTTAGCTGGGTGTTACGCGTATAACTCACCAGGGGGAGCTGCAGGAAACTGTTGCGGATAGTTTCAAAATTGAAATTTTATTTTCACTTGTTAGACAAACAATTTTCTTTTTTGACCTGCAATCTTGTTTCACTAAACGCCTCATTCAAACCAATTTTGTTTTACTTTACAAGTTTCTCATTTCACGCTCACTGGAGAGAGACACTTTTCAGTCCAATTATTAGGAAAGTTCTAGGTATTTTCCAGAGCTAATTAGCTAACACAACTAAACTATCTTTATAGACCATTAGCTATTATCTCTGAAAGCTGGTCGTTAGACCCTCTTTACCTCATTACCCCTGAAAATTGACACGAATTTAAGTTCGCTATTCAGTAAGAATACTGCCACTGCCACCCCTAGAGTGTACCTCAGGGTGTTTCGTAAAAGGCAACGATATAGAATTTTCGACCTCTGCTGGATATCTGTCGGCTATGGTCAACCGCATGGTGGCGGTGATACCACCTACAATAGCATTCCCAAAGAGGCAAGTGGGTGGTCATAAAACATTGTCAAAATCCTTTTGCTGTATGATTTATGTGTTCTAACAAAACATGTTGCGTCGACCCCACATGATTTTGAGATAAGGACAGGCAGATGATGATATTCAATCCAAATCGCCTGTTTGACATCAGTAACTATTAATGATACTTATTTCATGTAGAAGGACGGCGTCTGTTTAAAAATATAATCGAGCAATTTTTTTTATATTCCGAATTGCAGTCCACTTGGCAGACTTCCATATCGCTATTTGCCTCTAGTAGGAAAAACATCCAGACAAAACGACGGCATGTAAAACATGGGTATTGCGGACAGAGGGAGGTCAAACGGGACTGAAATGAAATGAAATGAAATGAAATGAAATGAAATGAAATGAAATGAAATGAAATGAAATGAAATGAAATGAAATGAAATGAAATGAAATGAAATAAATTTATTCAATATAGAATATAAAAAATATCACTTATTGATAGTCAATATTACACAGAAATGAATTAGTCATTGTAAAAAGGAGAAATTTGCAAGGCACAATCTTCTTCTTTTTATAACAATTGTTTATTCCTAGTTTAAACGCGGCTCGGGCGGGATAAAAAAATAAAAATAAAGGCACTGCCTCGGGGCTGGCCAGGCTAACCACACGACATGTAACTTTATGCCTCAAGGACCAGTAAGTGAAAACAAATTCGGTCAAGATTTTAAAAAGGCGTTACATGCGTATTGTTAGTCGGACCTCCTGGACAGGAAAACCCCCCAAAAACCTGCCCAGAAGTGCTCCTATTCTAAAATTCACAATTTTCGTAATCCCTAAGCTACCCTAGCTAAGTTTCAGAAAAAAAAAAACAAATGGTAATAGCCGAAAAACGGCTGAACAATAAATTAAAAGTGAAAAAAATAATAATAAAATTACAGTAGAATAATCTAACTGTTTCGTCTTAAAAAAAAACTATATATAAACATGTAAAACTACTCCCATGAAGATTTATCTTGCATATAATCAGATATTTCATAATAGCCTTTCTTGTACAATTTTTGTTTTATTGCTACTTTGAATTTATTTAAGGGTAAATCTTGGATATTTTTTGGAAGCTTATTATAAAAGCGTATACAATTTCCCTTAAAGGATTTACTTACTTTACTAAGCCTGCTTGTATGTGCAACAAGTTTGTCCTTATTTCTAGTATTAAAATTATGTCTATCACAATTTTTCTCAAAAGCAAAAATATTTGATTTGACGTATACTAAGTTTTCATATATATATTGAGACACAAATGTTAATATATTGATCTCTTTAAATTTTTCCCTTAAGGAGACTAGAGGCCCTAATTTGTAAATTGCACGAACAGCCCGTTTCTGCAAAACAAAAATGTTTTTCACATCCGCAGCGTGGCCCCATAATAGTAAACCATAAGACATTAAGCTGTGGAAGTAACTAAAGTAAACTAGTCTAGCAGTATCTACATCAGTGAGATATCTTATCTTTTTAATTGCGTATGCTGCTGAACTCAGTCTCTTCGACAATTTCTCAATATGTGGCCCCATTGGAGCGAGGCGTCCAAAGTTATACCTAAAAACACTGTTGAGTCTGCAAGGTTCAACTTTTCATCCTTTACTTTAATAATTGTGGTGCTCGGTTTGACGTTTGGTAATACAAACTTTATACATTTAGTTTTCTTTTCATTCAATAGCAGGTTATTAACTGTAAACCAATTAACTACTTCGATTATAGCGTTGTTCACGTCGTCATAGTTAAGTTGTTGCCTCTTTACTCTAAAAAGTAATGAGGTATCGTCGGCGAACAAAACTATATCATGTTTTTCTTTAACAAGATAAGGTAAATCATTAATGTATACAAGAAACAGGAAAGGACCAAGAATCGAACCTTGTGGGACGCCCATGCTTATGTTAGATCCAGATGATCTTTCACCATTGACCTCAACCTTTTGGATTCTGTTGTTCAGGTATGATTCCAAAAGACTAAGAGCCTGGTCTTTTACGCCGTAGTGACTTAGCTTCCTGACAAGAGTTTCATGATGGACACAATCGAACGCTTTGGACAAATCACAAAATACACCTATTGCATCTTGAGATTCCTCCCAGGCGTCGATTATGTGGTTGATGAGGTCGACACCAGCGTGAGTTGTAGAACGACCCTTTGTGAAACCAAATTGCTGTAAATGCATCAAGTTATTACGATAAAAATGTCCTTGCAATTGATTTAGAATAACTTTTTCAAAAATTTTACTAAGTGTTGGTAGAATAGATATAGGTCTAAAATTAGTGGGGTCAGTAGTACTACCGGCTTTAAACAGCGGAATAACTTTGCTATGCTTCATCAAGTCAGGAAACTGGCCACTGTCAACACATTCATTAAATATACATGCTAGACATGGGGCGATACAATCAATTATAGTACTTATAATCTTAACAGAAAGGCCGTGTAGATCTGAAGTCTTTTTCATTTGTAAAGTTTTAAATACTTTAATAATTTCTATGTCACTGACATGACGGAATTTAAAATGCTTGTCGCAAACGCTTACATTTTCTTTGAGAACAGATTCAGCGAGATCGGGGCATGAATTTAACGATCTGGTGGTCGAAACTGGAATATCGGTAAAAAAGTTTTCAAAAGCCTGAGCTACTTCCGAATTAGTCTTTTTTATCTCATCATTTATTATGAGTTTCAAGTTTTCATTACGTCGTTTAGATTTTCCAGTTTCGTTATTTACGAATTTCCAAGTGGTTTTGTTACGTTAGTGCTGTTTTTAATGTTATTTTTTATGAAGTTTGATTTAGCTACTGTGCAAATCTGTTTAAAAGTTTTAGAATAACGTTTTACATATTCAGCAAAAGATTTTGATTTATTAAACGACCTTTCATCATACAGATCATACAATTTTTCTCTACTTCTATGAATTCCTATCGTGGCCCAATCACTGAATAATAATTTGGTGTTAACTTTAATTTTTTTGGCTTTAAATACATTGTCATATTCTGCTTTGGCAAGACTAAATACTGAGTTATATAATTTATTTGGATTTTCATCGTATTGTAATTCTGGTAATTTTTGTATGATATTTTCTCTGTAACGATTTAACCTACTTTCGTTTACCGGTACACATGTAATATCTTGTTTAGGTGCCTTTTCAATGTTAATTTTGAAAGTAGCTAGTTGACCAGTATGGTCAGAGCTTAATTTGTTTATGACAGACGCGTCTTCGGCTTTAATATTTGTAAAAATATATTTACTACTTGTAAAAATATATTTTATACTATTTGGAACAGCTGTTTTTGTAAATATTAAGTACGTCCTAGGAACCTATAGTAAACAATTTGAAAGACTGGACTGGACCTCTCCCTCTTTCTAAGTCCGAAAGCATCCAGAGTCCTGTAGGTTAATCTATGCCTTGTTTTGAGTCACTCTACAAAGTGCCTTTTCTTCTTATTTGACCGCACCTATCTGCAACTACTTATCTAGAAAAACTTGATACTTCTCAATACTCCTCATTCAAGTCTACGCAGCCAACTACTTTGTAATGATTTGCCCTCAATTTTCATTTAAGTGTTTACATAAATCAAAACTAAGTGTGCTCTCAAGAATGGGAAATCCAAAAATTTTACCATAAAATTTCTGATTTTAAGCTAACATACTAAGCAAACTATTTATTAATTCTTTTACGTCATAAGCAGTATAAATATTTTCGTAAATCCATTTACCTACCCTAAAACAAGCTAACAAATAATTAATGCAAAAAGTGTTTGCAGGACTTGGATTGTGTGTTGTTGATAAATAATCATAATAAAGGCAAACATAACACTTTTATTTTTCAAATGGACATACTAATGGTTTGTTAAACCAAAGACCAAATTCACGCTTCCTAAAACAAAAGTTAACACTACAGTTTCCAAGTTAAAGTCTGCTTAACTTTAAATTGAAACAAAAGCTTTCATAAAATATCCTAGAAATAAAAGAATTTCCGAGCAACACCTCAGAGTAAGGAAAAATTTTAGGGGAACCCACACGAACAACCAGAATGAAGCCACGAAAAATAACCCGTTACAAAATTTTGAGGGTGGTTAAGCTCATGTAGGCAAATGCACAAAATAGGTACCTATATGTTTTACGTTTTGTGCCATTGCAATTTTATCGACTCACAACTGCATTCTTTAAGACTATAAATAAACTAAAATAATTTGGGGAATAGTTACGGAAATACGAAACAGCATCACAATCCACCTATACTGGCATTTTATCGAGACATAACTGAGACACTTCTACAATAGTGGTGGTTCGAATACCGAATTTTAAAACACTTCCCGTGTTAGGTAAGCAAGTTTTGGGAAATCTGCCATCGGTGGAAAATTTTAGCGGTGATCCGTATGGGTTCCCTCTGAATGAATCCCTTCTGCTCTCGTTTAATCGGACCGTTTCCTGTACCACGCTGGCAAACATACAAACTGGATTCAGGATGTGGAATAGAATACCGCAGTGCAGCATTTTCAGCACAATAGTCGAAGCGAGACATTTATTCCTGGCACGTAACTAAATGTCTTCCGAGCGTCGAGTTTTGAACTGACAAATTGATAGTGTCCTCTCGAGACGAGAGGAATCAAGCCAAGCATTATTCGGGATAAACATTTGACGTACAAACCAGGGATGTTATGGATATGAGATGAGGTTTCGGGTACGGTTTCAGATACGAATATTGAAAGCTTGCAAAGTTATAATATCGGCTTCGGATACTGATACGGATATGAGAATATTTCGGATTATCCGTAAGATTCGGATAGCTTTGGTTACGAATATTAAGTAGAAGCATTACTTTTCTTGAAGTTTATCGCGCTGAGTATTCGCAAATGTTAAATATCGCTATTTACGACTAAACCATAGAATAAGAAAAATAAGTCATAACGGGGCTTAGTGAGGCATTGACACAATTCGAAATTATTCGAAACATTTATATCAAATTTTTATATCGGATATCCGATAGTTTCGGTTACGGTTACGGAGCTCCATAACATCTCTAGTACAAACATTTACTTTTAGCAAACCAGAAAGGATTTATTACGGTATGGCAATTCCGTAGTAGGTAGACTACTTGTTTTCTCATCTCATTCATTACACATGTATTCCCATCGCATTAAAAAACGATGGAGAACTAACTCAGATTTTTTATTATTATATTAGAACTGTGGGCCTTGGGGAAAGTTCAGTTTTGTAGGGTGGTTTACCTCCTGAAATATTTTTAAACTGTCATGACTGAATAATCCAAACATGTAGAGAATTTAATTAGCTTTCATAGTCAAGTTCAACAACATTTTGCACAATTTATCGTTTTCGAAATATAAGCATCTTGCTTCCCCCAAGGTGCCCAGCCTCGGAGAGATGGGGTATTATAGTATGTTTGTCTCCCTAAGAGCCCAAACAAAGTTCCGTCGTAAAATTTGTGGTCTGGATTTTCCAGCAAGAATCATTCATTGTCCACTCTACTCGCAAACATTATTATGGTCTTTTGAGCAGCCATTATATTTTCCATTCTATTACAACCGAGCAATATTTCAAGCATAGTACTTGATGCTAATGCTTTTACCCTAATGTTCGTGCTGTGAAAGTGTATGTACTCACCTAGAATCCTTGTCACGACAATTTTCAAGTGGCACGCGATGAATTTCCAACAAAAAACCTTACTGAGCTTTCAGGACATTAATTATATTAGTTCATACATACCTACCTCCATCACGCCTTTATCCCTTGAGAGCGTAAATGGCTGTTTAAACGGTCATTTACACAACGTCCAACAAACTTTTGAGAATCATACAGAAAACTATGTATCACCATAGTGAGAAGTAGTCAATTTGTCAGCCCGTCGCCTAGAATTGCAATACTTACACATCGACTCTCAAATCCCTTAGGCGCTTCTTACGACATGCACGAGAAAGATATGGTGTGATAAGCTATGCTGGCACCACACAGCAATTAGGTACTGCGCCCGTGCTTAATCAATTTACTTAAAACAAAAATAAACTGCTTTAAAGGTAAGTTTTATACTAATATCAGCTCCACTAGGTTAGGTGCCATTTATTAACGGATCCACTTTTTAATAGAATATCATATATTTTTAAAGAAAAACCAGTAAAGTTTTCAGTTTTTAAGTTTCGTTCTCCAAATAGACAACTCGAGGTAGGTAGTGCTTTGCTTTAATACTGAAACCATTTAGCTGCTAAAGTAGCAGATAATGGAAATCTGTGTCCGTATTTTACAGGCTAAGGTACTTGTAAGATAGACTGAAGCGCAGTTTGGTTAGCCTAACGACCGTAAGCGCGGTGATTAAGCCGTTTGGCTTGCACTGTGCTTAACGTATTAACTGGTGGCTTGTGAATGAATCAGACTTGGGAGACCAAATGGGTGTATTTTCTGCCTGATCTCTGGCAGCTGAAAGAAGCTGAACTTAGCGACTAAAAATGTCGTTGCTATCGGCAAATATAGCCCAGTATTAAACAATGATTCATTGACACGTTGATGTAGAAAAAAAATCTCTGGGTAGGCTCGTCTTGTGGTAAATGCACTGCCCTGTTCAAATACCATTATCCGGTGAATTTAGTAATATTTCAGAAAAAAAGATGACTTACTGAGGCGGGCGCCATTTTAGGTACATACAATATTTTGGGACCAAGTCTTGGCTTTTACACAATTTAGGGAAAAACCTCAAAAGCGAAGTCTTGGCTCTTCAAAGGTTAGAGAACATGTAAAATTCTTCAACACTTCTGTAGATTGTGACCTCTACATCCACATCCACAAGAGCCCACTGTTGGAC